>UXGC01000073.1:0-397107 GCA_900480045.1 Eurytoma adleriae
TATGGTCTAGTGGCTAGGATACCTGGCTCTCACCCAGGAGGCTCGGGTTCGATTCCCGGTACCGGAATTTTTTTGCAATTTTCATCAATTTTTATAGTATTTTAACCAAATATTTTTTTTCTAAATGTCAAATATAATTATAAAGAGAAATTATTACAAAATATGTACATTTATAATAAAATAAAAATATCCTGAGAGTAAGACAATACCATAATACAAAGCAGTTTCTTATACAGTTAACAGATTATCTTTACACTGTTAGTTAATAAATGTGAGCTCAACGTACTCAATAGCGGATCTTGCTTCCCAATCGTTGCAGGCTACCCTTTCTGGAAATTCCTAAGAGATACAGATATAAAGTGTCATAAAATTGCAGGTAAAAACTTTGGATCCAAAGTTGTTAGTTGCTTATGAGTATAAAAATTTTATTATTTAAAAAATAGCTCTCAATTAACAGTGAAAATACTATCTAAATTAACTTATTTAATTCTCACATGATTTTTTTAACTTAGTTAAGGTATATTATACAAAATCGTAAAAGAACTTGTCATTTTATTAAAAAATTTTATAAACAATACGATTTTTACGTATTTTAGTAATTTAGGTATCCACTCATTAGTTAACTTGTTTATTTGAACAGTGAAGAATGAGAAATAGTATTATGCACAATTTATTACATAAATTATAGTATAATTTCTGAATATTTCATAAGACTTTTCAAATGATTGTAGAAATTCCTAAGAATCATGCAAATTGAATATTATGAATCATGTTTACTATATAACAGTTAAATTACTGATTGGAATGACTCGGAGTCATAACAATAATCGTACATCAGTATCAATTGAAGATTAATTCTGCTAAAAGTACAGAAAAAGGTAGGTTCTCTTTGAAGTGTGCTGGCGTTCGCGAGCCCGCTGGCGTTATATTCTTCACCTGGGTATAAATACGCGTAATGTATAGGCATCTGTGCAAAAGTCGTGAGAGTAGGCGTACAGCTTCACGCGCAACGCAGAATATGCGAGCCAAGAATATATAGTCAAGTTCGCCGATCGTTTTCCAACAACTTTACCTTTTTCCCCAATATCTTTTCTCGATCATCGCTCTCTAAATCGATGCCACGTTACAATCGACTGGAATTTGGAGAAACTTTCGAGAGTTTTGATTTACGGCCGGATGGGTTACTTATACGACGCGTCTTACGTAAAATTATTCGCACCTTCTTACGAGCTATTAGGTCTCGATTACGACCCAGAAATTGCGCGCCGCACACGGGAAAGGATCGATTTCGATCGCACAGACGTCGGCTCGGTCGTGATTTAGTATTATGGCGGATAAACCGCCGGGAAATTTAAATACGCTGAGCGATCGAGCGATCAGGAGTGCGATGACCGTCTCGGTTTGTGCCCTCGCGATCGACTTTCTGTTTGCATTAAAACACTGCACTAAATTAATTTCGACGCGCGTCGGACAGAGTTATTAGCAGGTTAAAAATATTGCGCAGCATTGGCTCGACGCGCGACGCTAATTTCGCGTTGGAATATTGCGCATAATGCGCGCAAAAGAAATCTGATAAGCGCGAGTTACAGATATTACAGTTTCGCGTAAAATATGAAGCTCTTAAAGCTATTGCATAAATATCGTATCCGATGGCGATTGCAGATATTTGCATTTAGCAATCTTATTAGAAATTACCAGTTTTTCGAAAAATAAGCGATGGAAATCTTATCATTTGTATAAAAATTCAAAAAGTACAATGTAATAGTGTTGAACTTTCTAAAATCGTAATTATACGTTCGCTATTAGAAGTAATTTATAATTTTAAGTTAGTGCAGGTGTAGATACAAAGTAATTTACAATTACTTCAGACAAAATTAATTTTAATTATTACCTTAAATTTTATAAATAATGTTAAATTTATATTTGGCCAACCTCAGTTTCTTTAATCGTTCAAAAAGCTTTAAACAAAGGTTACGTTTAATCATTGTCTTTCAACTAATATCTTGGCTAATTCAATCTTTCACAATAAATGAAATCTTTGCTAATAATTAATTTCAATATTAAGCGCTTGACGTTTTTCTGTTGATTTCTGCCAATTTATTCTTGAATTTTTTTCTCAATCCATTTCAAACTGGAGATTTAAATCAGAATAATAAATAAACATTTCCATCAAATTAATCCGATGATAAATTTTAACTTAATGGCTGAGTGATGCTCGCATAGATTACCGCGAATACATTACGAGGTGTCTGTGCTGATGAAGACGGAACTTTCACATTTTGCGAATTTATGAAAACGATATTCATAACTGACAGGTAAATATTTATTGTAATACTTCGATCAAGTTTTAAATCGCAGCCAAACTATTTGCGCAGCAGACGTTTAAATTTTATCTGCAATTTACGTTCGACACAAGCAAACTGTCGTAAACTGAAAAGACTCGGAGGTATAAATAAGAGCTGGCGATATCAAAATAAAACTTACCCTTCGGCCACGGTATCGGCAGACTTTCACGCGGCAGCGGGGTGCGTGGAAATCGCTCGGGCTTGCTCAGCCGTCAATTAGCGGCAGCGAGTCGTTCGGCCGTCCCGGGGGCTGCGGCCGCTTTTTTGCGCCATTATCGGCGAAAGAATTACGGGCGCGCGGCTCGGCCGGCCGTATATAGCGCGTCACGTCGGGCACGTAAGTGCGCGGCCATAAACGCTGCCGGTCGATTAGCAGCCGATTAGGGCTGTCGTGCGCCGGTCGTTAAGGAGATACGCCGCGCCGCGAGTAACGGGCCCCGCAGCCAGCGAGACACTTTTTTGCGCGCACACGTTATAACCTCCGCGAGAGATAGGATCGGCGCCTCTCCGCCCCGCGCGCGACGGGCGTGGGTGTCCGCCTGCGACCTGCGCGAGGCTAATCGGACATAAATTCGGACTGGACGGCCGTGCAGCCGTCGGCCCGCGGCCTCCGGTGTATTTTACACTTCTTTAGGACGCGATAAATTCCTGACAGGGTCTTATCGAGTCGCGCGCCGCCGTCGTAGATCATACGCTGGCGCGGCTATACGCGAACTCGGTATTATCGCCCGGGAGCTTTAGCGTGAATTAACGAGCGCCAAGCTTCTATTGGTATTGTAATCTCGATGCATACGCCCTTATTCTAGTTTGAGAGGACTCTAATTGATCGTTTAGCCCGATGATGGATCTACCGGTACTTTTTCCCTTCTTTTTTGCAATAGTTAAGTGATTGCTTTCTAGAGCGAGTGATTTATCACTTGGGGAAAAAGTTTCTCTGAAGTGGACGATGATATGAATATGAAATAATTAGATTAGAAATTGTAAATTAAACGAGTTTGCAAAATTTCGAAACTACTTTAAAACACTTTTTACGTAGGCCAAAAAATGTTTACTCTTATATCTCTTACTAAATTACTACAGCAGCTACATATTTCGCTGAAAAGTAATATAAATTACTGGGTTACGTGTGGTGCAAAAATTGGCAAATATCAAATGTACCTGTGTAATTTATTTCGATAGTCGAATTGAAGAGAAAAATACTTCACACAAGTGGGACGGTAAGTTGTAACAAGTTTTCAGCGTGTATGCTTAAACATTAATTAAAATTACATTGCCTGCACCCCATAAATAAGAGTCAACGCTGCCGACAATTGACCAGTTTTGCAAGTTATTACATTAGCATACGTAACGAACGTCCATTTGCCGATCGTTTGCTTACATACACCAGTTTGCACATCTGGCGACTCTCGCAGCCCACAAATACTACCACCACAAAGAATGAAAATTTTCATCCGATCATTAAGGAAGCGATAACCAAACAAAACTAAAACAACCATTTAATCTCCCTCCTCCATTATTTGAAAAAAAAATGACGAGAAGAAAAGAAGTAAAAGGTAAAAAACAGAAGGAACACGTAAACGCGCAAACTCTGGGTCTTTTCATAGCTCGAGCGCGTTCTCGTGTAACGCCGCGCATTTCGCACGACACAGCTCAATTACCGAGCTAGGCGTATCGTAATTGCTGGCCACGTAATCGACGCCATTTTTATGGCGCTTATATTACCGCGTTCTCTCCCCCCTTACCGACACGCGAGAAAAAGCATTACCGCGCGCATTACAATTTAGCCCGGCTTCTTTTGCAATATCTTGTCACCGATAGGATAGCCTCGCGTCCCAATGCACCCGGGCAGCCTTGCAATTATGATTATTAAAAGTTTATGAGCTCGCGAGCGCATGGTGGAATTCGACTGGCTGCAACCGCCAGCCTTTTTTCCCCATCGCGCGCGCTATTAATTAACGCTCGCGGCCAATCGGGCTTCGGACACGCGAAACGACCTGTCTTTATCCATCTGAGGACGTTCATTACACGACTAAGTGTCATACGTGTCGCGGTTTGGATTTTTACGCGAGCGATAGTGGTCTGACTCCGACGACCTTCCGTCCGCGCTAATCAGCAGTTAATCAACGTGTTAAGGAGGAACGAGTTTCGCTCTCGCGGTTGGGAGTGCGCGAATGCCGCGATCGATTGGCAACCGCGAGGTGGAATTGATCTGGCGGGGAAAAAATTGCTGCTTTGGCAATTTATAATTATTTTTAATTATTGCCGAGACTCGGAGAGATAATTATCCTGTTTGGAATTACACGTTATTATGGGATACTTTAAATTTACTTTGCGTTTTAACAGATTAATCCAAAATGATTGAATTCAGAGGAAAAAAGGTGAAGATTATAATCTAGAGGCGATTCTTGAGAATCTGACACTCGCGATTTATGGAAACCGAATATTATTTACTGCTGCACAAGTGGTAATTACCGTCAAGCATGAAAATTTATGAAGCAAAATATTTTCCTGAGAAAGAAATAATCGCGAGGATAAGAAAAAAACTCGAGCGGCAACTATGTAAAAATTGGTTTCCAATTATTTATCTGGCATTCGCAAGATACGCAGAAAGCGCGCGCGATGTTTGTCCACCGAGCGCGCGAAACGACGAACGCGCAGAGAAAATACAAATTTGCATGTTCGGATGAGGCGAATCTATGCGCAACGCCGGATCGCCGGGTGTTCCGGGAAAAGCAATTTCGAGCGCAGGAGATTTGAAACTCTCGGTTAACTCGCTCATACGTATCCTCAATTACGCGAGTCTGTTCGCATGATCCCGGCGCGGTATTAATGTCACATCGCCGCTGATTAAGTCCCCCCGTCCGCGTATCCGCAATTCGCGAGAATTTACCGTCGCTCCGCTCGGCCGTAACGCGCGCGGGCGAGATCCCCGACCGCCTCGTAATAAGCAACAATATATAGAGCGACGGTGCACAGAGCGGCGCACGAAGCTGCGCTGATCAAAGAGCCGCGGCTCCCCCCCGGTCCAATAAAGCCGGAGAGCGTTTAATGCTCCGCGCGCACGCGATTCCCCTCCCGCCCTCCCTCTCTTCTCCGCGGGCTTTCATCTGCTCGGCTGATTTAGGCGTCTGTAAATGGAATTTACTGGACCGATTCGCGGGGCGTTTGCTTTTGGCCGATGCCAGCGGGCGAAAATAGACGCTGGCGTCGGCCGTCAGTTTCTGCAACGGCGGCCGTCTTCCGCGAGTGACGCGCCCGACAGGCACGACGACGACGTGTGGATTTCGTCGGGGCGATGAGCCAGCGCCGAGGCGGGCACCGGCGATTAATCGATGCCTCGTTCGAGTGACGCGCCCGAGACGGGCCAAATGATTCCGCGGAAATCTTCTTTGTCTCGACCCAGATGCCGGTGTTGGCGCATTAGTACCCGCGCGCTTTTCCTAGAAGGTAAATTATTAATTCGCGACTAATGGCAAATGACAGCTATTAAGGGGGGCTAAAATTAGATGTGCCGCTGGCTCTTGGATGTAAATATCGTTTTTCACGAAACTATGTATATTAATACACTTTTTTCGGGTAAATATTTTATGTTTTGAAATGACTTCAGAAATAATGTTGATGACCGTTCACTTAGGCAAATTTAAAATAGATGTAGCGATATCTGCACGCATAAATAATCGATTCGATTAATATGAATTTCATAAAAAAACTGTAGCCTGCAATAAAGTAGAAATAAATTTCTGCAAGATTTTTTCCACTTCCAAGATATTTTAAATAAGCAAGTTATTCCATGTAGACAGAAAATGAAGTTTTACAATTTTGCTGAAATTTATGCACAAGTTCCATAAATTTAACATAAATAAACATAGCAGGTGCACGTTTTTTCAGGCCGTAAAATGTTTTCAACAATTTCGCCGAGGCAATCGCGTGTACATATCTAAAATTAAAGTTGCCATTAGACATCGGCTAATGTTAATGTGAAGTGGAGTCTGGAAAAATAAAGAAAATAAGTGTCTCGAGTTTCTGTCGCGCGGTTCGCTCGAGCGTCTCTCTTCTGCGCCGAGTCTCGTTTTACACATGAGAGATGTCGACGGGGCGCGATTTCTTGCCAATAACGTTGTCGTAAGTTTCGCGTCTACTTTGCCAAGTTGACGGTTTTGCGGAAGTACGCGTTAGCGACTGGTTATAAACGCGTGTTATACGCGCGGTCGTTTCTAGTGACAGCTTTAAATCGACGCTGGCGGCAATAAACAATTTTTAGCTCTGTTTTCGTAATTAATGAGAAACTCGCTGGGATCTTGGCAGCGAAACTAGGCGCGCGAATATTTCAATTTTCAGAATAAACAGTGACTACGTTTTGTTGATTTTATTAAGTAAACATTCCACTTTTTCGTCGATTAATCTTCGCCAGTCTCAATTTTATCCCTGCACTCGCGATACATTTTATCGTTAAAGATTCCGCTAATTAAGCTTGTTAATATTTATCGCATAACGAAGCCTCATTTTTCAAGCGTCGTAATCATTGCCACTATTCTGCCAATAAAAAAATTTGATTTTAAATAATCACCAATGCGCCAAAATATTTGTACACTCGGCGCAAATGGCCGTAAAAAAGTAAATCGCGGAAATTTGCGAAGCATAATTCACGGATAATTTCGCTGCAAATTTTCCCAGAAACAAACAAAGCGATATATCGCGAGACGCCAGGATTATTAATTGAAAGGCCTTCCCCGCTCGTAACTCGCGCGGCCGCGCGACGTCCCGCAGTTTCGCGCACGATTACGGCGGCCGAGGATCTCCGCGGCGCATTTGGAGTTACGCATCGGCACCTTTGGCCCCTACATAATCTCGTCTCGGGCGCGACTTTCTCATTAAACGAATGGCGGTCGTAAAGCGCGCCCGCGAGTTTTCACGCACGAAGTCTTCAACACTCCTGTTTATTGAGATTGCACGGTTAAGAGCGCCTGCGGAGACTGAAGGCTCGTTATTATACGACTTCCATGTAGCGGGTCTCACTTTCTCCTGGAGTTTGCATCGGCGCGTCGGTACAGTTGTCGGGAATTTTAGCCCGCACTCGATCGGCTCGGGCTTCGCTCGGCGCGCCGCTGAAAGTTGCCAAGCGATTGCCATTGGAATTCGATGTTTTTGAAATTTCTTATAGCTAAAAGAGAAAATAAAGATTCGTTTCTATGGCTTCTTTTATAGGTAATGTAAATATTTTTTTAAATTTTGTTTATACTGCATGATTTTATCCACTCCTGCATGTAAAAATCAACTTTTGATTAAAGCTTATAAAGTATTTATGTGTTTTTGAAATTTATAATAATTTTAACACACATTGCAATTTCATTTTTATTTTCGAAGTTTTTGGGATTTAATTGCAACTTAACCAGTGACAAACATTTAAAATTTGAAATTTCTTGTAAAAGAACTTTTACAACTTTACCGATAATAAAATAAAAAGGTACATCATTTACAATAACAATATCGAATAATAAAAAGATTATTTGATAATACTAAATGGAATTCCTTAAATTTATTATTAAACCTGCAGAATTATGTGTTTAATACCATAAAAAGCGCCTAAGTCGAGTAATAAAAAGCATTTCATATTTATGAGAAAAGTTTCCATTGAGAGTTCATTTATGGGCATTGAATTGAGACTGCAAAAATCTTCTCCTTACATTAAAGCGATATCGCACAATTTTAAGAGAACACTTCATAGCATCCTCACGTCCACGCGTCCGTAAAGTTGGACAAATCGCCTCACGATTCCTCGAGGAGACGGAAAATAAGGAGAAGAGGAGATCGCCGCCTTATTCGGCGGAACGGCGCCACATTTTAGATTTCGACTCTCGCCCGAGAGCGGAGGCGGCTTCGAACGGGCCGCGCGACAGCCAGACTACCGGCGCGCACCGGAGGCTAAAGTGCGACAGAGACGGCGAGAAAATCTCGCGCGTTTTATTGGCGCGTTTGCATACGATTACGCTCGAGTCGATTCGGCCATTCGCCGAGGCAATAGTTAGGGATCGCGCGGAGGGTGGCGAGGAAAAGCCGTAAATTTCGGGGCCGCCGCTCGCCTTTTCGCCCGTCGTCGATTCCCTCCGCGCGGGGCCGCCTGCCAAGGATGTTCCCCGCACACGCGCGAGCGGAGGCCGCGGCTAATTTGACCGATAAATTCTTTTCGCCTGGGCGATTTCGGCTCTCCGCGGACCAGGTACCGGGAGACGTTTACGTGTTAATTTTTATGCGCGCGGACGAGGCCCGGCGCGGCATTATCGCCGGAATGACTTTAATAAAGGCGTAAGTTTACAACGAGCCGGGAATTTTTATTAATACGGCGAAATTGACTCGGGTCCTCGGGCAGATTATATGGACGATAATAAACGACGTATTTTACGGGATAACCGCGAGCGAACGTAAAAAAATTGCCCGTAAAGGCGTATTTTTGTATTACGGATGGGATATACGTGTTACTTAAGGCTAATTTATTTAAGAAAAAAAGTTCCGAGAAGAGAAATTAATTTGGCCCGAGATAATATTAAAAGCTACCACGTTTCATCGATTTAAGAACTTTCAGGATGAAAAAGAGCGAAGTTTATTCATTTTTTTCGGATTCTTATTAACATACTGTGTACATCATGCGGTAACTGCAGCTCGCTTACACTTTTCATCGAAAAGAATCGAGATAAGGATTAATAACTTAATTTTTTTTTATCGCAGCCAAGATCAAAGTTTTTTCCTACACGTGTAAGCGCCTGTACCTACACACCTATTATAGAAATGTCCAGCAGTAAAAGGCACCCAGCTGAGTTTGATTATAAAACATAGTGTTTTTCATAAAATACTATGTTCCAAAGTGCCAATAAATTATACATTTTATCATAAAAATCTAATTATCGTAGTATCCAAAAGCTACAATTTTCCCAGGAGATCTTACTGGTCGATTACGAAAATATGATAATATCATCTTCACGATGTTCCCTGTAAAAATAGGCCATTATTCACTCGAGAACAGGTGTATCTTCGTAAAGATTCGTGCGGTCTCGGCAAGAAAGGTAGCCAAAGCCATTTTTAATTTTCCCGAAAGTCTCCTGAAAGACACGTCCATAAATTAGCTCCTCTCTCGTAGGCCAGGAAAAAAATATGGGCGAGCGGCCGACGGCACCCGGGGCGCGAGCGAGCAAACAACTCGGCCGAAACGCGTTAAACTAAAAGAAAGGCAGACGAGAGAAATCTATTAGTAAATCTGGCTAAATATGCATGAGGGCCGCTCGGCCTACCCGCCGTAAGGTGGGGCATATTTTTTCTCCTCCCGGTGGGCGATAATGTTGTCAAGATTCAGAGGCAGCCTCGTAAGGAGGAAAAACGATGAAGGTAAGTGGCGAGATTAGGAATCGTATAGGCGCGCGAGCAGGTGATGCCTAATGGTGGTCAGGACGGACGGAGCCGTCTATCTCTCCGGCGGAGGAGGCGGGAGGGCTCGTTTTCCTGCCGGGGTGAGAGATGCGCAACATATTGCCCCGTAGGCCGGCGCGCCGGGCTCTTATCGACTCGGGCCAGACAGGCGGCGGAGCGAAAAAGAGGAAGGGAGAGCGAGAGAGAGAGGGGGGAGCAGCCCGAGCGGAGGCAGACAGATTTACGAGGACCGCTCTCGGATAGCGAATGATAAACGCGAGACGAGATAGCTTTATTTATTTGTGCGATGCCTGCCGGTGATGTGCCTTTCCTCTTTCTCCTCGGGGCCCCGTGTGCACGCGCGTATAAGGCACGTGTGCCGCGCGCACACCGAGGCGGCGCCGCGGCGTGCCAAGACTCTCGCAGCTCGGCTTCTCATCTGTCTCGCTAATTTGATTTCCCTGACGCGGTGGCCCCCGATTGCCGGGGCTTGGCGCGAGCGCCGAGTTTTGCGCGAAAGCCGAGGGCAATTATCATAAATTTTAAATTTCACCTTCGAGCTTTTTTTCCCGAGCGTCCCGTAGCTTTTCCCGTGCACCTCGCCTCCGCTTCTTCGACTCCTTTTTTTCCCCGGCGCGGACTTTGACTAATAGTATCGTTTCCGCGCGCTCGCCCGCGTCGGTACGATGAAAAATCGAAAGTGCGAATGAAAATGATTTAAGACGGCCGCCTATTTTATGCTCGCGTGGCAGCTCGGTCGCCCCGAAAGAAAGAGGAGGTTCAGAGTTTGACGAATGTTTTCGGCTGGCAGCTGCATTGTTTCGAGCGGAAATTGTGATTTGATGTATGCTTGACTGACAGAGAAAAATGGTTCAATTTTTCTGCGACTAAGATGTCGCTGATATTTATTGCATTGAAAAATGTATCGGCGCGGTGCGTTCGAAAGAAAATTTAAAGAAGCCCATAATTTATGGTCATTAAAAATATTCTGTCAAAATCCGCGATAAAGAGTATTTTACACAATTTCTGAGGCTAAAAAATCTTTTAACATTTTTTTAAACTTTCAAAAGTTGCTCGATGTTATCTCGCACATTCAGTGTGTTACATCATTCCACTTAAAAGAGAAAATTTTAATGAATATGCGCGTATAAGATATCGGATTAATATTAATTTAATCGCACTTATATCGTTCGATGAGAAAATAAAAAATTTAAATGACTGAGACATTGAAATCTTAATTAATTTATAACATTACATTACCAAGTGCTTTAAATTTACAGCTCTTAAATTTCTCTCCTGAACACACGGTCGATTTAACAAATTTGAGTAAGAGCAACCTTACGATCGCAGCCAAGCCTTGATAAACTACGAACCGTAAATTTTCTCGACAGTAATATCGACACGAGTTAACGCGCAGGCAAAAAAAAAATAATAAACTACCGAGTTTTACAAGGCGAAAGTACAAGTACATATACTCAGTCAGAGAAAAGTGCAAGCGGAGGAAAATTATTCGACATGCCTCGTGCGCTTGTCGCGAATGCGCGCGGCTTTTACGCTCGGCCGATATCAAAGGCGCGCAAAGCCGACGTCCGACAGGTACGGGAGGAGCGAGGCTAAAGCCGAATTGAAACGTCGCGCAAATGCATCTGGCGGACGATTAACGGCAGAAAGACGCGCGGCTTAATCTCCGCACGCGGTGATTGCGCGGCAAGACGATCGGATTACTTTTTTTCCGCGGGAAAAACGTCCTTTTCCCGGGGTATTATCTTGCCCCTCTCCTCCGTGCAATCGGATTCGATGTAATGGCTTTTAATGCACCTTCGGATATGCGCCGCTGCGACGAATCCATATCTTGGGGATTTAGTAATCTCCTGCCAGAGGCTCTTGAATTACCGAGACTCTTTATGTGACTGAGTAACCCCCTTAAGAACTGAACTGCTTTTCGTTAAAGTGTTCTTAATTAAAACCATTTCGCAGTAATCTTTTGGTATGAATTTCGAAGGCCTTCTTATTTTATACGATTATTATCAGTCCATATTTTAAATCAATAAAGCGAGATTATTTTTTATTTTAAGTGGAGCTTTTAGTCTCTTTTTACACTTCAACGAGCAAGTATATGTATTTAAGTATAATTGTTTCTTTTTTCAACAAATTGAAAGCTCAGTGGATCGATGCATAAATTAGCAATAATAAGGCCAATCAATACCGCTCGACTTTCAATTAAAGCAAATCGTACAGCTGTACCTCGCACCCAGAAAAAAATAATAAAAGCAAAAGTTTTTCCTCGTCCGATATCGGTGTTTACGATAATAATGCGGCTCCCCTGCTCGCCTTACGAATCGTTTAAATTCCCAATTAATTACAATGTAAGGTACACTCGGATCCGAAAGAACTTGGCGAACTTAACCGACGACGGGGATAATTTGTTGCGCACTTCAGTCCTCGTCCTCGATCTCGTCGGGCGTAAAGTACCGCGAGTGGCTCGCTGGCGGCACTCAGCAGCGACGACGGCCGGCCTTTCCCCCGTCCTCGCAGCTTTTTAATGCAAATTGAATCCGATAGGGCGGGCCGCGCGATTAACATAAAAATTGCCGTGTATACGCAGGTATAGCCGTAACGCGTACGAGGCGCTGCGGCGCTTCTCGGTTTCCGGCGGGCCGCCGGTATGCACCCCGGGATCCGCGCGTAATGCTGCTTTACGAGGGGCAATATTCGCACCGATGAAGGAGTGTTTGTGGCGCGGGGTGCCGGAGGACGCTGTAAGTGGACGCTTCTGTGCGTGGCTCATCCGCGAAACGAGCTCGCGCGGCGAGGGACTATTATACGAGGCGCGCGCCAACGCCACGTAATTGCGGGACTGCATTAACCTAATACCCGTTTACCGTCAAGTATCGGATTCATCCCCTTGCCTTGCTACTATCACTGAACTCTTCTTAGAATCGATTTTCTCGAGAATGAGGAGAACGTCGTTCGAGCAGTTCTTCACTCGTCAATGTTGCACTCCTTATGATGTAGCGGTAATGCTGCAATGCAATTCAATGCAGTTCATAATAAAATAAAATTTTTTAAAATAATTATAAAGTTCTTAGGACAAGAAATTTGTGAGCATTATGCGCAATTATAAAAAGAATACTTAGAAAGAACTGTTGTTAAAAACGTTTTATCGAAGAACAGGTGAAATTATTGTTTACCCTCACTGCTATTTAATCTAATGCGCCATTGCATTATAAATCATTTTCACCACAAAAACCCGAGGAAAATTATAAAAACACGAATTACCAGCGAAAGACCATTTTTACTGTAGTAAACTACACAGTGCGCGCGGCCAGCAACTTAAAAGCAAACCGTATAATTTGAAGATAAAGTGGAAATATGACATTCAAATAAAGAAGCGAGGGAAGTGTATAAACACGGAAAAGCACGAACAAATAAAAGTACAGGGGAGCCCCGGGGATAAAAAGCGAGCTAATAGAAAAAAAGCGTAAAGTGGCGAGCAGGAAGGGGGGAGAGTCGAGATTATTACTGCGGTCAGAACACACGCGGCGCACACATTGCGGCTCCGAGCGGCGGTGTAATAATGGTAATGCTAACGATAATGACAATGATAATAAAGCGAAGAACGTTTCTCGGTATTCCCGAGGCCTCCGTATTGCCCGCGGGGCAGGGGCGACACGTGCACCCAACCGCTCCGACCTGCGCGAGTGCGATTGATGAGACGAGCGATCTTCCTCGGCAGGTATGCTTCGCGTGCTTTCTGCAAGAGTGAGAGAGAAAAAATTGAGCCGTAATATTTAGCACGCACAAGCTTTTTCGTTTCGAGAGAAATGGCAGCCTGCCTTCGCGAGGCTTTGAGTGCCAAAAGACCGATCCTGGTCAACGTTATCGATTTTTTGGGCGTCATTTAATTAGCTGGAAGAAAAATGTTTATCGAAGGAGAGAGAAAAGTTTTTTTCGAACGCCGTGCAAAAGTTCGCGTTGAAAGAGCCAAATGCCTTTCGGAGAATTTAAAATGACTTTCAAGTCGGCGCGAAATTTCGACGATATGCTAATGACGCCGATTGCTTACCGAAGGCGTCATTTCACTTAAAGCGCGAATATGGAGCTTATTTCACCGCAATTGCAAGGATAATTTTCGCGAAATCAGCAGCTGTACTTTTTATCTCGAAGATTGCGATCCTTAAATCGTAGTGTTCATTTTATTCCGAGAGATTTTATAAGGACAGGTGTAATTTAAAAAGTTTACGATAACGCGCGTCCCGTTTATTATTCTTCAGAGGCCAATGGCGACATAAAATCGTATCGCATTTG
Organism: Eurytoma adleriae; assembly: GCA_900480045.1. NCBI lineage: Eukaryota > Metazoa > Arthropoda > Insecta > Hymenoptera > Eurytomidae > Eurytoma > Eurytoma adleriae. The sequence continues at coordinate 14,052 of UXGC01000073.1, forward strand.
ATGCTCAAAACTTTATGCAAAGCGAAATGTATTAAAAAGTTGTTTGTACTGCAGTTTAAAAGTATGTCGACATGCGAGTCAATAGTGTTGCGCTCAAAAGCAGTATACCCGTGGAAGAATTATAACGATGGCCCGTTTTAACGCAAGCGTAAAAGTCGACTGGCACTATAGCGGGTAGAAAATTTTCCGAACTGCAGTTGAAATTTCAGAGAAAAGTCGGGCTATCAATTTCCCTAGCAAATAGCCTTTCCATTCAGTCGGCGCGCACCTTTACAATGCTTATTTACTCTCGGTCGGTCGTTCAATAAAAGCGATTTCGAGCTCCTTATACGTTTTTACGAGCGTCACAAATTGCAGCGTCGCGCGCGCCGAGGCGGCCGAAAAGGCGCAGATGGCCAGGGGAAGAGGAGTGCGAGGAGAAAAGAGAGGACGACGTCGCCCCGAATGCAGCGTCACGCGCGCCGTTAAAGAGGCATCGCCGTAAAGGAGAGCTGCGACTCCCGGCGCGCCCGGAAAGAAAGTCATTGGCGGCGCACAAAGCGCGGTATTTACCGCGAAGGGCCCGGGGCGCGGGGGGCGAAAAAAAAATTGTCCCCACCGGCCGGGGCATTGTTCCCGCCGCCGAGGTGGCTGGTATCTGCCGCCCCCATCTATCTCGGCGCGAATGAATGCCGGGAGGAGGGGCGCGGCTGCGATCTTCCGCGCGGCGCTCTCATGAGTAATGGGCCCCGCTCCGAGAAGGCCCGGGCCGCAGAATGCGAGTAAGTGGAAGCGAGCGCGCGCGGAACTCGCGTCGAGCTACCCGCGGCGCGGCTTGACAGCCGGCTTGAAAAGATGGCGGCGCGAGCGACACTAAGTACCGGGGATTACGTCACCTTGACCGTCCCCGGAGCGCGCGCCTCGCCCGGGGAGAAAGAGAGATCTCGCAGCGCCTTTGCTCCCTTTTGAGCGGCCGTCCGATAAAGCCACCGGACACCCGTCGCGCCGCCTCGAGCCTCGGCTGACACGAGCGGAGGAGGGCGGAGGAGAGCGGTCCTTTTTTTCCACTCGGGGGCGGTTGCGCTCGTCCTCCCCTTGTCACGGCTTCCCTCGCAACTTGATAAATGCGTTTTTTCTCGCGGACCTCCTTTCGGCCCGTCGATTCACCGGACCTGTACTTCCCTCTCCGCTCCTCCGGCGATTGAGCTCGCCGTTCGCTCGCTCCTTTTTTCGTCCCCGGCCGGGAGGAGACTTCCCTTTTACGCGGCCGCACGCTTCTGCGTGCGATTTTTTCTCAAAGGCCTCGGCCTTTGTGGCTCGAACGATCGCTTTTCGGGGGATCAGTGCGGAACCGGCGGCGCGAGAAAGCAGGGGACAAACCGAGCTTTGGGGGCTTTTCCCGAGGACTTTTGCCGCTAATGATTTTCTCGGCGTGACGCATACGCGGTCACTAATCGCAGCCGTGTACGCCTGTCTGCGGGAACGAACAGCTGAATAAGAGGGGGAATTCGTATTTCAGTGTGAAACATTTGTTGCGTTTTCACGCTCGGATGCCTGACGCAAACACATTTCCTAGTGCGACGAGACAAGTTAAATAAAACTGTACCTCTTGTGACAGCTTTAATCATATAAATTTACTTTAATTGAATGCATTTCACTGACAACGAATTAGAAAGAATTAACTTGAGTATAACTTTTATTTAAATTGTTCATCATGAAAATTCTACTCTTTCATTTAAATTTGAGTTATTTAAATAAAAGTTTTTAAATTGTATATATTTGCTCATTAATATATTTTGTAAAGTCAAGTTTAAAGTATCCAGGTATCATTCTTAATAAATTGAACGAAACTTCCTAAACTTTAACGATAATTTTTTAAGATCTCATCTCCTTTTTGCTATAAATTTTTTCCGCCTAGCCAAGTAAAATCACGACTCTTGCAAAACTGCACCTCAGCTGCGCTTCATTGTTTGCAAAGAAGCATGCCCGTAAGCTTAAATCAACATAACGGCGGAGATGGAAGATACGCTCTAGAGACATTGTTAAAGGCTATCTCCAGCGTCGCGATTCACACTTATTGTTACAGCTAGATCCGCCACAGAAGTCGCACTCGCTCGCCTGCTCGCTGTAGGAGCATGGCAACGTGCTGCTCCGAAGTGACACGAATTTTTCGCCCAGAGCCTTAGTCTCGCTCGAGGATCCAGACGTGCGGATAGTAACAAAGAGAGCTTCTTAACCTCCAGCGTAATTGGCATGCCACTTTCGTTTTGACGCCCTGTATTTCTGCACCTGAAATAATGACATAGTAACTTAGCTACCGCATATTTAAATAATTTATTATTTGTTAAAAACTAAAAAAATACAAATAGCTTTCGTACAAAATTAATAACGTTTATTTTTCATTTAAATAAGATTACAGATTGCATCGCTGCTAAAGCCGCGAACAAGCAGTGTGCCATTGTTTATTCAGTTCGCACTCGCGTACAATGCAATCCGCGCATCCTCAACACCCGAACGCCATTCATTCGCAGCTTGTTCACGTTCGGACAACAGATGCAGCCAATAAACATTGTTAGCCTGGGGTGTTAGCGTCAAGCCGCTGGCGCGAATCAGCCGCGGGTCACTCCGACAATACCGCAGAGGCGACCATCTCTCGCGGCCGATACATCGCCTTCGCCATCGCGGAGAAAGAGCGCGCTGCTTTTTCATCGCCTCCCCTCCCCCTGCCCCGGTGTTTAGCCTACTTCGCGTTACACGGCTATGCAGATTAATTTCCTGAAAGGAGCTTTCCGCCGCGAAAACGATCGCCGGCATATGCCTCGCCATCATCGCGTAAACAAGGACATAAAATTAACTGTCTGTGGAGAACGAGGGGGAAGGGGGCGCGGTGTACGGCGCACCTGCATTATACAGCGCGATGTCGACACTATATTAATCTTCTACCTCATTTCCTTAATTTGGATTTTGATGGCGCGTATACGCTGAAATATTAAGCGGGAACGGTTTCCGGATGCGGCGCTCGTCGTGGATTCATTAATAAACATAACACTTTTAACGATGGCCATATTTTGTTTTTAAGGAACAAGCTCTAATTTCGACTTTTTATCTTTGGAACTTTGGTCGTTAAGGTAGACATGATGTGGGAATTACGGCTCTAATTATATTTGCTTGTTTTAACTAAATTCTGAAATTGTCATTAATATTTCTTGACTAATGTGATATTTATTCATGTATTTTTTTATTCCTCCTTATAAACAGAATTTATTATGGTACTACGCAGCAGGCTTTTTTATTTATTTTTTATGCATCTTGACAGGCGAGTTGATAAAACTCAAAAGCACATTATTAAAAGGAAATGTTAATTTCCTTCGGAAGGATAAAAGGCGAGTCAGCGCAATAGATTAAAATTCCTCGGCGTTTAAGAGGACTTTAATATTTTCGTTTCAATAAGTCACTCGGTGAATCGGTCTGCAGCGCCGGGCCTTGAGCATTCCAGCGGATGAGAGAATTCGCTCGCCGTCGGAAATGGAGGGAACGCGCCGAGCATCGGGAATAAACTGAAACTGCTTTTTTCCAATTCTAGAAGGCAGACTGCGAGACGAGCGTCTCCGGGCTTATCGCCGCCGATAGCCATTAGTGTTTCTCTCCCCCTTTTTCTGTCAACGGCGAGAACGCGCGCGGTCATCGCGCGTATACGCGCGCGGGACTCCCGGGCGCGCAACAGTGTATACACACAACCGGGCCGGATATCGGGAGGCAGATAACGAGCGAAAACACGTGGGCAGCCGCGACCGGGGGCGGAGGTAAAGGGACAGCGAGGAAAGATCGGTGCTTGTCGCTTTCCGGCTGTCGCGGCCGCTGCCGGCCGACAGCTCGTATCTGCGCGCTGCCCGCGGGAATCTTTATAAGCGCCCGTGGGCGAGTGGCGTCGATGACTGGCGGGCGTGACGCGGCCGGCTCGCACGTCCGGGGGCCGCATTGACATGCAAATCCCCGCGCGGCTCGTTACCCACCGACACGTGCAAAAAGCCAGGCCTCGTTTCAGGGCTCCCGGTAGCCCTCGTCTCGGCGACTGCGGAGTACGTGCCGCGCCGTCTTCCGCGTGCGAGTCTACGCGCGAAACGGCACAGGCACGGCCGGCTAAAGTAATTGGGAGCAAGGTGTAACCGATCGAGTACAGATTTTACCGCGCATCGTTTGGAATTGTAATCACCAGGTGTTATAGCACTTTTCACTTGTTTCTGTCAATTTCGAAACAAATGGTACACATATGTACAAGTTTTTTTTGTTAAGAGTCATATTGTAAATTATTATACAATTTAATTTGTGAAAACAAAATGCAAATATTTCGAAATACCTTATTTGGTTTGGTAAATTAAATTTATTTAGTTTGATTAACTAACCATGTTGATATTTCATTATTTGTATTCGTACACGTTGAATCTTGTATAAATATTTATTAATTAAAATAAGAAACAATTAATTTACCGCTGGTCTCTAAATTACGTTTTGCAATTTCAATACAAAATATAATTATTTAATAACGAATATGTTAAATAAGTAATAGAATGAAATTCGATGCCATACGTTTCGCATTACATATTTATTAAGAATCTTATTTTTAGTGTGCGTTAATAATCCTGAAATTTGCTAAAATGCATCATTAGTTATTCTGTCGCAGCGAAGCAAATTTCTCCAGAAACACACTCAGCGAATAATCCATATTCCAGAAAAGGCAGTGAATAACAGTGTCCGTTATAATTTCATCCCCTGAAACACGAAACACGAGCTATTTGTGGAAAAGCCGAAGGCGCGCGGTGATTTACGCCGCAGTGGTAGCTCCTGCACACTCGAGCAAATCCGGCTGACAGGACATCAGAAACCGGACGCTGCCGTCATTCAAAAAGAAGAGTAGTAACTCGGCCCGTCCAACTTCGGAGCGATCTGTTATTACGCTAAGTGGCTGTCGCGAATTCGAGCTTAATTGTACGGGCGATGAATGGCGAGGGGGCGCCTTTCGGGTCGAGAGGAAGAATCTCCCGACGCGGCCGGCGGCGCTTCCGCGTGTGCGCGAAGACGCGAGCTGCCGGCTCTTCTCACTTGACTCCCGGAGGCCGTTGCAGCTCTCATCTCGTCTTTCTGCGCTTTTCAATTGCCGCGCCAGATGCCTTTCGCCTCTCCTCGCCTCTCTCCCCTTTATTATGCGACGACGGACGTGGATCAGAATTTCGACTCCCGTGTGTATAGAAACGGCCGCTGAATGAAATCCACCGGAATGGCTTTTAAATGCGACCTCGTCTTCTGCCAGTGTTGCGGTGTTTAGTTTCTGAATAATTTTTCTCGGCCGCTTTTTGGAATTGTGAATCGCACCGGCTGCCGCAGTACACACCAATCCTACCGTTTCTGAGAAGACTCTTTTTTGTAAGAGTTTATTCAGATTACACGTTAGATAATGTATGTGCCGCTATTCAGTTTGTATTATTTTAATTAGCTTCTTCTTCATTCAATATGCAGAAGAGAACCCGCTAAAGGTGAGGATCAATTTACATTAAAAAGATCAAATGTTCCGTTCACGAAAGAAGTTTATAAAGTTTTTTTATACTTTTTGTGTTAAACAGATTTTTATCGTTACTTGCGAAAGAGTAAATTAGATTTCTTACTTTTCGAGATTTCATGTGCAAAGGGAAAGTGTGAAATTTTTCGCATTTATTGACCTTACGTAAGAACAATTTTTAACACATTTATAATATTTTTAAAAATTTTAATAAACCTTAAGAGTTTGATGTACAATTTACTAATAGGAATATCAATTTCACATTTATACCTGCGAAAACTGCGAATAAAAATCGCTTATTTGTTCGCACGTCTCTGAGAGACACAGCCTTTCAGAATTCCATAAAGGTACGTTTTTCGAAGTGCATCCTTGATTCTGAAACGCGGAATCTCAATTTATAGAACGACATGAATGATCGCATAATTTAAGACGCGCGCTCGGCATTACAAGCGAGCGTGGAACGAGAGCCGGCGTATATACCCTCGAACGAAGTGGATACTAAAGGATTATTTCAGCGACAATTCAAGCCTGACACTCGCACGCGCTTTGCGCCTTGCCTCGCCTCATTGAGAGTCCTCCCTCGACTCGCTCGCTCCCCGGCATCCCGATGTACGATTTAATTTGTCGACGAGGGCATTCGACGTCCTCGTCTTACAAACGGGCGCGTGCCTCCCGCGAAAATCCATCGCACCTCCGCGCTCGCGCCAACTTTCCCGCGGCGGAAATCGGATACTTTGATGGCTTCCCCCTCCCGTTCCCAGCCAATTCGCGGATACGATCTCCTTTGATGTCGCGGGGGAGGGCGCGAGTAATGCAGACGTCAATGGCGCGCGGCCTCGAGTTTCGAAGACGATGAAGGCGTCTTCTCTCGGCAGCAAGTTTTACTCCTGCCGGGCTCAAAAGTGAGTGCCGAGCGCGCGAAATCCAACACCCGCGAGTTACACCGGCGTGTATTCCCCTCGGCTGCTCGGCGCAAAATTCGACGCCCACGCCTTTTTAGCTCGCGCGCCGCGCTCTCCTATTTCGCTGTTTAACCCACGCGCGCCGCGCGAAAAAATGCATAATTCATCAGCGACAGGTGTCGCGCTTCGCGGCGCAATTCGATGAAAGCCGTCGCTTCCTCTTCTGTTTTTCCCCCTTTGCGCTGTTCTGCGCAGCGCTCGTCAAAGCCGTCGGTGCTCGAAAAATCGCCGGGTTTATGTTCATCACGTCCCGCTGGGAAGAGACACCTACGGGCTTCATCAATATTTAAAGAGCGCGCTTTTCCATTAGAAATTCCCGCCGGCGGCCGGTATAAATTGTTTCATCGGCTCGCGCGCGCGCGACTTCCTCATTCAAATGGAGCAAAGGGCAAAGTGTCCGCTGGCAGCGCGCGACACCGGGCTTACACGCGGGATTACAAGCGGAGAAATGCGCGCGCGCGCCGAGGGCCTCCCTCCCCCGCCGGTGGATACATAATGCAGCAGGCATTGTGGACGAGGTGCGCCCCGGCGGCGCTGCATACAATGCGCGATATGCCGATGCGCGCGTGCATTCTATTGTTGACTTACGAAATATGCGCGATCGCGGCGTGGCCCTCCCCCCATTGTAGTGGAGCGCGCGCGCATATCTTATTCTTTCGCGGCTAAGGCCGCGGGAGCCTCCTTTGAACCCGGCGCGCTTTCCAGCCTTTTTATCGCGATACGCTTCGCGGAGAATTGGATATCTGTGCGGATGTCTTTTGGAAAGCGGAGCTTCGTTGTTTATGCGGATCCTTTGGCATCGTTATAGAGACGAGACGGCGTTTTTCCCGCTGAAGAAATGCACAGATTTTTCAGGACCGAGGATCGCTTTATCGAACAAAATTCTGGCGTGACAAGTTTAAGTCTCGTGTGGCCGCGCTCGAAAGAGACAAAACGCCGGGGAGGCGAAGCGAGCGAGATATAAAACAGCTGCGCCAAAGAAAAGGCTTAAACCTCCTGCGCGGAAACATTTGATCTTTTGAAATCGTCGCCGGCCGGTACTTTTGCATTAGGGAGGTCCCAATTAAGGTAAAAACGTCCGAAGCATATTCACGCTCAGCTACACACGCCTTTAACTCGGCGAACCCGTCGATCGGTCTCAGCGTCAAGCTCGCTGCACGCGCTCCCCGGGCGCACAAAAAAAGCCTCCACTCGAGGATATTCAACTGTCCGTAATTCTCTCGGGTTTCGAGAGCGTTTCTAGTATCCCGGTTTTTCGGCCGAGGCGGCCAAGTCGAGCGTGGCGGAATTAAAGGCTTGGAGAGCCGGCCGCCTAAGTCGAGCCGCGCGGGCGCATCCCTCGCGTGGCAAAAAGGCGCGAGAATGACAGGGCTCCCGGAGGGGGAGGCAGCGGCGAGCCGGATAAATCCGTGGCGTTCTCGCGCTCTCCGACTCTTCCGCCAGCTGGCTTCCGTCACTCAAGCGGTCGCCTTTGATCCTCTCGCTTGTCTGCGGCACACTTAAGCCCGCTCGTCCGCTCGACTTGACTCGTGTCTTTTGGAGCCGCGAGGCAGAAGCCGGGCCCCCATCGAGACGCTGGCTGAAATTGATACGCGAAGGACTTTTTGAGAAATTTCGAGGGGAGAGCCGGGAGGCTCTCAGGACTGATAGATACCAAATTTTCTGTGACACGAGCTCGGCTCGAGTTCAAAGCTTCCGGAAGGCATAAATAATCGCCCCGAGTGCGGCCTCACGGGGGACACTCGATCACTTTGAGATGAACGTGCCTTGCTCTGCTTGTTTACTAGATTACGCACTTGTTTACACGCGCGTGGGGAGGCATGCAGGAAGGCCTCATTTGTCACTGCGATGTATCAATTTTGAGTTTAACAGTACCTTCGGGTAGCACTTTAATTTTATTAAAACGTCTGCTTTGAACATTTTTGTCACTTTTCGATGATTGATCAAGCTGTTATAAGAGATAATCTTTTTTCGTTTTACTTATCTAAACTACTTGGAGATAATTTTTTGACAAGAACGATGAATTTGTAAGAAAAAATCTCCCCCGGTACTTTTTAAATAAAATTTATATAAAATCGGCTGTTATAGTGACTTTGTGGCTGAAAACAATAGTAGATGGAAATAAAATACGAATGATGTCTTCCTTTCCTTTCAGCCGTTGCTTATTGTATTTTGAAATACTGAAGAGTCTCATTACAAGAAAGTCGACATAAAGAAAAATTCATAATTGCAGGAGCACTCGAGAGTTCGCAAATCAAATGCGCTCGTCGAACAAAGAGAAACGCCCGGTAAAAAGAAGTAAGAAATCCTTGGTATACGCGGAATCCCGAGTCCAAAGCTCCTTTGGCGCGAGCGCATTCCGGGGGCATTGAGCGGGCAGAAAATAAAACTCGGGCGTAACGAGAAAAACGTTCGCGGCGGATGGGGACGGGGGGCATAAAGGAGGCCGGGGCTCGCGCCCGGGGTCTTGAATTTGCAAACCATTAACGTGGAGCCTTTCCATTTCCGAAGAAAGCTGCGCGTCGCGCACTCGAGGATGAAAGGCGCGCCGGCATTGTGCTTGCGCGCCGTCGCCGAGGTGCTAGGCGAAATCCAATTTGTAGCTTGTTTGTCCGGCGGTATCGCTCCCCCGAGGGCCGTTCGCCTCCGCGCCGCAGGCAAATTCGACGCCGCTTTTGAAGTCTCCCGGCGAGCGCAGTGCTTTCAGCGCAGCTCGCGCTAAGTACTTTACGACGGGCGATAATCCGAGGGAGAGGAGAGCCGGGGAGCACTTTCGCGCCTCCGGAGCGAAAGGGCCTGCGCGCTGGATTATTGGGAAAAAAGAGAAGTTCGCGCGCGAGCCCCTTTGTGCGGACATTCGATGGCGCCCGAGCGCACGGACCACCAGTAGGCCCCGCTGGCTGACGGGCTGGTGTCAGGGGCTTTTATGTAGGTGAGAGTATCAAGGAGGAGAGGGCTCACCTGACAGCGGGGCGGTCTAAGCCCCGCACGACTGACAGCCCCCAGCCCGCTCGTGCACCCGTCGCTGTAATAGCGGAGTCGGGAATTTTCTGATCTCGCCCCATTGTTGCCCCGAGGAGACTATTATTGAGAACGTCATTGTGCGTATGATGGCTGCGCTAACAAATTGCTATTGTGCGCGTCTTATGCCAGTTTTTCTCCATTCACTCTTAATTATGTGCAGGACTTTTTCTATGCTGTTCTGAAGGGTCTATGCTACCTTTGAATAAATATAATATTTCACTTCTAGAAATAAGCTGAAGAAATAAAACCTACTATTATACTTTTTTTGACATTCTAGCGTACATTCAAAAGCACTACGTGCATATTCTATACCTATTATTACTCATTTAAATTTCAATTCTTTACATTATTTTTCTTTTGATATCTGTAATTTATTACAATAATTAATGGTTAACAGTTTTATAAATTTCTAAGTGTCAATTTTATTAATAGTTATTAATTCAAAATATTTTAAATAAAGATAGAGTGTTTTAAAAATATAAAAATTTTGCGCTTTAATTTCACCAAGTTTCAAAACGCTTTATTCTTAATTCACGTTATAATGTTTTCTTTTGTTTAACTAACATAAACACTGAAATACGTAATCATTCGATTAGTTCTTGATAAAATGGCGCTTTTTCTCACAAAAGCATCAGTAATCGATACACTCGGAGAAATCACTTGGTCGTTCTGGCCGAAATCTAGCAAGTGCAAATAAGAAGCACTCGTCGGGCCATCCATCTCCGTCGTCGCAGTGTCCACTTCCCCGGCTCGGCTCGCTTATAAGCTCTTGGCCTCGAATGCGCGCGCACAATGCTCGGACGTGGTGTCCGCTGACGCTCGGTCGCGCGCGCCTTCGGGGAATCGACTGTCAATCAGCGGTAGGCGGATCGGCGAGCGCGCCGGAGATCCATTACCGGACAATGCCGGGTGATTAGCTGCGGCCGGCAACGCTAACGACAGCCAAACAAATCGCGGCTGAGCCTCCGGGGGATTACCGGCCCCGTCGCTGCGTGCCTCCCCGCCTGTCTTGCCGCCTGACACGCCGGCGCTGCCGCGCGCCTCCGCCGGGGTGGGGGGACGGGGGCTGAAAGAGGAGAACTTATCCGATCGGCATCCGGCTTGGAAGCGGCTTTGAGCGCTCCCGGCCCTGCCACGACGAGAGGAAGATCGACGGGAGGACGGACGGCTTTCATTATTCTCGAGGAGATGTGTTTTCTTTGTTAATGGCCGGGGCCACTATTCTTGCGAGCGGCCTTAATTAATTTGTAACGCCGGCGAACGAGGAGTTTCGCTCGTCGTCCTTTGCTTCGAGGATCCAGGCTGATGACCGATTTTTTATCTTTGCAATTTAAGTGTATTTTGAAAATTACTAAATTTGCGGTGCACAGGCACTTTAGCTGCACTAAACCCTCGGTATACGTAAACGCGAAGAGGATTTCTTTATAAAAATAATTTTCTTGCGATTGCTCATTGATTGCTAAGAGCGCGGTAATTGTTAGTAGAAAATTCTCTCCGTGTAAATGCTTCGTTTATTAGGTTGAATATTTTCACATGTTTAGCCATTCGCTAGTTTTTTCACATTTTATTTACCGTACGAGTAAATAAGAAGCGAAGTTTATTACCCGAGCCGCGGCGGCAGTAATAAAAGTTAATGCTAATTTCAATTACAATCTCCTACGGATTTTTAGCCGCATTAAAGTTTTTACGCTGTTTTCCCGACGCGCTTCTTAAGCAAACAATAAAAAGATGAATAAGCAAGTACGCACGGCGGTGTATAGAACGGCGCTCGCCTCAGCCACTTTAATCCATCCGAGTAAGTAATACATCAAAGTACGCATAAAGCATCGTCAGATAGGATCTTATCATCGCGGCGCGGAGCCCATTGAGGCCTCGGCTGCGCGTCCGCGTCGAGCGCACAATTTATGGATCGGATAAAGAAATCTCATAGGAAGCGGCTTTTTTTAATCTGGCCGCGATCGGGTCGACGTAGGCAGGCTCGGGCTCCTCGCCGGGAGGAAGGGAGGAGAAAAAAGAAGGACGCGAGGGAAGGAGGTGCGTCGGGTGTCGCCGACTTGTACTACGAGGATTGTATACGAGGCTCTCCTGCGCGCGCGCGCCGCGTAACGTAATTCAGTCGGCGGGCCCGGGGATCTACACGATCCTCCAGACGCGCCAGCGCGGAGTTTTATTGCCCGCGTCGTGTGTGCGCACACTGCGCGCCGGCTCCGTTTCCTTCCAATGGAACACATGCCCCGTATATATAACACGCCGCTTCCTCGCGCACACTTGCGTGAGCATAAATTGCCGCGGCGTGGCAGGACGAGAGAAAGAGTCGTTCGCCGTTAAGCCGACGGCTAGATTTCTATGAGCAGCTTCTTATACGAGGCGCGCGTTTGATCCCGACTTTACGAACTTGGCTTTTATGGCGATTTCGGATCCTTAGGCATAAATCGACTTTCTTTCGACTCCTGCAGCCGCTGCTATTTAGGGATACTGGAATGGCTTCGTGGAGAGCGTTTACGTTGCTTCTAGACGATGCCTTTTTTTGTAGGGATGGATTAAAAGCAATTTCAACGTTTGCCTTTGAGGAAACTGTGAAAATAAATTGTTCCTTTGATCGGGATATTCCTGTGATTGTTCGAATAACGTTTATGGTTAATAAATTTTGAATTTGACTCTAATTCAATGCAACTTATCTAAATTTAAAACGTAGATTTCTAGGACTAAAATATATATTTTCATTAGACAGCTGTCATAGACACGTATAGTTATCTGACATTCCTACCTAGTAGACTCACGGGGAAAAATGCTCCAACAGCCTTGTAATGACAAAAATAGTTACAAATTAGAGGATTTGTAGAGAATAAATTAAAATGAATTTTAAAAGTGTTGGTACACGCATTCATTAAATGAAATGAAAACCGGAAGGAATCCGGAGTGCCGCCGCCATCTCTTTCGTAAATTTAAGCGCGCGGGATTCGTTTATGCAATTTGAAATCGCGCTAGTACAGCGCGAACCTTGGGGCTGTCCGCGTGTGTACGGCGCGCTCGATGGCTATCGGGCGCGCTTCTCGAAAATCGGCGAGAGGCTCGTTCGCGCGGCCGAAACGCGCGGCCTCCATAAAACATGCGGACTCCCGCGAGCGTGGGGTGGCACAAAGGCGAGTCCCGGAGACACGATCTCGCCGGGGCCCTCGGGGCCTTTCGCGCTCGTTATTTATCGCGACCGCCGCCGTGGCCGGCCCCGAGGCGGCGGCTACTTTGAGACCCTCCGACTTCGGGGTCCCGCCACCGCCGCGATTCGCTCGGCCAGATATCATTTTATTATACCTGCGAAACGCGCCACGCGGAGGACGGCCGTTTATCACCGAGCCGCGCGGGGAGCTTTCGTGCATTCTTTTCTCGCTCCTCGAGCGCGAGGGCACAAGGCTCTAGCGCCTGGCCCCCTTTTATCTCGCGGTATTTATTTACTGCCGCGATTTTTCATGCGCCGCTCAAGCGGGGATATTGATATTAACGAGGCGGAACCGGCGTACACGCGCGTTAGACACTGATGAGAGACCGGTTGAGGCATTTTTTCTTCTCGTGCTTGTTGTAAGGGTTGTTCTAGAAGAATAATAAGCGACTTTGTTGTATTTGAGAAAGTTTTGATCGTTAATTATGACCTGAATGTTAAGTTAAACGCAGAAGGCTGTACTTTCTATTCACCAAATACTTGTTTTGTATATAAAAACAAGTATTTGGTAAATAGAACGTGTATTAAAAGAGCTATTATAGTTTTAATTATCTTATTATAAAATTTTATGTTGTAATTAAAACATGTAGCAGTTTAATTTAGTATAAATTCAGTGGACTCGTGAAATTATTTGTAAAAATGCAAATGAGCACCGTAGATTTATTTCTTTGGAATTTTTAGTGAAGTCTGACAAACAATTACAGGGTAAACAGATAAAAAATGCTAATTAAATGCAAAAGAGTAATAAATTTACATTTATATGATTATATTTAACATATTCTTCAGTGTATTTTAATCTTAACATCTGCATCTGTAATCTGACCCGTCATTTTTACTCATTAGAAGATATATTAAAACTTGAGAGGTACTTCATGTAGAAATTCTATCTACTTTAACACATTCAAATGTCTATAAAAAAATAAATATAAAAAAACGTCCTTTTTAACGTATTTATTATAGCTGCGGGTTCTTACATTTAACGAACATCGCTAAAAAAATTCTTATTCAATTTAATCGAGCAGGATCGCGCTCCCACCGCACTAATTTACAAAGATCATAAAACTTTTTACGCCGCCAATTGTTTCCCCTCTGAATAAAGTCGTAAAATAAATAAAAAAAACGGAAGGGCGTACTTCTCAATGACGTTAGGGCCAGGGCATCGCGCATCTCTCCAACGGCCGGTGCGCCTAATGAAGTTGTCATTAACTCTTACCTCTATGTTTTTCTTGCACACTCGGCGTCGTCGCTGGAATGCCCCTCGCTGGCGCGCGCGCCCGAGTTTATTAAGCCACGCGCTCGCATTCAAAATTATTCAGACATTCTCGCTTAATTATCGCCCGGCGAGACTTAATAGAGAGAAGAATGCCGCAGTCATTTCCGCCCCGCGTCTCTCAAGCTCACCCCTCTTCCCTCCTCCTTTTTAATCTCCTCGCGGACATTCGTTAAGCCCCGCTCGCCCCTCGCGCGCGACATTTTTCGCATTTCTCGAGCACGGCCTCAGACGGAGGTCACATCGCGGCCGCAGCTTTTTAATGTTTCGGGCACCCGTAAAGCAAGACCGGTGTTGAAGGGATGACTGACGCATAGAATCGAGATCCGTGAGCGATGAGAAATTTTCTATTTGGTCCTACTAATTAAATAGCTTAATGTGTAATTAAGCTACTTAGTGTTAAGCACAAATACAGTAATTTTTTTGTAAATTACACTTTTTATAGTTCTTTTATTTTAAATAATGACTTCATATACTTCTATAAATTGCGTAAACAAGGCTCCATGAAAAATGCGATCTAAGATGAATAAGAAAATGCGAAGCACATTTCTTACGGTACCTGTTTACTTTGTTTGCTAACGTTATTTTCAATTAAAATGCATTGAGATAATAAATAAAAAAGAATCTAAATGAACTTAAAGTAATTGCGGAATTATACACTTTATTAGCATTTTTTTAGCATAAGCCTACAAAGTATAAAATTTTTGTAAATGCCTCCAAAGATTTTACGAAGATTGCCTCTTACATATTTGCTATTGAAACAGTTATTATCGCGATGATATTTACTTCACACACGCATAACTCGCGCGCGGGCCGCTCGCGAGCGAGAAAACGCGCAGGCGCGCGCTCGAGTTTTGATCAGCGATCCGTTGAAATATATGGCGCGGAAGTGGCCCGATGAAAAAGCAGTCGTCCGATATGCGATCTAATGAAAGTGCCCGGCCAATACACGCATCCGCGCTCGCGCACACACCACCGCACGTCCGCGCGCGGCGCGTCAAACTTATTATTACTTCCTTGATCTCGTTAATGATCGGTCGTTAGCGGGACGCTGCCGGCTCCGGCGCGCGAAACGAGAAAAGTTGCGATCGCAAGATTGATCGCCGCGATCATTGTGCGCGAGGAATTTTTTTTATCCTTCCACCTCCGCATTTTTCTCGCGCGAGCCGCTCCTCAATTAATGCTCATTGTGTATCCGCCGCCGGCGGTGGCGACGGCTGCAATCAATTCGAGCAGGAATTCATGAATACTTTTTATTTCGCGCGAGCGCGTGTAATGGCGTTTACGTGGCGATGCGCGCCGCGGGACGAAATATTCATGCGATTTCTTTATTGCGCCTGGCTCGTTTCCGCCGGCGTTGTAAATTTTAATCGGCCGCCCGTAAATCAAAGCGGGCTAATACAATGAAATTGAATTAAGCCGCGATCGGAGATTCGGACGAGGCGGGCACGGAGCGCGCCGCGGCGGCATTGTTCATTCGGGAGGCGGCGATTGCGTCACCGGCCGGCGAATTATCGCGCTATGAGAACTGGAGAGCTTAAGTGCGATCGCGCAACCCCGCGCCGGCAAAACATCTCAATTGACGTAATTTATTCCTACGCGAGATTGCTAAATCTCGGGGCTTTAAATAAAGTTTATCTTTATTCGAACCGTTTAAGCATCTACGCTATCATTACATTTTCGCAAGGAGAAGATAAGTATCGCTGCGCATAAATATATCCTTTATAGCGCGATACCGGGGAAAATGTACGCTTTTGTCTATAACCTTCCTGCGCTTTTTTATTCTTCGATCCGAATCGTCGGCGATAAGTGGGAAGTCGCGGCTCGCTCGCGGCTTCTTTGCAAAGCGCGCGCTAAAAAGGCGGCAAAGAGAGACTGCGCGGGTGACCGCAGCGCGAAATTCGGATTGATACACCGAGTGGTGAGAAAACAAAGGGGCCACAGCGACGAAAGAGGGAGGAACTGCCGAGGTGGATTCACCGAGACGCGCGGAGGGAATGAAAGACCTGGGGGGCTCTCGCAACTCGTTCGTAATTAAAGTGACGCGTATCGGGCTAATAAATTCGCGCGCGCGGGCGCATAAAAGGAGAGTTGTAACTTTATCGGGGTAATTGCGCCAACCACGCCTCGCTGCACCCTCGGCCCGCTCTCCTCGCCTTTAGCTTCTCTCTCTTTCTCGCTCTCCTTTGAGGCGAGCTAAAACGCCTGTCGAGCACGTTGCACCACTTTGACTCTATGCAGGCTGCGTGCTCGCGCACCGGAGCCTCGATTTTACTCAGCTCTGGTAAACCAAAGACGCACGCGTATTACCTTTTTCATGTAAATTTTTTATAGAAAATTTTCAAGAATTTTCTTTTTATTTCGTTGTAGTTGTTTGGGCTAGTTATTCTTAAAATTAAAATACGAATTAAATTTCAAAAGGAAACTCCAGCTTTTTTGTACTCTTATTCTTTTCTTGATCATTTGAACGTCTCCTTCGAATTCCAAAGTGTAAAAAATATAATTAGCTATTTATATTTAAATTGTTGTATAATTTAAAGTAAAACTGGTGTAAAAAGTAAAAATAGAATGATTTATTGCAAGTATCATTGCGAGTGAACGTCGTGCGTGCGTCAAATGATCAACTTATTCCAACACCGATCCGGAGTTTCGTGAGAGCTATGAGAGCAAACAATTAACATGTAGCTCGTACACGCAATTCAAATGTCAGACCAGCGGAACATACATTTCACTTGACTTGTCATAGCGATATCAAAGTTAGCGGAAATTTTGAGAGTTAGCGGGCGTATCAGCGTGGAATCAACGTAATGTACATGAACTGCAAATTGCTCGAACACGTCGACATTTCGAAGCGTCAGCCGTGACAGTTCGCAAATTATTCCCATCGATTTGCGAGAACTTTAAAAATAAAAAACCAATACGACGCGCCCGTTGTCTCGTGACCTGCTCCATCCATCGTTAATGGTGCACTTAGGATTGGCAGTTGCTTTACGGTTATAAATAAATATTGTTCTGCGTGAGAATAGACCGGTTCTGCGGGAGAAAAACGGTCGAGTAGAAAAAGTTGAGGACGGCCTGGTCCGTCACTTCCGCGAATAACGTCGAGATGACGGCGAAGAGGAAAGGGGCGTCCGGGGTGGGCAGCGAGCTGTCGTAACTCACGCGGAAGCGGACAGCCGGTGCTTGTTCACCGCAGAGGGAACACGCCACTTATATCGGCACACACCTGGACGGCGTATTTTCACTGAAAGAAGCTTCTTCTCCTAGGTATATTAGAATTGATCTTGTTCGATTGCGTAAAGGGACCTCGCTGATTGAACAGGTAGGTCAAGCAAGATTTCTGGGGACCATAAAACTTATGTAGCAAATGTTGATATATAAAACTTTATATAATATATTGAAATAAACGATTTTTTTATAAAGTTATTACAAGTGTAAAAGACTTATCTTTGACTTTTTAATTCAACTGCCGACTCTCTTCCTTATGCAAATTAATGAAGCAGATTTTATGTACTTCTCAATATGACGACGATAAACTTTCGTAACTGCATATCCAGTAACATGCCATGCCAATGTGATGTTTGTATTTAAAGTACCAGTAGGCTAATCTAGACACGATAGATAAATCTATGAAATATAGATGGTAGAGGTGAAAGTAACACTTGCGTTATTAATTTAATCAATAATGATGATAATAACTTTATATGCACTTAATTTGACATGTACATATCTTGACTTAAATAATTTTCTACTCCGATCATTGCAAAACATTTAAAATCTTTTCAATACATTTTCAAATAAACATCAATAATTCACAAATAGAATTAAATTAATTTAAAGTTTAAAAAGTAAACCTACAAAAAGTATGTACATAATACATTCCTATTGTTGTTAATATTACTTTTTATTCACTTCTGAAATTAATATCTACAATTATATAATTTTTATTTACTGCAATTTCCAGATTGCTAGTCAAGCTAAGTATAAAGAATTTATTAGCAAGGCAATTTAGTAGGTATTGATACACAGATAATGATCTCTCTGAATCGATAAAACGTAATTTACGTAAATGATTCAACTAATTGTGATTCAGTGAAGTCTTTACTAAATATACATATAATGCATAGAAATCTGAATATTCGATTTGAATAAATATTTATGAAATTTAAATATTTATAAGCTTTCCTTGTATATTAAATATTCGTTCTTTGATCTCTGTACTCCTTTCTTGTGTTAATAATTATTGCAGAGTTTGATGCTTCGAGGAAAGTTATTTTGAAATTTCTTAACACTTACTTAAAATATTTAATTACGCCTTAGTATTTTATTGTAAAATCTCGTTTAGTTTTATTCGATAAGACTAATTACCTGAGTTCTATTTCTGTGATTGCGAAACATGCATTAAAATATTTATGACTAACTTTGTAATTAATGAACAATCAAATAAGATTATGAATATCAGTAATAGAGTGTTGATTTGAAAGTGGTTTTGCATTAAATTTGACGTTAAGTAGATAATAATTAATCTTGTCGGTAAAATAAATTTCTAAAAAAATAATCTTTACGACTGAAATTTTCTCAGGCATTATTACTTTCAAATACCCTGACAATTTACCATTAAAGGATTAACACCTATTTCTATCGATTTCTTATTAAAGCTCCACTCGCGCGAGGCAGTAATGCATTAGCTGCAACATTTGTTAATTAGATAAAGCAGCCTTTCAATTTCACGCTGCTACAGCGTGAAATGATCGGCCCGTCGGGCGCAGCTCTTAGGCTCTCCCCCCGCCGTAAAATAATTCGGCGCGAATCTAAAATCTTGCAAACACGATCCGATGGAGCATTACGCCGGGGGGAGGGTAAAAAAAGGGTCGGGGCCCGCTCCCCGTCCACTAAACTCGAGAGATAAAGCACCGCGATAGGAGGCTGCTGCCGCGCGGCGCGGCTCTCGCGCACATTTCCGCGAGCGGGCGCGTAACGAGGCCATTCGGCTATAAGGCGGCATAGATCACGCTCGGAGTTTATGGTCCGATGCGCTACCGCTAGACGGGGAATTGCCGAGCCCCGGGTACAAGCGAGAAAGAGCGAGGGGATACGCGCACAGGCACACGCTCACGCACACGCGCGCACGTACGGGGCGTTATGGCTCTTCCTGGCTCGTAACCCGCGCTCATAAAGCCACTGCCGCGCTAAAATATCGCCCCGGCATCCTGCGCGTCGTCGCGGCCGCCTACGCCGCTCTATCTTAACGGCGTCGCGACAATTTATTAACGCGCCGCGCCGCCGGTAAATCAGTCCCGAGTCCGCGATCGGCTTTCCGCTCGTAACTCGATTACCTTGGGACGTGCGCGGACGATCTTTCTTTTAAACCCCGCGTGGGCGTGGAGCAGCGACTTCTCGTGCGGCCGCGAGCGCCTTGCCAAAATACTTTCGCCCGAGGGGGGCCACTCCGCGCGGAATAAATCGCCCGGGGGGGTTTATATTGTTCTTGCGGGGGATCGCGCGTTTGCCCCTGGCACGCGGCGAGCTCGCGGCGAAGAATCTCGAGAACGGCCATCGCGGACAAATGGAATTGGTTAAATGCTTTCCGATCTGCCCGTCGTTTATTTCTTGGCTCGGCGCGCGACTAACTTTGCTGGAAGGAGATGCGCTGTGTAATGTGTTTACTTTTGCGATGTTTACCAGCGAGAAAATTCAAAGCTTTAAATCAGCGAGGAAAAAAGCGCCGCGACTTAAATGCTTTCGGGTGGTTTATTAGAGCGTCTCTCTTTTTAAATTAACTGTAAAAGTTTGCGGCTGCGCTTTAAATCTGTATTAAAAATCTAACAGCGTCGTAAAAATCGATCTTCGAAATAATCTACATCTATGCGCGGCAGGCTGACGCAGCCATAAAAATTCATTTTTCAGCTGATCTTGATAATATTTTCCCTCCGAAAATCGCTTCCGATCATCGGGAGCGTGCATCGGTCAATCAAAATTGACGTGAATACAGTAGGTTATTAGAATGATAGATGCGTTTCGAATTCTAAAAGTCATTTAGTTATATTGGTTCGCCATCGTTCCTCGTTCTCATCGTTTCCTTTCTTTTTTTATCGCTCACGAAGTCCTCGCGAGGAATTTACATTAGTGTATTCCATCTCGGATATTTTTAATGGCGACAATAGTGGGCATTTAAAAGACACGCCAGTCGGCCAGGCCATTCATCATCGTACCGACGCATATGCGAGTAGCAAAGAAGCTGCCGGATGACATATCTTTGACAGGCGATATCGCGCTCCGGACATCTTGCTTCTATAATATTATATCGCGTCCCTGTATTCCCGGAGATTAATAGAGTGATCGATCGGTTGTAGTATGAAGAACATTAATTAGTTTCTGGTAGCGATCTATATTTCTACAAGAAATCGAATACCTTAATCTTTAGCTTCCCAGGCTATTATTCACTCATTTATATGGTAATGTAATTAATCTCAAATAATTTTGTAAAGAATTAATCAGCCTTTTAACTAATAGGAAAGTTATTAGAAATACATTTTTG
The DNA here is from genome assembly GCA_900480045.1 of Eurytoma adleriae. Lineage (NCBI taxonomy): Eukaryota > Metazoa > Arthropoda > Insecta > Hymenoptera > Eurytomidae > Eurytoma > Eurytoma adleriae. Next base: position 34,596 of record UXGC01000073.1, read on the forward strand.
AATTTAGAAAATAATATACAAGAGGCATGAGAGTTGAAAGAATTTTTTTTCAACGCAGCACTTTAAAAACGTCGCACTCTCGCGCGGTTCGCAGGCAGTGCCTAGCGATAAAGCGCGTCAAAACAAAAAATATTTGCAATAATGAGTCGTGCATTCGCAGCGCGAAGACAAAGGTAATCGCTGACAGCATTTCCTTAATAAATAAGCCACTAAATTACAAAGTCGTAAACACGCCTCGATGCACTGGCAGCTCGCGCTTACGGCCGAGTGCAGTAGTATTATTATCTCGTGATTCATTGCTCGCATTCATAAATTTTCGGGGCGACATGACGCGGGCGCGAGCATAGACGGGGCAGATCGCCCGCTCCCTCCTCCCTCTCTTTCGCGCGCCACGGGCGGCGCTCGGGATATTGATTAATGTGCGATAGCGCGCCGCGCCCTCCCTCCCTGCCCCCGAGGGGAGGGCCGGGATTTTCGAGCCTCGCCGACTGAATTATTTATAAAGTCTTCATTCGAGGCGACGGGGCCGCGCTCGAAATTTCTTTGTCTCCCGGCGCCGCGCGCGCGAGCAAAGTGAAAAGAGGAGCCGCGGGGAGGGCGGCCCGAATAATGCGAGATGATCGTAAGCGGATTTGATTTAGACCTCGGCGCGCCGCCGTGGGAGAGCTTCCTTTTTCTCCCTCTTTCCCGCGAGCGCGGCTCCGATTCAAATGCCGCAGCCTCCTTGCGTATGCGCGCATTGTTGCGCCTTGAATCAAATGAGGATTGCGCGCACGTCGCGACGATGAGTTACGGCTGAATTTTGCAGAAACGCAACCACAGATTTACTGGCACTTTTAGTACGTATTGCAATGCTTTGCTGCTAACTGTACTGATGGACGTACAATTTATGCAATAAGAGAATGCGCAAAGAGGAATCTACGTAATGCAGCCTGCAATTCGCGCGGAGCTGCGAGGCTGTTAATTGCCAATCGTTTTTCAATGATTCCTTTGATAAATGTACTCACGAATCAAACGCCGTGAAAGGAACGTATTACATCGCTTTTATATCCCTCATAAACACGGGGAACGTGACTGCCGATACAAATAGCGGCGCTCGAAGATTTATGGCGGAATCCACGACAATGGGCACAAATATTTGGTAAAAACGGTACGGAAGAAGAGAAACGAACCCCGCACGAGATCCGGCGATAATGTACCGAAGCGTTGCTTACCGCACTGGGCGAGTAAAAATTATTTCGTCGCCCGTGTGCTCGATAAACAGCGAAGGAAAAAGGAAAGCGGGAAAGAACGCCTTATAACAACCGGTGAAGCCGGGGAAGAGTGAAGTTCGCATTATACCGGGGGGCCATTCGGACTTATTGTCGCGACGCTTTCACGCTAGCGTGACGGCGACAAAGCGTCGTATTAGGGGATTGAATTTAAGAGCCCCATACCTTTTTCCTTCTCCCCTGAAAGCGCGATCCGTTAGTGTATATGCAGGCACGCGCTGCCTCGCCGCGCGGGCGAAGACGACGCGTCGCTCGCGATAGCGCGAAAACCGACGCGGGCGTCGCTCCTCCGCGTAATATATAAGTATTCGCGCTCGCGCGTACATACCCGCCGCGGAGCTGCTCCGCTCGGGTTCGTCCTATCTTTCGCGCGCGCGGTCTCTCCCTTTCGTGCCGGAAGGTGGCTCCCACCTTCCCATATGGCCGCGCACTCGGAAGCGGCCGTAAATTAGCTTTTACGAGGGAGATAAAATGCGCGTTATTATCTAAACGGCCCCGCGCTCGCTCCTCTCCCCGTGGCGTCACGCATGGATATCGCGCAGCCTCGCCTCTCTCTCTCTCCTTCTTTCAATGTCTGCTCATATACACTGACTCCCGGACGCTTTTGCCCTTGGCGTCGACCGTTTATAATGCTTACGAGAATTGGAAAATTTTTCTCGATTCCACGGTAATTTTAGCGACCTGCTGGGGTCTAGCACCTTCATGATTTATATTTTATGAGGCTGCGGAATTACATCGTTACTTTTCGAAGAAGTACAATGCGAGGCTTTAGCCAGCACTAAACCTTTCTATCGAATTAATTCACTTTATACCATTATTGATTTATCTAAAATACTCATGCTTTTAAGTAACGCACGAATTATGTTTAGAGTTTAATCATTTAATTACTTTTTTTAAATTTTGTCATCCTCTCAAACGGTTCTTTATATCCATGATAGCCGAAAGAAACACGAAAAAACACTATCCTAACGTTTGAATTCCTCAGCGATTATTCAGCGGTTAAAAATTCTAAAAATGCTTGTGTTTCGTTTACACCACTCAAGTTACTTAATTCTTTTTTAGTATTTACGAGGTCCGAAAATTAATTTAATTTTCGTTTATCTCCGACAGTAAAACTTGAAATGCCTTAAAACCATCCACTAACAAAATTCCTAATTTTTTCCGGTCAGCTCATACGTCAACCCCCCACTGGTTAGTCATTCCAGCACTAATCAGCGATATGTCAGGAAAGATGGACTACTGGCCGAGCTGTCGAGCGCAGGTATAAGAGCAGCAAATCAAAAGGACGAAGTGTGGCGAAGAAAAAAAAAAGTTGGTCGCTTAACTGAGATCTAACACTCGGCTTGTTCATCTGGCAGTGTATAATGTAGACAGCCGGCTTCTGTCTTTACTGTTATTGCTCCCCGGCCGGATATTGATTCTCCTGAGATCTCGCGGCCGGAGTCGTTAAATGGATTGCGTAAATCATGTGGATCGCTAGAAGCACGCCTGAAAATTAGAGTCGAACTCCGTCTGTGTCGGTGTGCGCGAGCGTCTCGGCTTGGCTCTCGCGAGATTAAGACCTGCCGCGCGAGGCTATTTACGCCGCTCCCGAAGTAGGTTACACTTAATGTCATTTTTTTTATTTATGTCACGAAAGGCTCGCTCTATTATCTTGAAAAGCTGACGCTTTTTTGCCGGTTAATAGGCGGCCGGTATCCTCGACGGCTTATCGCTTAGGCGCTTTATCTTGACAGTGCCAATATTTCATTTTTTGAGCAATTAATTGACAGGAAAAATGTTTAGTTTGGAGTGGTCGAGTTTAGCAAATTGTGCAACCGTTGCTAACGCTGTCGGCTTGTCGATTTATCATTCAAATAAATAAAATTAAGTGGGACGTAAATTATATCTTCCGAGATGATAAATTGTACAATTTAAGACATTTTTTTACTTTGAAATTTTATCGTTCGAAATAGCTGATTATATTGCTTGACCACTTGAGTAATCTACTTGAGTAAATTTATAATATCATAAATAACTGATTACTTGAAAAACGAAAATCACTTTTTTTAGTTGATAAATGAAATCATCACGCTCTAGTATTACTTGGGAGAGTCATCTACTATGGACCTCATAGAATGTAATTAGGACAATCCAATTTAAGATCTTATTTTTAAATTTAATACTTACACTAGCAGTGCTATATATTTTTTAGATTGTTTATTTTGTTTCTTGCTGGCAATTTTTGGTGCTTTAATAAGAACAACTTTTTGCTATCCTATCCGTCCTTCCCCTTTCGTTCTACAGGTCCGGGTACCCGCTCTCCCTTATAAGTATTGGGGCATTCAATTTTTTTAAACGCCTCTATAAGAGAAGAACGTTCACCTGAATAAAAAAAGACATAAAAGAGCTACCCTAAATTCAGCGATTACGGTCGTTGGAGCGATCAGCGAACGAGCTCGTCGGCATTCATTCCCGATATCAGCGCCTCCTTTCGAGCCCATCGGTTCTTCTGGTCGATTTCCAAGTAAGGCCCCCCGACGCATCGCCTCGTTAATGCCTCGCTTCATCGGGCGCAGTGAGCGGGCATCCTTCAGCTCTCGGCGGCGTCGCCGCCGCAATTTCGTCCGCTCGGCTTTTACGGCGGAACGCATCGCGGCAAATTGCCGGCGCGCGCTTCGCGCGAACCGCGCTCTAATTCAGCGCGCGCCTTCCCTCCCTCCCTCCTCCCGCTTTTTTACGGCGCGAGGAACGAATTCAATTGCGCGCCTTTTTGCGAGCGCGCGCGCCGGTTTTACTGGCCTTTAACGATAGTCCGCGCGGATCGCGTTCGCGGAATCGCGCCGCTCCTAGGGAGCTCCGAATGGGAGCGAGCGGCTCTTGTAAAATATTGAATTTTATTGGAGGCGATTTTACCTCGCGCTCGCGATTGTTTTTTTACGCGGGATGCCGACGCGTTCGCCGGGAGAGCGACGATTTTCACTTCCACCGGGTTTCTTGCGGGATTGCGGCTAACGACGGCAAATTGAAATAATTCACTCGTTGGAAATTCGAGCGCGAGTCGTTGATATTTATTGCCAAATAATCTGTTGCAAACTCGTTCCGTGAAACTGGCCGGGCTCGGGAAACGGTTCCGCCGTCATTTTCTAATGAGAAAGTGTAAATCTAATTGTTTCGGAGCAGCCCGACTACCGGAGTAAATTCAGTTAAAGCGGTAACGCGCGGCCGCTTCCACGAGGAGCTCGGTACAAAGTCGACGCTCAACGCTACCCATTTATTTTCTGAACAAATATCCCGCCGAGTCTGCGGTGTGTTTTTACTACGGGCCGAGTCACACACGACGGCCTCGGCTCCTCATTAACTCCATTAGGCACCGCGATTAATCTTCTCCGAAGGAGTCAAATCAAAATGAAGCATTCAAAGGAACATCGTCCGCTGTTTAGGGCCAATATAATCCATTTTCAAGGCGGTCGAGAGGCAATCGCCGGCCCCCTCGCGCCCGTCGATTTAACATCGTTAACGCGCCGACCGTCGCCTAATCTTATTCTATGGCCCGTAAAAATGATAATGAATACCCGGTAACGAATACACTCGCTTTCCATATCATTATGAAAATGAGGACGGGCCGGCGCGCGCGTGTGTGCGTGCGAGCTCGGGCATAACTCATTCCGGCGCCGCGGCCCCGCCACGGCCGTATATCTTAATACCCGGCCGAGCGCTGCCGCGACTATACATGTTAACCGTCGCTCGTAAACTGTAATGGGCATGTCGGGAATTTATTCTCGCTCCTGCGTGCGACAAAGTGAGAACGGTCATCTCCCAGCCGAGCGCCGTGCTCATCGGCAGTTTCGAAACTCCTCCGGACTGTCGACGCCGTCTACCGTGCCTGCGACTGCGTCGGGAATGTCGGCCGACGCGATCCGCGCGCGGATAAGCGGACCTTCCGCCGGGCTCTCTCTATCGCCGATTCCCCGTAAGCCGGAAATTTCTCGGCTCCGAGGAAAATTGCGCCGAGATACATTGTAGCCGAGAGGGATTCGGTGTAATTAGCCCCGGCGCTCTTAAGTACGACGTGTCGACGATATCCGACGTTAAGTACACGAGGCGTCCGCTGATGGACAGCTGCGCGCTGCCGCACGGTAGTCGCGTGGTCAATACACTCGGCGCGCGGCGGCGCGGACTGAAAACGGGTTCTCCGTCTCTGCCCTGCCCGCCGCGAAAATCGTCGATTTAAGTACAGCCCGAGCGACTATCAATCACGCGGCCGCACGCCCAGCGGAAATTAAGATTACGCGCCCGGCCGTCGGGTGGAAACGAGATCCCGGCTGACGTAATTTACCTGGCTAACGAGCGCGCCGCGATTCTGCCCTCTAAATCACGGATGCGGCGCGACGGGATCGTAAGGTGGATCCTCCTTTTTCTCCTGCGCCGCACCGGAGGCATAGAAAGTTGCGCCGCGCGAACCTCACAGTTCGGCGGCGCGGCGTAAATATAAAACTATCGTCGTAAAGTGCGCGCCGGCGTTTTATTGCACCGCGGCCAGCGGCGTATCCAATATTATTGCTAAATTTATCGACACGACTCCTCGGTTTAACGAGAACGACTTTCACGGCTTTTATGATTCCCTTTGATTCCATAAGCGGCACTTTTACGCGGCCGTTACTTTTGCGAGAATTTTTTACGCCGGGGATAACATTTTCAGCAGGTAATGATTCGAGAGATAGATTTGAAAATCAAGCTATCCCGTCGAAATCTTTTATCTCTTGAATTAAGTACTCGCCTCTAGATGTGTTCATTTCGTAATAAAATTTTTCTCGCTCGAAATCTGGTAGTAATAAGTTAGACATTTTTATGCGACAAATCTAAAACTACGACTGCGCTGCGTGAATATAAATGCGAATGTTAAAATTATTTTATCATGAAGAAATAGTAATTGAAGAACATATCTTGTGCCATAATAAACACAGATCGACTTGATTAAACATATTAAATTTAGTATTATTGGTTATTTATTTAAATCCGGCATAAGCAAGTAAACGATAATCTTATCGAAGTTTGTATATTATAAAGCCTGATTTAAATTTACTCAATTTCCACATGTAAATTAATATATTTCAAAGTTGCATTAACACAGCGCGCAAATCGACGAGGTAACAGTACAACGCGCGCAAAAAGGTGGACATATCAGAAAATAGAAAAGCTGGTAGATCGCACGGAAGCCGGGGAGACGCGAGCGTCGAAGGCGATCCTCCTCCGCGTCTAGCAACAAGTGTGGACACGGCTCCGCGACGCACAACACCTCGTCGCGCTCTCGGCGCATAAATATCGGCGCGCGCGCAACCGTCCGTGGGTCCCCGGTAACTCAATCGGTATCTCGACGACGCGTCGGCGATAACGGTAAACAGGATCATTACTTTTAGCGGTGCGATGCACAGCGCGCGCGCGCTCTTTATCGGCCGCGGCGAGAGTGCGCGCGCGCGCGAGCAATATGCGGGCCATAAATATGCCCGGCGCGATAGGGGCCCGCCTCGTTCGCTTCTTCGGCGCGCTCGCCTCCGCGCGCTGTCCACCGGCGGCCCCGCGGTGAAAGCTCGGCTCCGAGCGAGCCTCGCCGAGCTCCTCCGCGCTTTGTCTTAATGGCCCCGGCTTCTTTACGAGCCGGCTCGATGACGATGTTCCGCTGGGATTCCGTGGAAGTGTCAATTTGAATTTATAGCGAGAAGTCAAACGATTGCCTTTAGGTGCGTTAAGCCGATAGGTTTAGCATTTTGTTCCGACGCGGCTGCGATTGGCTTGTAAGCGTTTGCGAAGAATAAGAGTCGTTGTCGTTATGTAAGTAGACAGTCAATAGTTTTTTCTGCTCATGATAATTAAAAACAATTATACGGGATTGACTAACAAACATTAACAGATCTGTTATTAGTCAGACAATTATACTGTTTTACAATTTAAATTTAGCAATCTGCTTAAATCATTGAATATTAAATTAATCTTTTATAATGTTATTATTCATTGACGATAATGATAAATGTTCAACTGAAGTTGATTTATAAGAGCTTGTACTTTCAAATCCATACTCACGAGATTAGAACAAGGTGAATGGATTAACGTCACTGATTTGTACTTTTACAAGGCATTAATCTGACAAGCAGCTGGCAACTTATATTACTGGTATATGCAAAAGTATCAATTTTTATTTAATGATATATGGCCATTTACATAACCGCCTTTAGAATGCATTACTGTGGCTATTTTACATTTTGAAGCGTGTACATATTGATAAAGCAAATAAGTGCGAACCAAAAATGAATCTTATTTGTTGACAGTCAAATGTGAGTGAAACTAGCACAACTTTTGCAATATTATTTTTCAAATAAAACAATGGAAATACGTGAAATACTCTCTTCGTTCACTGTACACGCAGTAAAAAATGTATTCACCGGTTAAATTTAGTCAATTGGTAAAAATGTCGATGGCGAAAGAGCGCTGTAACAGATTTCTTTTTATCCGTTCAGTTGAAATGGAAATCGTTAACTGTAATACGGTTCGAGTAGCGTGTATACACTTCCAGTTGATCAATCATTCATAGCATATTGTCGATAGTTGAAATGAATTTTAAACTTTTCAATGTTGCATTTTTCTACAGAAATAGTTTTAGCGCAGTCGAGCGAACATTGGATAAATAAACAGCGTGTATAATTGGTTTTTATCCTGAAATATGAGAAATATTATTCTTTACGTCGAGTCTTTTAATTAAAATTCTTTGCATATTTTTGACATTAAACTGTAATCGAGAAATTACTTTTAAATAGTTTGTGGACACCGACCACTAGCCTCTCGGAGCAGTAACATAAACAAATCACATACAGTTGCTTACAACGACCATTATTTAAGCGAGAATTTCGATTGTAAATAAGTCGGGACTCCGTGCGCTTATCTATCCTTCCTATAAATTAATACAGCAATAAATGGAGTTAGACTGTGAAAATCCAACGGTGGGCATTTGTCATTGACGTGCGTCGATTTGAACTTGCTAATGAGCCATAAGAATCAGGCCGTTGAAAGATTTATAGGGGCGATAATGTCGCCGTCGACTGACAACGAATGTTTTAGCGCTGAGCAGATCAATATGTGGATGCAGAATTGATATAACCGCTGTGAAAGTAACGGTAATTTTTTTTTCTTTTTTGCCTTTCCGATACAAAGTTTGATTTGAGCGCATAAAGAATGGCTCTTAAGATACTTACGCTGATATAAAGTTAGGAGCAGTATAAGGTATCGTATAGATAAACTAAATAGTACAAGTCAACCTTAAACAAGAATGATTTAAGCACTATTTCGACTATGTTTCTTGTTGACTAAAAATAATACGGGTAAAATGTTACCTACTTACGCTCTATCTATGAAAATCTCAATATATAACCGTTAGTTAGAAGCCCTATTACGCTATTAAATATACACTTATCCGCGTGCGAGTCTGCGCATGTATACGGGTTGTTATTAAAAAATAAATTATTTACAGATCCAGTAATAAAAAAATTTCATTTTACAAAACAAAATTCAAGCTCAAGTCATGTAAAATGGAAAGGATCGTCGTTCAAGGGCGACAGTCGATAGTTCGTTGTAGGCGCACCGGTAACCCTTTAACGTCAAGCTCTATTAAAACCGTGGAGGGCTGAAGAACGCGAGCGAAGAAGTTACCTGACGCGACGTGGAAGAGCCGTCGCCGCCGCCGCGGCTAAATTGACGTGGGGACCGATGCAAAGCTTGTTTTCCCTGTCGTCAGTTATTAGTGGCGTGTCCTGCTAAGTCTCGGATGCCCCGTCAAATGCGGATATCGGCTTACTCGTAGAAGCCTCTCGCGCGAGAGCCGCGCAAAGCCTCGCGGTATTTTAGGCGCACACTCGTGCGGAGATGTAAGTAATGAGATTAAGCGGTGCGTTCTTTTTGACAAGGGATTCTCGAGCATTTCTGCTCTTATAATACTTCAGCTAAATTGAATGTGTAATTATATAAGCTGAAATGTTATTAATTTACTTAAATACTATTGAAGTGTTACAAATTCTTGCCTTTGCTTGTGCCGTACAGCGAGACAGTAGCTATTTTTGCAAGTTTGTTATTGCAATAACATTTTGTTTTATAAATAGCCAATATTAGTTTTAATAATAAACTTGCTGTTTAGACCTTTTTTATTTAAGTAATGGTATTATTTAGTAACCTAGAATTTCTCCATTATTTTTCTAAACTAATAGTTAATATATGAAACAGTCAATAATTTTTGCACCCTCAGTTACGAACGGAAGGTTTAGTCGTATAAATCATGGTAATGCACTCTGAGCGCAGCCTGCAGCAAATGTCATAAATAAGAGGAAACCACATTTGTACCAACACGCAGGATAATCCTCTTTAAAATCCCAGCGCAAAATCCTCGTTAACGACTTAGACCGGAAAATCCTAAGCGATCTTCGGCGAAGTGTCGTGAGCCGGGGAAGGAAACACCTCCCAGAAGAGACGGCCACCAGAAAAAGCCGAAGTTGTGGGTGTCGCCGATCCTCCGCATGCGTCCCGGCGCAAAGGCGGATAACCCCTGGCGCGCCTCATTAGGGATATCTCTCTTGTCTCGACGGAGAGCTCGTCAAGATTCTCCATTATTCTCCGGCCGTGCCTCATCATGCGCGTCCCTTTGTGATCGCGGCCCGGTCCCCATCGAGGCGCTGCGGTGTCGCCAGGTGTCGGGGATGCACGGTCACCGCCCCGCCCACGGGCTTCGCGATACACCCACGAATCGCCGATCTTTTGGTCGCGCGAGCCTCGATGACTAATGACCCGGCCACGGAGCCGCTTGCGATGAGAAGCGAAATGGCGCGCTCGCCTAATGGGCCTCATTAGAGGTGTGACTAATTCCGCTAATTTCTTCCGAACTTACGGGGCGTGTCTGCGACGAGCCATAAATTTTCCCGAGTCGAAAGAGACAATGGTCGGTCATTATTATTATCCGATTCCTAAAGCTCGAGACGCTCGTCGGCTGTAGCAAGTTGACTAATTTACGGCGACTCGGAAGTAGTCGGAAGGCGTCATTGTCGCGCAACTGTCTTCTTGCGAATTAGATATCGTATTTTCTTGCAAAACTAGCGTGTTTTTTGTTATTTTTCATTTTACTGTAAAAATGGAAGCAGTACAGTCACACTTGAGGTGATAGATTTCTCTTGGAGTGTTTCGCAGGAAATAAACATCCGCGCGGACAAAGGAGTCGGTAAGTTCGCGTCGGACGTGACATCAAGATTTCCGAGACTTACGGACGCGTAGACGTGGGGGGGGAAAAAAGGTTCGCCGTCCAGAGGAGAAGTCCGCTGTCATCCTTTTGTGAGCGGCGCGTTGCAGCTGCTATCAAAAGAGCCCCTCCTTATCGCGACTGCGGCGACGCGGTCGCCTGTGTATCCAATAAAGAAAAGTTATTTCCTTACGAGGGCTGTTATCACCGCGACGCTACGCCCGCGCTATCTTTCTTCCGCACGCGCTCCCCGCGCTTTCATCCGCTTTATGAGTGTGTCGACGGGCGCCGACGCCGTTATGCTGCTTACTTCATGGCTTTTTTTACGTTTAGAGGGGGCGGAATGAAAAAAGCAAGAGAAAAGGCCAAAATGCAAAGAGTACGTTTATGTTTACAGGGGTGTCGTAGAGATACATGCTTTTGACGTTAGAACCTTCTGAAAGCACCACAGATGTTGATCATTCTTTTAGAGGTAATTAACATTCTATGCGTTCTATCATTGAAAAAAACCTTTTTACCTTCTACCATTTAGGGTGGAACACATTTATTTTTATAATAAATTAAAGTTTACAGTGGTAACATTTTTAATTAAATATCTAAAATGCACGTAACAAATATTCGACTTTTAAAATAAGATTAATTTCATACTCTAGGATCACTCAAGAGGCAAACGTTATTACCTTTTACCGGATTGAACGAACACGTCGAGCAATTCAGCGAGTGAAAGGTTAAGCAGAAAAACATCCCCTTAAATCCCGGACTCCCCGACGCAGTGTGCGTTGGCACTCGGGGTAAGAGCTGCGTCTCCCGGCGACACTCGTGAAAAGCGTGTACACGCGGACTTTGCAGCCCTCCTCCGGCCGCCCGCGTCGCCGACGCCTTTTCTCTCCTTTCTCGGGCGTTCTTTACGGGAGAGCCCCGCGGTTCCCGCGCGAAAGCCGGGGTGACCATGTATTTTCTCGCTTCTTAATGTCGCCGCGCTGCTCCTTTGTCTTCTCCCCCTCGGGCGCCCGGCAATTTCGCCGCGTAACGTATGAAGTTTGTTGTCTTCTGCAGAGGACCATCGTCGACGACGTGCGGTATTATGCTCCCGCCGCAGTTGGCGAGGACCACCGCAGCCCCTCCGCTTTCCTCAGCTTCGAGGAGAAGCTTTTGGCCCTGGCTCTCAGAAACTTCGCTGGAGACCGGCTGTGCATCACGCTACTTAGGCAGTGCGCAATTTTTGCGCATATACTGCGATAATGCTAACTTAAGTAAGCATAGCTTGTATATCGAAACATTTGTATCTGTACACATCTTTCGTTAGATAACTTTATATTTATCATAAATTTCTATTTAAAACACTAATTAGACGCGTTTGCCCACAACTTCTAAGTAAATTATAAATATTATTCTATTACCTTCACTTTTATATAATTTTTTTTGGCAATATTGCAGCGTTCGAAAGTACTAGTTATGTCTATGTAGTATTTTCCAATCAATTTCTTTTTGTTATATGAACCTGCGTTCACCCCCATTTCAACACAAACCTTTTTCTTCTCGCAGAATTCATTAATGTCAAAGTCTTTTTTGTTCAAATTTTGCTTCTCGCTCTCTGGAATAGCCCAAAATTTACAAGATTTATTATTTAATACAGACAAAATGAAATATTCCGGAGCTTTGTAGTGATTGCAAAGAAGATCCTTTCTGTGAAATACTGAAAAGATAAAATATCATATTGAAATTCACATTTTCAAATAAGTAGATCATAAACAATTTAAAATATCTTACATAAATTTCTTACGAGCTGCGCAGAATATTCCCCAGTCCACTGACTGGATGCTTTATCTATAATTGCAGTCACAATTGATTCACCGAACCATCTTGCATTTCGTGTTTGGCACGCAGGTTGATTACTACCATAGTCAGGATACAAGTCTAAGTGACCTTAAAATATAGTGTATTATTTTAAATTAAAGGTTAACAAAATACAACTTTGGAGTGACAATTTATAGCAGTTTGACGAATATCGTTAGCACCACTGGTAATATTCATTATCACAATATAAACAATTTATATTTTCAAAGTAAAGTGATATAGTTATGTTATACATTATTATTATTATTATATTTTCTTACCTGCAGCTGCATACATTCCCAAATGATCACCACTAGGTACGCCGTCTGTGTGAATGACATCGACTAATTTAGCGTTGGAGCTATTCAGACGCGCCGTAGCATCATCTTTGAAGCACGGTTCGGCAGGGTCCAAACCTGTTACTCTGTCAACTACGAAATGATTTTCAGCCTTTAATTGGCCCGCAATTTGCCCAGCAATATGCGATCCTAAACTATGACCAATAATGTGGACGTGACCTAGTTTATTGACAGACTTTTTTAGAGCTTTTGCTATTTCTTTAAGAAATCTATTAGTGGACAGAAAAATAAACAATTAAATTATTATTTCTTTTTTATGCAATTGAAATGATTAGTTTGGATAATTCCTACTTACTCTACAGTTCTGAATGCAATATAGGGTGTACTAAAAGCATAATTTTTATAAGATGGCGGTTTTACAGCATAATTAAGGGTAATGACATTGGTACTACCCTACAAAATTTTTAATATTTTTAAGTTTATATTATAATTAATAAAATTAAAAAAGTATTTTTAATTTTATAATCTAAATAACACTCAATATTCACATAAGTGTGACCAACAATAAAAACACTATTTTTCGACAAGATTTTTTACAGATTAATTGAGAAAAATTAAACGTTAGAAAATAAAATAAAAATATGATTATTATTGTTGATGTCAATATTATACAGGTTTCGAGATGCGTGGTTTATAATCCGTCTACAATGTTAGACATTTTGGCTGGTATTAATTGTAATTAAATATTGTGATATTGAGTGCTATGCGCCAAGTGTTTATTCATTATATCTTATATTCATACCATGTCCAGCAATCTGCTTTTCAACCAGGGTATCCAGGAATCTTCATAGCTACGACTGAAACCGTGGACCAAAATGTATGTTTTATTGTTGGTCGCGAAATCTGTGTACTCTGATAAATCAGATGTTGTATTTTCAATAAAATACTCTTTATATTGCTTTGCTGACGTAGCAATCATGAAGTTTACTTCAATTGTTTTCCTGATATTATCAAAAATACTAGGCTCATTGCAACTAAATGTTACTTCAGCTAATATTGCACTATTTAAGCAAAGGACAGAAAAAGCTATAATTAACAACATGGCTACTTTTTGTTACTAAATTCGATCCTAACAATTTAAAAACACCTTTCTGCACGTTATATTAATTAAAGATATAAAATTTCTGGTTATATATAGCATTTAAGGTTTTCATAAAAGAAATAGTATTTTTTCATATGCAAATGTGACAAATTGATAACCAACATTAAATGCTTGTATCAATTGTAGTACCGTTTTTAACAAATATCTACATGTTTACTGATGACGTGAAATTTAAATAAGATATTGATATAACTTAATGTGTTGATAGTTCATTGTGATATTCCATCAAATTTCTATCTAATTCTATAGAAAAATTTTTCATCGTTTACGTCATCTCTTCATTTTACGCATATCTAACATGACGTCTTCCAAATACATTGTTATTTTTGCTTTGTAATGTAAGTATAATTTAAATTTAATTTACTTGAATAAATAAGAACTAAATTATGTGTAAAAAAAACATTTAAAAAATGTCCACAATTTTTTTGACATCAATGCCATATTTTTACCTTGAGTTAATACGTTTCGATTACAAATTACCGAAAATTCTCAAGCTCAAATCTTTTCAGCAAGATCGTCCAATCGTGAATTCCGAGTTTAAGCCAGAGCGATAAAAGTGCGAAATAAAAAAGTGCATTCCCACGAGATCGATCCGCTTCGGCAAGTTTTGGATTGGATTTTTAGGTCGCCGTGGGTTCGGGCGATCCCGCGTCGAGAGCGGAAAAAGGCGCGCTCACTCAGACCGCCGCACACGGATTTGATCGCTCGGCCGTAGGATGTGATCTCGGCTGATCGGCGAGATCTGGACGCTTGCCCGGGCTCGTTCTCGGGAGTTTTTCGGGGCTCTTTCCGGCCCCTTGAATACAAGCGGCAGGAGAGCTAGCTCGGGCCGATTACCATTTTAGCCACGGAAGACGAACGGATATTACGCGGTTTTTCCTGATAAAGCGTGATTTAGCGAGCGATAATCTTTACTTCCCTTTCACTGCGGTGCTTTTGTGCCGGGGCAGGGGAATGGGACGGCCACTTGCCTTCCTCCCTCGCTTTTTCCCAAACTCTTCTCTCGACTTTCGCATAATGAGTTACAAAACCCTGTTTTACGTTTATGCGGGGAAGAGAAAGAGGTTACTTCCTAATGTATTGCGTCAGAAGTTCCGCGCGGGGACAAAATTACAAAAGCCAGAGTAATCTATGTCAGAGCAACTATTTCTATTTTCCTTGTTTCAGAAATAATCGACTTAGTGTAATCAAAACTTTGAGTCACGAAACTGCATGGGGAGTGTCTTT
This sequence comes from Eurytoma adleriae, assembly GCA_900480045.1. Classification (NCBI taxonomy): domain Eukaryota; kingdom Metazoa; phylum Arthropoda; class Insecta; order Hymenoptera; family Eurytomidae; genus Eurytoma; species Eurytoma adleriae. The sequence continues at coordinate 49,641 of UXGC01000073.1, forward strand.
TACTTAAACAAAAATGAAAGAAGCAATTTTAAACTCCAATGAATTGAAAGAAGCAATTTTAAACTCCAATCAAGCTTTTCTTGTTTTAAGAAATGTCAATCAGCTTAAAAGTCATCAGTAATAATTAAAGATAAAGATTGACAATGTATTAAAATTTGTAATAAAATGCACCAATTTAAATATATTCTCGATCTTCATCTTTTATTATTGATGAGATTGGAAAAATTGACATTTCTTAATACAAGGCTTAAATTATAGATTTCTTCTTCTTAACTTTTGGCATTACTTGACAATCTTGTATAAGGTATTTATTGAATTATTTAAACAAGGTAATGTAAATGTTTTCAATCTGGACGATCTTAATTTATCGATTGTGTTGCTCAAACAACATATTAAAATATAAACAAAATAAAAAAATCGAAGGCACCGTAAATTTAAAACATTTTTTTCGATTCATTTTAGTTTCGTGCAACGTGCTCGTTCATTATGCAGGAAAAATATTTGTAAATCAGTAGAAAACTTTCAAGTCATCCAAAGAATTCGACAAGACAACTATTCCCTGCCCCCGTCTCGTCCTATCGTTCGTTTAAAAAAAGAGCGAACGATCGCGGGCCGAAGGGGATGCGACGCGGCAAAAGTGGCCGGAATCGCACACTCGTAAAAGTCGTCCGTCCTGGGAGCGGACCGCTGCGTCGACCACCTGTCCCGTCCCTCTCCCTGGTGTGCGTCGGCACATACAATGCAGAGGCCCGCGACAGCACACGTCGCGGCGCGCCGGCCGTGACAGTCCGGGGGCTACCGTGCGGCGCGCCTGTGTAAACGCCTGTTACGCGGCCGAGCACAAAGAGCCGCGCCGCTCGCACACCGATTTACCGCCGCGCTACCGCTTTTTGGGCTGCCCCCCTTCATCTCGCCTCGGCCGGCTATTCACCGGCCCCGCTCGAGAGCCCTGCTACGCTGCGCCTCTCGGAAGCTCGTTTCAAGGCGCGCGAAATCATTGTTGATGTTTACCTGTCTTGCCGATTTAACATGCATGATTTCCTCCAAAATAGTGGGATGTTTTTTTATAACCGTATTTCTACATACAATATACTAATCGTACATTCTATTAAAAAGAATTTAGTAAAAACCAGTCATTTTTTTAAATAAAATTATTATTTTCTAAATAATTTATTGAGAAGTTACTACAATACAGATAACAGTTTTATAATTAAAAAGAAATCAGACGCACAGAAAAATGTTGCAATCCTTCAGACTTTTATGATTAGAAAAAAGGCAAACGGCCTTTGTGCAACAACGGTGACAGCAAGCCAGCGCACTTGTAAAATCCAGCATTTCCTGGACAAGTGGACGCGCGCCTCCTGAACTCCATTTCCCCCGGCGGGCGTTCATTGCAAGCTCCCTCGCTGCGCGAGCGCAGCTCTCCTGTCTCTTTCTCCCCGGGCGCGTTTTATCCTCTCTCCGCGTGTGTGCACTCGCGTATTCGTTAATACTCGCTCCCTCTTTCTTCCTCTGCCGGCATTGTGCGGCTTCTGTACAAACATGTCAACTTGTCGCGACGCTGTCAGTCCGGCGAGCGGGCAGCGACGGCCGGACGGGGCTACCGTCGCCACCGCCGCCGCCGCCGCCGCCGCCGGTCACCGCCGCACTGTTCCATGTGTCACGACACGCCGCCTATTTAGCCTTCCATCAGCCACGTCCTTTTTATGCCACTCAGGTGACACGCGCCCGCGCGCGGCAAAGCGAGCCTCTCTCTGCGCGCCGTATCCCGGCGCGCGCACGCGGAAATGGCTTTTCGACATTTGCCGTCGGCGAGCTTTATATTCTTCCGGCGCTGACGCTGCCCACTTCTCTGCCTCGTCTTTTTTTTTGCACACCCTTTCCTTTTCGCGCGTTGCTCGCCTTGCTGCTGATAAATTAATCCTTTTTTCCTCGTTTTAATGCATAGTGAAATTTCTGCGAGCGCTGTTTCCTTTGATTTACTCCATGAATGAGTATTAAGAGAGAGTGAATTTTATTACGATACATGCTTGAATGTATAGCCGCCCTCATCCTTATCGCGGGACTTCCCAGGAGGAAAAACACTTTAGGATACTTGCCATGAAGAAAAGTACTTTTGGCAATCTTTCGAAATTTGGTGAATTCTCGCGAAACATGTCTTTCTTTGGAAACGTTTATAAATTGGTTTTTTTGTTGTTGTGATCCGAAAATGAATCAATTTTTACTGTATAGTCGATAATAGTTTAAAAAAGAATATGCATTATACTTTTATTCGAAATTTGAATTGCTAATAAAAAATAAAGGAGTATCTTCAGGCCGCTGAAAAAATTGTAGGAAGTTATTTTAAAAAAACTGCCGTAAATTTTTCGTTAAATTTAAACCTCGAGAAACTTAAAGCTTTCGCAATTTGAATAAATAAACTCCCCTTCTCAGGCATCAACGCTTTTTTCCGAATTTGCGTCAAGCTGGCTTACGCGTACACACGGTAGCCCCGAGGTGACGGGTCACAAAAGCCCGCAGGGGGGTGGGGGGCGAAGAGCGAAAAAAGGCGGTCCAAACTCGACGCATACACGCGCTCGGCATAAATAATGATGTCTTCTTCTAGTTTCCATTCAAGTGTCAGTCCTGGCGCTCGAGCGCCGACGGGGGGAGGCTCCCGCAGTCGTTTCACGCGGACTTGCGTGTCAAGAGGCTGACTGACAAACCCCTGCACGGTCCACGTCATATTTCATAATGAGCAACGAGATTAGGTCGCATTGTGACGGGAGCTCGGCTTCATTTACATGCTAATCTCTCTCCCTCTCTCTGTCTCCCTTGCCTACGATGCAGCGCGCCTTCAGACGGACCCGCGCGCAGCTCGCCTGCATCTGTCTGATATTTGTCTAAAAAGAGGAGTGCGCTGGATCCTTTTTCATTCGCACGCGAGAGCGACGCGATGATAAAGCTGTCGAGAATCAGTTTTTTCACGTCGCTGACCCTCTTTGCCGGGGAGAAATTTTAAAATCATGAAGCCTTGCGGAGATATAAATTAAACTTGGCGAGTGTCCCTTTGTACCTTCCTGTAGAACAAACAATTGTTGATTGCCCCTCTAATAAGAATAATAGAAATGTGCCAAAAAATGAAATTGTATGCTTTTTTCAAAATTATGTACTGGTAATGTTGAAATTTAATTTATGTAAAACGAATCTAAATAGGGGCGCGTGATAAGGGATTGCATTATTTTAATAATAGTTTCTATAATAATAAAATTACACAATTTTTAATTCATTATTTTGTAGTCTTGCTTCAATTACAACTTATGCTAAATTCCAATTTTGGTTTCTGGACACTAGACAAAACAAGTTTGCCAAAGCAGCTGGATTAGACATTCAAACAACAGCTGTTACAATAGTTACAATCCGGCTGCAAGTTCGGTGAGTGGCGTTGTTTGACCAGACTATTTATCTTTGAAATAATTTCAAGGCAAACAAGATTATAGTTTGAAAACGTCATAGATAATATACCGTAGGGATTATTTAGAATCTATGATTACACAAACACTGATAAATAAGATGAACACATAAAAAAACAAAATGTTTAATGACTAGTTTTTAATAAATCATTTGCATAAAGGTATTGAAAAAGAATAGGCAAGAGTAGCCATCGAAGCAAGTGTCAGAACTGAAAAACACGAATAAAAAGGCGCTTGAAAGAAAATCACTAGTGTGAAAAATGAAAATTGGTACGGTACTTGTAACAGGCTGTCAGTGTCAGTCTGATTCGCGGCGGGAGCTACTGCAGGCGGTGTCCGAGAACTCATCGGATTATTACTATCGAGTTGAATATTGATTGACTATTCCCTTGGGGGAGAAGCGCAAGACCGGGGGCTCTTAACAATTACGTTGAGCCAGCATCAATCGCATTCTCAATGCGCCGAGTGACAAGCCGCGACAGGCCGAGCGACGGATATGCGGCCGGGGCTCCGGGAGACTGCGTGTGACGAGGGGAGAGGTGGCTGCACTCGTTGCTACCTACGCGCGCACACAGGCGTGCAGTCGCTCTCGGTCGGACGCGTCCCGGGACGTTCCGCGTCCGAGACACATAATAATGTAGACGCGAGCGAGCGCATGCGAAAGAGCACGTCAGAGAGAATTAGGCACGCCCTGCGCTACAGATTATGGCTGCGCTTGACGTTGACGCGCCACCGGCTTAACTTGTCCCTCTCTACATACTCCTATCTATCTTCCGGCTCGTCCCCCGTGCAGCCCGGCTAAGTGCCGGCGTCGCGACCACCGTCGCCGCCGCTGCTCCCCGAGCCGGATAACGATCGGATCGCTTTTTCCATTCGACGAGCACCTACCCTTTTCTTTACAATCGCCATTCAGAGCCGGATGATACGCAGATCGCTGCGACCTTTTGTTTGTTTACCCTGTTATCCCCGGCGAGTTCTCTCTGTGCTCTTAATCGCTTTTGTAAGACTTATCAAAATGTTCAACTTTTCTGGCGTATTTATAGTGGTACCATTCTTGTATTTGTACGAGAAATATCTGAAATTATTTTTTAATTTTTGAAAAATTTAACAGCAAAACAAAAGTTTAAAAAATAAATTAATCACTTTGTTACAGCTTACTCGCCGACGCTTGTTGTACTATTAAAATTGATAAAAAGTCAGTACAGAAAAGTGTATAGAAAGAAAAGAATTAGAATCGATTAAAACGTTGGTCAAAAGTTAATTAATTCAGTGCACAGTCTATAGAAGTCGAAGTCGAGCGGCAGTGGAGTAGTAAGCAGCGCTGCTCCATTGGGCGCGCATATGTCCGGGGCGTAATCTCTCGGTGGACATCTATGGAGCAGCTCGGCCGACGGGGGAGAGCATCATCGCGGCTACGTGTGTACACCGGCCGGCGGTCCGCTCATCACGGCGATATGCATGCATTATCCCGGGGCGTGCGCGCGCCGCCGCGGCGGCGAACTCGCCGGATGAGGCATGGCCTGGCGCATTCGGCATTGTACTCGAGGCTGGAGCCGCCAGCATCGGGGTCGTCCGCGATTTATGCGATCAAGGATTTTCACGCGGACTGCATTATTCATCCCGGCGAAAGCCTACCGGAGTCGTGCCCCCTCGTTCTCTTCCTCCTCGTTGCTTTTTATTCAGCGTCGGGTGCCGCGTTACGGCCAGGCGATCCTTCACGGGGACTCGGGATCGGCCGTACCACGGCCTTCCTACAATGCGATGTATTACTTTTAAGCTACTTTTGCCTCGGGTTTCGTCATTGCGAAACTGAAGTGCCTCCTGTTTAAGAATATATGAATGAGCTACTTATTTAAATTTTTTTAATTGAAATTAGAAACTATTATTACTTACTGTAGTTCCATTGTAATGCTCGTATTCACTCAATTATACCTTTGCGCTTTATTTTTTCACAAATAATTTCAATGAATTCAGTGAGGAATTTATTTCGTCTATTATCGTGACCCGTGTGTTAAAAAATAGTGCGCGCAACACGCGTATAAGTAGATCTTGCAGAATAACTGCTTTTCTGGTCAGTTGTAAGATGCACTGTAGATTATTTTTTATTCTTCGTGAACTATATTGTAATTAAATGTCCAATAATCGAGGTATATTTTAATTATTTCACTTATCGTATAATTTTTAGCCGCAGTAAGCACTCAGTCCAGCTACGAAATAAAAAAGTGCAGCTAATAATTAATCTTCCCGCACGAAGCGTAAAAAAACGACGAGCCATAAAAGAAGGGCATTCAATAACTAACCGTACGAAAGTTTGTGCAATTTCTCGTGCAAGCCAGTCAAAATGAAAAATTGACGAGCTTAGGATGGGACAGGGCGCGCTCATCAATCTTTCATGCCGATCGATCGTTTAAAGTCGCATCGCCCCCGCGCGGCCGCCTCTCCCCCCGACGCTCGATACTTATCGAGCTTCTTCATAACGCTGTCGCGCCGCGGTCTCCATCCTTTCATTTGGTCCGCCGCCGCGGTACCTGGGAGCCCGGCTCCCGAGATAGAGAATGATTATCCGGGCACTCCGGCGGAGGCTTGCTCGCGCTGCCTGATTACTATCGGCGCAGCTGCGGCCACAATTTGTGTTTCCCGTCGGGCGTACGTAAGAGAGCCGTCCGTCAACGTCGTGCCCGCATAACGACGCCCGGGCGGGAGGGAAATCGCGCGAGCTACCGCCGCGAGAGCCGAAGTGACAAGGCCGGGAGGCTGGAGGGAGAAAGGCGCAGCCGAGGATACTCGCGGAGTCGGCCCTCGAGGAGAGGCGGCCGCGAGGCGCGCGGGACTTAACGAGATGCGAAACTCGACACTGAATGAAAGCTTGATCGGTGGCACGGGGAGATAGGGGGGAGACGCTGACTATGAGGGATATATACCTAGGCGTATATCGCGCTTGTCGCTCGGATGGAGCGAACTGCCGCGCGCGGCTGTATAAATTCGAGCGGAACGCGCCGTTTTACGCGTCACGTCACTCCTGGCATTTTAAAGAAATTTCGCGTCGGTTTTAGTTAACGCTTTAATCAAAGTTTCCAGCGAGGCGGCTTGACGCGTAAAAGCGTGTACCACTGACAGCTGGAAAATTAAAATATTAGCCGCGGCTCGACTGAGTTACCGGATTGCGTTATGCCGGTGCTCTGGCGTAGAAAAGTGCGCTAATTGTAGATTGAAATACTCGCCAACTGTGAAAGGTTTGCAATTAACTTGTGCAAATTATCAAGTGGAAATATTAAAAGGAAGTGTGCTTGGAGTGTAATTAATTTGAAGAGATTTGTAATTGATGTGTTTGTTGATGGACTGTGATGTATTATAGTTAAGAATTTGCAATCGCTTACGCTGAGTGAAATGAAAAAGAAGTAACATCGATCGCTCGTTACATTTTAGAAAAGTGCCTGCAGAATGTTAATTGGCACATTTCATACAGATCAATTTTAATTACATCAGTTACTTAATTAAAAGTGCTTTTAGTTTTATTTTAAAAATTCAACGTTTTATTTTGTTTTATTTATATTTCAGACTTGAATTTGTAGGAAACGTTTTAAAACGAAAAAATGAAGCAATCGCTATTCCTACGCAGCTAACTGGTAAAGGCAACAGCTGTAATTCAATAACTACTTATAAGATCGTTGAATTTAAAAAAGCGGCTCTCGCAATCACTCCAATCAGTCTGATACAGCGAGGCTGCCCCGAGCGGCTCGGACGCTCTCGACTTCCGGCGAAAAAAGGCTCGCGCGCCGTCCATGACAATGGAAATCACTGGGTTGGTTAGCCCCGGCACGGTAGCCCCGCGACTATACACGCCACTCGAACGGCCGTCGCTCGCAGGTAACGCGATCTCGCGCCCAGCGGCAGCCTAAATAAACGGTCTAGAATAAATAAAGGCCATTCGAGACGTCCGACACTCGTGTGTTTGCGTAGCTGTCAGAGGCCGAGCGCAGGCCGGCCCCCGAGTTGGCTTTTCTTCCTCCCCTCGTTTTTCTCCCCTCCCCCGTCCTCCTCTCTCTTTTTTCGTTGCCTCTCGTGTGTCCGCGCGCTGAATTGGCCGCCCGCAAAATCGCGCGCGGGGCCGATTTCCCCGCGGGCGCTGAAATAATAACGTTGCCACGGCGGACACCACGGGTGAAAACAGAGCGAGAGCCGGTTTTAAGGTGGGAGGGGCGAGAAGAGGCTTTGGCGGGCCCTTCCACTCCAGGAATGACTGAGTAGCCCTTGGCCGCGGACAGGAGTGACGAATCGGTCCTTTTGTGCCCGACGGCTTCGCCCTGGCACACTGTTTGTGCTGCGGATCATTTCTGCACCCGTCAAACTTTGACTGCGAAATGGTGTTCCGCTGATGTAGGGGTTGCAAACACACCACCGGCTTGATCCTTGTGTTCTCCATTCAAGCGAAAAGTCTATCCTTGACGACACTTTTTCGAAAGAAGAGCTTAAAAGTAAATAAAGACTATTTTTCACGAAATTGTTTTGAATATAGAAAGGTGTGCCCAAAGGATATTTTTTCCCGGGCAAAGTTCATTTGTAAATTTGTTAAAGCCTAGTATTGTACTCGTATAGCTGAAAAGGGGAAGTTTAATAAATTACAAGGTGCATTCGTCAGATATTTTCAGCTTGAAAATCGAAATGGTAAAGCTCCGATAATCCGCATCGCTTGATACGTCATTTGATTTTCAATTACAGCGCAACGAGAAGAGAATCGCAGCCGTCGGCGAGAGAGAGCGAACGAATGTACAGCAGTGAGAAGCAGAACCGGGGAGAAGCGAGCGACAGAAAGCCGATCATTATTCGACCGCGAACGGATTTCTCTTAAAACAATAATTGACAGCGGTTATAGACCGGCTGCGCCCCCCTCGCGTCTCCCCCTTCATCCTCGCGTCCAGCCGTTAATTTACCCCGTAAAGGACAATCGCTCTAACTCAATTTGGCTCCTCCATTCGACGTCTTCATTATCGCGTTTCGATTGAACGTCTCTTTCTCGCGGCGTCAACGACGCTGACTCCCGCTCCCTGAAAGCCCGCGGAACGGGGGAAATCGAGAGACAGCCGTGTCGGGGTGTATGTGAAAATCAGACCGGATGAAAATCCCGTCGCGAGCTTTCAGTTGCGCCGGTGCGCGCGCCAGCGGGAGAGAGTACGAGGGAGGGAGAGAGAGAGAGAAAAGCCGGCTGAATTGACAGCCGACGTCTGTCTTCCCGTCTGGAGCGTTTCTCCGGCGCTCGGCCGCTCAGACAGCCTGTCTACCTGTCAGCATGACACCACTCGCGACGCCCTCTTTATTTTACATTCAATTATTAGGCGCTGCGCATGACAAGCGCTATTGCATATTTATATCTGGCCGGGGGAACAACAGGGGAGCCGAGCCGGAGCGGGAGGGTGAGGAGCCGGGAGACGCCGTTAACGGGCGCGAGTTTAAGAGCCGAAGCTCATTTTTTCCTTCAAATTAAAAACACGTCAAAATATCCAGCGGCAGAGAGGAGAGCCGAGTGGGGAGGCTGAAGGACAGCCCCGACGAGCGAAACGCATTAGCCGCATTTAATCTGCAAGATTTTCCAAGCCGGAAATTACGGATTGAAATGCTCGGAAATGTATTATAAGTGCTCCAATCTCGTCATTTCGCTTCTCTTATTTATTTGTTTTATCGGGATAGCACTTCGGCTGTCGAGTTACTGTACACCTGCAGCTTTTCTATTGCATCTACAATTACAATTTTAACAGGAGAGTAACATCGCTTGCCAGATCAATTTGTTCTTGGTCAAACGAAATTTCCGAAGCGCACTACTTTGAAATAAATTGCAACCGAGTGTATTTCGATCTCTCGGATTTTCGTACAAATCGACGTTAGGTTACTATTGGCGAAAAGCACTCAAGAGTGCTCGCTTCGTACATCGGCGACAAAAAAATATTCGGTTTCAAAGTTTCTCTATCTCCGCCGTGGAACGCAAGTCCGCACAAAAGATATTAGCAGCCGGTCGGTTGGCTCAAAAAAAGGCCGTAGCTAGCCTCTTCTCCGGATTTTCATCGAAATTGCGCATTCCCCGGGCTCCGGGTGCGCGTGTCTCGGGTGTATTAAGCGGATTAGCTTACACACGCGAGGCGGCCAAAAGGCGAGCGCGCGCGTCCTTTTTCAAAAGCGCGAGCTCCGGAAAAAGATCGGGCCCTGTCAAGGGTATCGCGTGTCAAAGAAGCGGTAGCGCCGCCGGACACGAGCCGGCCAATCGAGTCCCTCGTTTTTCTCGGCTGGCGGATCGCCGTGGGCGGCGAGCTTAATCCGACGGCATCCCACGCGACGGGCTCCTTCCGACGCTCCTCGCTGCACCGCGCGCGCACTCGTCACTGTCGAGATTCGTTAATGCGCGCGACGAGCGATGCATGCACCATCGGGCTTTTACGGATTTTCTCGAGGATGTCGCTGCTCTCGGATTAGGAATTTTGTTTAATCTTTCAAAAGTTATTTTAATCACTTACCTTGCCTTGCGCTCGTAAAGCTCCAGATCGGAAGCTCTTGTCACTTCAATTGATAAAAATGCAAAAAATTGCTTAAAAATATTTTGATGTAGCATAAGTTGAGAATTCTCTGGCATCTCTATTCGCTTTAAGGATGCATATTTTTCATCTTACAGAGTTGAAAAAATTATTTACAGAAATATAAGTACTATACCATAATCGATTCAATTAACTTACTGCATGTTACAAGTACTGAAACGTAGATTTTTGTTTTTCTTTCTGAGAACATTTGGACTGAAATACATTTTAAAAGATTAATGAGGCCTGAAAGGCAATAGCAATAAATTGAGAATACGAAAGGACTTGTAGAAGGATCGTTAAAAGAAAACCGCAAGACACAATCAGTGAAATCGTGTAATACCGCTGATGTTGTATTTCCCTTTGAGCGAGCGACACAAATAACTCAGGCGTCGAGTGCGCTCGGCGGCAATGAATTTTTATTGAATTAAAGCTACATAATGCAATCAGTGACGTTCGACACGTGTTTTAATCTTACCTTTCTTGCTCCTTCGCTCCCCGAGCGGAGCGTGTGTCTCCCGGCTCGCTTGGCATTCATAATCAGCCATAAATTTTCGCCTCGGCGCTTGAATGAGCTCGCGCGCGGCGAGGCCTGGGGCAAAAAGGCCGGGGCATTTCTCAGGGGTTTAACATCGGCGCTGTAACAAAATATCAAGCCGTCGGCGCGCGCATTGTGCTATCTCTCATTCGCTCCCCGAAGTGAGTTTAACTCTTGCCGCACACGCATATTGTCAAAGCCGTATATCTGCGGGCATTTATCTACCTACGCGTGCGCGCACCTCGGCTCTCTCTCTCTCTCTCTCTCCCTCGCTCCCTCGGAACCGTCGACGCCGCCGAGATTAATGGCACACCTGCACGAGGGGCGCGAGCGCGCCGACGAAGAAAGCGACTCGTTGCACGCCGCCGAGGAAGACAGAAGAGTTGGGAAAAGTCCATATTTTGCGGTGGATACCTCGAGCCCTCGTTCCCTCTCGCTCGCTCCTTTGCCATGTAAATAGGAAAGCAGGGCGAATAAGGTGACGAATAAATCAACGCCGCGCCGGAGCAAGGACGGGACGTGCGAAAGATATACGGACCCACAAAAGGCAAAGGAATTGCGCGCTCATCTGGTAAAATATACATTGTACACTGAAAAATTGCTTGCCTTTCAATTTACTTTTTTTTACTTTTCTTCCGCTTTCCTCATTTTTTGCTCTCCTTCCGATGCACTGATCCTTTTTTTTGCTATCGGAGGCTGTTAGTAACGTTAGTAATTTATTAAAATTACGCTATAAATTTTTTATTGCAAAGATAAAAGCTTTTACACTCTTTTTTAAACGAACTTAAGACTATTTGAAAAATGTAACTTTTTGAAATGCGAAAGAGCCTTTGTGCGTTTCCCCGAACAGTCATTTCCATCAGAAATCAGTCGTGCTTTGACATAGCAGGAAATCGCTCTTCGAGCAAAACGAAGCGAGAAAAGAGACAAACAAAAGGACCGTGCCTTCGCGGTGAAAGTGAAGACACAAAATGTTTCGGCAGCTCGAGCGCTCGCCTCCGTCTCTCGCACGAGCTCGGAACGCGGGAGGCGCGATGTATTATGCCCGAGCGGCAGGTATAATATAGCCCCGGCGCTCTCGGCCGCGCAGTTATACGCGCGGCGGGCCATGATTGATGACAAGTCTTTCGCTGTTATGAATATAATATCGATCAATCACGCTATTTACCGGGCGAGCGCATAGGCCCACTCTATCATTCCCCCCGCGGAGGGTCGCGCGCGCCAGCCCCCGGCGTGTGTACCGTGTGCGCGGCCTGCACTCGCCCGGCCCATATCAAACTTTCTCCATCGGCGTCTCCGATTCATTTTTCATCGCGCGCACGACTTTTTCGGGCCTTCGCCGAGGTATACGACGTACACGGGCGTCGGCCGGCTTCTGCGTCTTCATAATACGCGACGCTTTCCTGCCCGAGACACCCACGGATGATGCACGATCCACTCGGCTCTTGACGGCCGACTGTTCAGCCATCGATCGCCCGGAGGGAGTGCTCCGTCCCTCCGCGCGCGCCGATGGATGCGAGATCGAACTGATTTTTATAATGACGCAAGGATAATTTTTCGTGGGATGGAGCTCAATGGCACGGAGTGACGGAGGAGATTTTTCTCCGAGCTCTCTTTGACGTACAGCTGCTGCATTGTGCCGCTCGTCGGTTCTTTCAAAATTGTATTAACGTCATTTTTTTCGACTCGAGCTCATTATTGATAAATGGACTCCGCTCCTTCAAAGATTTTATCAACTTACTCTAAAGAGCTACTTCACATAAATCATCTTATTGTATCACGGATTGTCTGTATTATATTCAAATAGATTATAACAATAATAATGATACTTAGAATATACATATTGAGCATGTATGAATCTTATTTTAATATTCATTTATTCTTGAAACACATTTACAGTGAGGAAGAATGAATACGTTCTATATGGTTTTTTTATTTATATAAATGAATATTTCTATTGTTATATCTAATTTTATAAATAATTATTACGAAGACATTTCAATTTAAATAGGTGCTGCCACGATACAATCAGCAGAATTAAAAAAAATATATGAATTCGTAATTTTTTTATCCTTTTAATTGTGAAATATAACTTGGCAGTTAAATCTGTATATTCAAGCTTATAAAGAAAAATAGTTGTACCTTAATTAAGACCTGCCCTCTCCTCTCGGCAAATAAATCGTAGCAGAGCTGAAGAAAGCAAGGAGCTATACAAGATTTATTCTCACTCTCGATTTTCATAGCAGAACAAGTCCCGCAGGGGCGTAGGCAGTCCAAGGGTCTCGTCGGAGATAAACGACGTTCAATAATAAACGCCGCATCGTTAGAGCCCGCTGATAACGGGACAATTATTCTCGGGCTCTCGCGCACGCCTCGTCTTGCCTCGAGTGCTTTTAAAGCTTCTCCCCGGTCCAGCCCCGGGGATGTCCGTCGCCGAGGCGAAATTCCGGGCGGAGGCGTGGCCGGCGCTGGCGTTAACGACGCTCACCCTCCACTCGAGTCGTCACGCCGCGACATTACTTGACGTCCGAGCCGCGAGGAGGAGGTGGGGAGAAAAACGCGGAGGCTGACGTCGTCGTGACGGGGTGGAAACGCGGACGCGCCCCGAGATAATGGTGCCGCGCGAGAGGGACGGGCGTAATTGCACTGTTTATTTTCGGCCCGATTCGAGACAATTCTTCACTGACAAAACTGTTTCCGTGAGCGGAAGATTAATTACGCTTCCCGCGCCAATTAGGTACTCATAAACATTCTTCAAAGGAATCGCGCTAAGATTTATTTCGATCCGCGCCCGTAAATTCCTCATCCGAGTTAGAGCGATTTAGTGTAATAAATGAAGTTTTATTTCTATAAATGTTGAAGGAAAGTACCTGCAGTTAATAATACTTCTAAGTGTTATTCGCCAAATATAACGTAAGTAGCGCATTCATTGAGATTTATGCCTACAAGAACTTTCATGATTTAATTGAACAATTTTTCTTATTTTTAATCAGAAAAATTAGAACCCTAAGTCGTACTATAAATTATAAAAATTAGACTAAAGTGTTTGTAATTACTGACAAAGTATAAGTGTTAAGGCTCGGTGAAAAAAATTCTAAACATACATCTAGAAACTCGGCAATAAAGATCTTTTAACAAGGACGCGGCGCCATTCATTATAACCCGCGTCGCATTGAAAGGCCGAATGATTTACACTTGGTTTGAAAAAGATGCTGTTATTGTCAGAGAGAAGATAAATGCTCGCATAAAGCATCGCCGCTACTGTAATGCCCCCGGGGGAATTTGTAGGGTCTTTCAAGAACTACCAGCGCGCGCACTTTTATCTCGGAACAATCGCCATCCCCCACCCCCTTGGCGGAAGGCGCTCTCTCTCTCGCCGCCTGCCTCCGTCTCTCTCATCGCGGCCCGATCTTGCGGTAGATCTTGTCACCGGTTTGCAGCGCCGCCGTTGTGAGAGCGCATTTTGCAACCCCTCACGGACGCACACGCGCGCGGCGCAGGAGCTCTTCACCGAAGACTGCTTCCTGTCTCTGTTTCCCTCCGCCCCGGGGCCGCTCTATCGCCGGCTCGCGCGTCTACATATTTTTCGGCCAACAAAAGGTCGTTAAAAATCCGTTAGATACGGCCGTCGAGATAGGCGCGCCGGCATAACACGCGGTTTGCGCGCGATACACACAGACACGAGAGGCGGAGCGCGAAAGTGCAAAAGGAGAAGCTGCCGGGCTTCGCCTCTCTTTCGCTCCGAAGCTCTTTTGTGCGTGATTTGAATGCAATCGGGGGGCTAATCTCCGATCAGTGTCGAGAGCGTAACGCGATCCGACGTGACGCGACGTATCCAGAGCTGGATAGTGCGCATGCGCCCGGTCGCGCCGTTGCATCCGGTCGGCGGTGACGCCGCGCGGGTTTTGCGCTCGGCTAGTGCGGCTACCGGATTTATAAAGCGCCGATCGCACCTGTGACTCTATCGGCGGCCGGGATCTCGGGGCGCGCTCCTTTGCTCGCGGGGCTTATCTCGCCGCGCCTCGACGAGTGGCGAGCGCGCGCGACAATCGCGCGATCGCTATCTATCGCCGCGAGCGTCGGGTCCCCTCTGTAATTGCAGATGTTCGAGCCCGGCCTCTTGACGCGAGATAAACTCCTCGTGTGAAAAGTAAATGAAACTTACGAATAAGCGGACGATTCTTTCGCTCGCTTTATCGATCCATTGTTTATCGATCTGGTCAATTCAGAATAATTTATGCCCTGCCTGAAGGTATGCCAGGTATTTTTGCGGCGCTTTAATGAGGTTTTAATAAATATTATCGAGATTTTTGTGCAGCGTATATAAAGTTAATATTTTAAGAGAATAAATTTTGTAAAAATATTTCAATTAGGCTTTCGTATCATCAACCAGAAATTTAGGGAATTTATTGAAAATTTTTGGCGATATTCTGCACGTACTCGCACTATAATTTAAAAATTCTAGAAATACTTTTGACTGCGATCAATAAAAAAATATTGAAAAAAGTTTTAATAATTCGGTTAAAAACAAATCGCGTTGGGTAATTCAGCACTTGCGAGCAAATGAGACTGATTGGTAGGTAATAATAACAGGGCACGGGGCATCCTTGATGAAACACGCGTCCGCCGAGAGTGCAACGGGGGAGAGGTGAAAAAGAGAGAGGCACACGTACACACGTCGGCCTAACAAAAAAGCAATCCGACAAAGGCGAGTGGCGAGAGAGGAGGGGGGAGCCAGGGGCATTGTTCGAGCAGCGTCAAGAGTCCGGGCTGCGGTAGCCGGGCGCGTACGCGCGCATAATACCCCACACGAGACTCAATGGGCATGTATATACATCGCAAGTGCCTCCTCGTCATTGTGACACCGCGGCGAGAGAGCGAGCTGCCTCCGGAGCGAACCAGTTGTCGACGCGCGCGCGGCCCCGTGTAACAGCTGCTCGAGCCGTGTAACCCACATACATCACCGCACGTCATTGTTCGCACCCCGCCGGGGGGTGGGGGCAGGGGATCGGGGAGCGAGCCATTATTTTCGAGGCAGGTATATAATATTCCGGGATGCACCTTCTCTCCTCTTTATTTCGCTATCCTCTCGCGTGGACTCTTGACTCGAGAAGCCGCGCCGGTGGACATATGTCAAGCGGCGTCAAGAGGCTGACGCTTGCCAGAAAGAACTTGGAACCGGGGTGTTCCTTCCCGCTCTAAATGTCGGGGATATTCGATTGTGGTCTCGAGAACCCGGTGATTATGCCTGTAAATTGATATATATGGAGCTGAGAGCTTGTATTTCCGTGCCCTTTGTTCGCCGGTAAATGCCGCTGTCATTTTTAACCCTTTGACGGATGAGTTTGAGCTGCCTTGGCATTGAATTGGTGAGAACGATTTTCGGCAACACGAAAAATTGATTGATTCGAGCTTTGCTGAACATAGTTTTTATTTCCAATTTCTTTCTTAGGCGAAGACGTTTTTAATGAAATTTGGCGCCTTCCTACCGTTGAGCCCTGCAAACTTCGTGTGAAAAATTACAGTAGGATGATTAGGTGAATTTCGACACCGCATTAAATTACTGGAAGCAGAAAAGCTAGTCTTTGTGAGCGAATAAGTCTGCTTGCTATTGTTACCGTTTAATGAGGTATATTAGCAACGGATCGTAGGGTAGTATCAGTTCCACGGTAACCACCGTGGGAAAGTGACTAGGTCATTTTACATTTGTGAAAAATATCTTTATTATGCAAACTATTTAGCGTCATTAGAGATGTTGACATCAACGTTTTTCTCTGCATTAAAAGCATTCTTTTCATTGTTTCAAATCAATAAATTCCTTTAGAAACCTTTATTTTATTGCGAAAAATTATTTGTTTTCAATTGCAAATGATTACGTTTTGTCATATGAGCATTTTTTATCAAAATAATAAACGATCAGTCATTTCTGTTGTCAATGTCACAAAAGCTTTATAAACCTTTATAACGAAAGTGAGCCAATTCTACGTACAAAAGATTTCCGGCATTAAAATGTGAAAGTAACTCAAAAGTTAACTCCGAATATTTGTTTGAGCGCTCTTCAGAAAAGTGAATACGATCTCGCAGCGATAATCTCGACAAGCTAGGAAGCAAGAGGCAACAAAAGAAGCTAGTCATGCATCGCGAAGCGCGCGTGGGAAAATCCGCAAAGATACTTACCGAGCTTTTGCAGGTTTTCCCGTGCGCGGACGCAGCGCTCGGCAGGTCCCGCAAGCAGCCGGAACACAATGGCTTCGTGAAGCTGCTGCTTGCAGCCTAATCCCCGCGAATCCTGACCGGCCGTATGTAAGGATTACCGCGCGCGTCCGACGGCCACAGTGTCAACAGAGACTCCCGCGCTCGCTCCCGGGGGCTAAAGCCGCGAGCGAACCATTAGCTGCCCGGTAACGTCGCGCAAGACTCCGGACGCGTTAACTGCGAGCGGTAGTGAGCTCTCCGAGCTTAGAAACGTTATCAGAGGCTTCCGACACAGCGGCAGAGATTCTCGAGCCTCTTCGCGTTTGCTGCTGCACCTGCTTATTTCACTGGTCCAGAATATTGTCGGAACGACCAAGTATACATTTTCCTGGATTGGGACTTAGAAATGTTGAGCTAGTTTGTTGCGGATTTTCCGAAAAATTGCTGAAATTTGGTCGAATATTCGCGGATCTCATTAACTAATATCCTGCTTTAGTCTTTAATTGCTTTTATTAAGTTCAGTGCCTTTGTTTATGGGGTATCCTCGTGTGGTTGACACTTGTCATTATAGTGAAGGTCTTTAAGTTACTTTAGTGTTCGAAAATGTCTCATTAGTAAGTATTTATTTATTTTATTTAATATTTAAGTTCTCCCTTTTGTCATAATTATGTTTTGAATATTCCGTACGTTATATTTTATTTACTACGGAATCTCAGCTTCGCGCGAAGATTGCACCAACATGCACGTGTGCGTACGCGTGCGTACACGCGCGCAGCGTTAATTTGATTTTCCCGGACGCTTTTCGTTTTTCGAGGACGGGAACGGCGTAGCAGGGCGCGCCGACCGCCGCAACGAGGGGGGAATCGGGCAATTTATCAATCCGGGCGAGCGAGAGAACGACTTCTGGCCGGCGGGGTAATTTAGCAAGATTGATGTGAAGCCGACATGCCACAGATCGGTGTGCGAGTAGTCGCGCGTCAAGCGACTGGTTATTACGGGCCTCTCATCGTCGCGCTCGCCAGTCCGGCGCTCACTCGTCTCTCGTCGCCCTAATGAGCGACAATGATGAAAAGAGGGATTTTTTTCCGCCCGAAAGGGACCAATTGAATTTTTATGAGCGCCACGGAGGACGCACCCCGGGTTTATATGCGTAAGCGGGACGGCCGCGGAAGGCTGCGCCCGATCAAAGGAGCGGATGAACAATTAATCTTGCGAGCGCTGACATTGGCGCGTTAACGAAGAAATATGGATTTTTTGTTGCGAACGGAGCCATAAGAACTTTTGCGCTAACGATAACCGCTCGTTGCATAAATAGATTATTAGTCACTGTTGGAGATGTTGATCTTTGTTTAATAATTATCTTTTTTATAACATCTGTAGATTATTATATAGCTCGAGCTTTCTTGCGCATAATGTAAGTTCTGTGCCTGTTTTCTTCAATCATTTTTTTATGATAGCTGCTAGAGATTGTAATGAGTTTGTAGCGTTTATCGCTTTCTTTCATCAAAAAATAATGACGAGATCGTAAACTAAACAGCGTATTATAAATTTAACAACTTTTTTTGTATAATCACCATTGATTGACTTATTACACGTTGAATAACCTGAACGAAAGCCATTAAATGTGATTAAAGATTCAGTAAAAACTGGTTCCATCGGGAACATGGAGTATGATGAATCTTTCTGATGATCGCCGATAAATATATGTGATACGCACGTCGTATTTTTCGAAAATTTCTTGATTATCCGAGGACATGTAGGATCGATTCGGTTGATTGATGTGTATAAAAACTTGTAGCTTTATATAGATCAGGCCACATCAAGATTATCCTCAGATGTCCGATAATACTACTTTAATGAAGTTATAATTTAACTTTAGAAGGATAGCCATTAATAACTTTAAAAATGATTCTTTTTTAATTCACTTGCTTCCATATTCAAATATAACTGTCCGTCTGCCTCACAGAAGCACAGGAGAGTATGCAGAGAGTGATAAGTGCCAATTAGGGACGGAAATAGAAAATAGTTGTATAATCTCATCATCTCGTCAATCACGACTGGTCAAATCTCCTATCTCCGGTTGAATCGCACTCATTAAGTGCATGTGAAACGACAAAGTATATCGATCCCGAGCGTTAAAAATGCAACGATAAAGCTTGACACGCTCGGAGAATCGGCTTGTTTGCACATGCAGCGCCTCGGGACGTCATCGAAAGATAGGCATTAAGCGCGTTAAGGTAATAGGGAGAGCTCTCGCGAGTCATGCCGAGGTCGAAGCCGTATATTATCGGCGTGGTTAAAGAAGAGGAGAAAAGAAGCCCAAGGCGCCAGTTCATCACGACTGCACTTGGCGTGTTACACCTGAAACACGTTCAGGAAATTGGTCGCGATATCGACGCCAATTTATCGGAACGAGGGAGCGAGCGCGGCTGCGGCGGCGGCGACGGGGCCGACCTCACGGTGCGCGGCTCTCGCTCGGCGCGTCCCTGTGTGGGTAAGCAGTGCCCGACGCTTTCTCTCCCTCGCGCGCCTCGCGCGCGGAATTTGAATAATTCCGCCGTTTCCAGGCAGACTCGCATTATGGCTGGCGCTCGGCGACGAGCAGCCGTCGGGGTAATGGCGGCTACTTATGTATCCGCGCGCCTCCTCCTCGCCGAGCACACGCGAGACACATCGTTGAGAAGGAGGCCCCCGAGAGGTGTATTCCACCGCGGTAAGTGAGTAGTTGCGCGCGCGGCCCTCCAGAGAACCGAGTATAGCCATTTTCGCTCGGGATGCTTTTACGCGAGTTTACGGCCTGCTCTTTCAATTGTACGCTTCGATGACGCTCCCGGCACTTCGACGACCTTTTCGAACGAGCGCTATTCTTCTTTGTAAAAAGAATTTAACGCCTGCATAACGGCGCCGTAGAAAGCGTTCTGGGGATCAATTTACGTGCGAGATAAAATGTACATTTATATAAATAATATTTTTTTTCGACATACCCTTATGTTTGCGGTAATTTTAACAAAAATCTTAAGAGCAAACGAGTTCTTGAAATTTTTCAAAAAGTATCTATTCCATAAGCATGGAAATTTCTACACTGTACTATGCAAAGAGTAAAATACATTTATGTCGTACAATGTAATTTGAAACGGTTACAATCGAATGAGCAAATTATCACACAAATGTGCTATAGCCTTAAGAAAACAAAGAAAATGTTCCGCAAGTAAGTTAAACTGAATTTTTTTCAGATTTATCGCCAAGTGTCGTGATTTTGCAAAAGATCAACCGAGAAAGCAGCAATATGTTAATCTTGCGAAAATAAACCCATAAATTTATCACGTACCCTCGGTGCCAGAAGCCGCAGGCAACTGCTACGGCAGACGTGGAAACTGTTATTTCGTTACGGCGAATTTACGTTGTGGATGGTGCTATCCAAACCGCGATAAGTTAAAAAATTTACGAGTCGAGCTGTAAATCATAGCCGGGCCGACAGGGCCGCGCTCTCGGTGCGCTCCCCGGCCGTATAACCGTATAACCCGCGCCGCCCGTATGTGCTCCGCTGCGCTTTTCAGATTTTAACACCGAGCGAGAGCAAATATTTTCCGTGCATCTGGAAACGTTCGGGTATTAAGCAATAAAACAATACGCCGCGGTTACGCCGTTCAATCACGGACTGGTAGGTTTTTTTTAAGAGAGGCCATATTTTCTTCCTTTTGTTTGCGCCCGGAGAATTTTCAAACAAAGATTAAATTTATGGATGTTATCGCATTCTTATTTTACAGTAATAAAAACGCTGTAGCTATCTGGATGCGCTAATATTTATTTTATAAAGCTGGAGAAAATTTATTTAGTTCTGCTTTCTAAAACAGTGAGAAATTAAATGCGAGCACAATTATGTTAATTAAAGCTAAAGCACGTAATATAAACGCTAATTAGCGGAAAAAGAAAATGAAAATTGCCGTTGCAAATGGCAACGCCTAATTGACACTGTGAGTCACCGTATTAATAAAGTTATAATAGCGAAAAACGTTAATTTCCTGTCGCCGCGAAAAGTAGATATCAAAAGGAAAATTACCGTAAGCCCTCGCATCTCCCGCGAGCGTCTGACTCCAGCGCGAGCATCACGTCGGAGGCTCGCAGCACTCGAGGCGTTAAAGGCCTCGCTAACAACTGCGCGCTCCACCCCTCTCGGAAAAAAAACTTCCACGCCGAGCTCGAGACTCGCGCGTAAAAAAACGAAGGCGAGTTCGCCCGCCTACCCCCGCAATCCCGTTATCGACCCCCTCCCCGCCTCTTTTTTGCCCTTTAATCTTCCTTTATTTTGCACCCCCGCGCACCCTCGAGATCGACGCCGCCACCGCCACCATCGTCGTAATTTAGCCGCGGGCGTTTATGGCATTGTTGGGCGCGCGAGCGGCCGTCGTCTTATAAAACCAATTTCGCGGGTATTATGCAAGCTGTCAGTCCCATAGTTAAATTATGGCTATAGCGTCGCCCGCAGCGCAAACATGCATTACCTTACACAGGCGGGCGGGCGCGCGAGAGCGAGGCAGCCGACGGCGGCGCTCACTCCGTCTCTCGCCGGCCCGCGCCCCTTGTTCGCGGCCAGAAAATAACGTCGGAGTCTCCAGTGCCGCGCCCGCGTCTCCTCATTTTAATTTCGAATTAATCGCTCGAGGATTCTTGCCGCTGTCTTTTCTTTCTTCCACGGCGCGAAGCACTATACCTGGACTCGCTCTTAATCCCGGCTTGCTTTGATGCCTTACGCAGTTGAACGCGTTTCCAAGTGGATGATGTGCGAATGCATTATTTACGAACTTGTTCTTTTTTTTAACTTTTTCAATTTTCGCACTCTATTATTACAGCTCGTCTAATTTTTTAAAATTAAGTTCGTGGAATGAATTATATGGAAATTGTGCAAAATTGAAGGCAGAATTATAAGGCAAATAATAGACCTTCAAGTTTAAAACGTACTTTTTCGCGGGAACTCAGAAGTGTAGGGAGCGCTTTCAATGAGGGTGGAGTTTGGTTAATATCCTATTTATTTTAAATTTAAGCACTCCACGCTCGGTGAGGGACGAAAAAAAGTAAGTTTACTGTATAATAGGCGAGGCTTAAAAATATTAAATTTATTGTTACACACAACTTGCTTTAGATAGTGGATGGCTTCCCTAATGAAATGGCGATATTTTATGTAAATGTTCTTATCGCCGTTACGGTTTTTCATCGTATTTTCGAGATAATGAAGTTCTTTAAATAACTTATCAAGTTCACTAATTAATTTTATGAAGATTGAAATAATAACAAATATTTAAAGTAATCAGAAGACAGCTAGTGTCAGTCTGTCATTCCACGTTTTATTACTTCACAGCTGTAATGAAATAAACCGAAGAAAGCGATAAATAAAAAAGCGAGGCATTTTTAAATGAAAATATCTCGAATCTGCGTTAAGCAGGACGCAAGACAGCTGCTTTCTACACCTTTAGCGGTGGACAAGTCCATCTCGGACTGCAATCTCACTTTCCAGCGGGCGTCACGCATAATTCAGCCGCGTGCCGAAGCGGCTAGCCGCGCGCTCCCGTTAAAACGGCCCTCGAAATATCCACCGCGCGGGCGCTCGCGAGCGCGCGCATTCGTGTCGCGTGAGGGCCGACTTAACGAAGCACTCGCGCCTCGTATCAAAAGGCAATTAATCGCGAGCCGGGGTATAACGGGTGCGTGCCGCGCGCTCCCGCGGGAGACCGGCGTATAAATTTCGCCGCGGCCATTAAAAAAAAGGGGGGCACACGGCGAGCGAGAAATGCGATGCAGGCCCCGCGCCACCCACCGCGTCCGAATCGATGCGAATCGGCGTTCCGAGAGAGGGAGAGAGAGAGAGAGCGCGGGGGGCGCACCGTCCGATCGGCCGTTCGCGGAAGCGCGGCCGTCCGCGGAAAATACCGCGCCGACTTTTGATCCATCGCGTGCGCTCTAATTACGCGATGTCTTTCATAAATTACGGCGCGCGTGTGTGTATATTACTCGGCGAGAGCGCGCGGTTCAATAAATTCAGCGCGCGCGAGCCGGGTAATTATGAGCCGGTGCGCGCGGAATGGATTAAATGATTTCTAGGAAGCGGCCGGTAAAAGAGGAAGAGAGAGAGAGAGGAGGGCTCGCCCGCCGAGGGATGATGGCGAGGTAATGATAGGACGTTAAGTGGAGACGTTAAATATTGCAACATGCGAGCGCGGCCGACGGCGGACGGTGAACAATTTATGACCCGCGCGCCTTGGAATTTTTTCCCTGCACTTCGACCGATTGCTTTCGCTGCATTATTTACCTTATTAACCGCTCAATTATTGCACTTGCTCACCAGACAGCTTCACTATCTTTAGCTATCTAAATTATTCAAGCGTCGGGAACAGATTTTTAACAATTCAATTTGTATCGTCACTTCATTAGCAGACCAGCTAGCAGTAAATTAGTTGCTTTTGAACTGTCGTCGGTTAGCAGGATATACCTCGATTTGATAAATGTATAGGAGTATCAGACATTAGTAAGCAAATCAATTAAACAGTTGGTCATGAGTGGGTAGAACTGGTAGAAGGAATTAAAGTAGCCCGCTACTTGTTGGATCGCCAACGGTCAATTTCCCATGAAAGCCGCTCGACGTGCTCGCCTTTTACATCGATTGCCGGCTCGCCTCCCCGAGTGTGTCTGCCGGGCGAATAGCCGGAGCTTCACGGCGAGTGCCTCCATATAGGAATATACGGGCGCTATATCCGGAATTTCGTTCCAGGACGTTAAGACACTAGATTCTACTTTATCGGAGCGGCGTAATGGTTATATAGCTGTTAAACTTGGCCCCTCATACAACTTTTCCAATCTTATCTCCGCTTAAAGGCCACCCCCGCGCAGCTTCTCTCCTTCTTTTTCTCTTTGACTCAACGACGTAGGGCTTGCGCCCGGCCATCGCGAGGACGTAAAAGAAAAGAGGCCGGCTTACCGGCCGGGGGAAGAGGCGAAAGGATTTGGCCGGGCTGAGCTGCACGCCCGAGTCCAGTTCCCCGGCGGAGGGAGGGATTTGTAAGGTCGAGCCATCGGAGATCGCTGACTGCTGTAAAACGCTCCGGAGATCTTCTCCACCCTCGTCCTCGCGAGCGAGCCCGAGTTCGGACGCGAGGCCGCAAAGGGGAGAGGCTGACCGCGATGCTACGTGAGCGGCATTTGCACGCGCGAGCCTCGCTATTGCAGCTGAACCGACCGGGAGCTCCGCGGATGAGATAACGGCACTCTTTCGGACAAGACGATTTTCAGTCGATGCTGCCAACGAAGGAATCGCGGGGATATCATTTGAGAGTTATCTTATTGTTTCTTTACGTGTCGAGTTCTATTCCAGTGTAAACGATTTGAGTGGCGATAGCGTGAAAAGACTTGAAAACGATAGTGTTTTTTCCTTTAAATTTATTTGCGGATTTGCTAGCGACTTTTTTGAATGTTGCTTCGTAAACTTATTTACTTATCGCTATTTCAGTTGATTATTTTAATAAAAGATATTTCTCGCTATAAGTTTTTAAAACGCATCTACTTCCCGATAAATATCCAGTTGCTTTCACAAAGTGGCCCTGATTTCTTCTCGATAAAGTCAATTGCGTGTTTCAGTGAGATAAAGCCGGGCGACAGTGTCGTTATCAATCCTATCGAAAGTCGAGGTGAAATGCGACAAAGTCACCTGATAGAGTATTTTGTGTGAGCGGACTAACGGTAGTCAATATAACAGTGACGTGACTAAGCATAATTTCACTATGAATTCAAATCAAACAGGATAGTAACAATTACAGCACAAATTACCTTTAATTTAAGCAAAGGCAAGATACTACGATTATTTATTCATTTTTCTATTTCAATTTTTGTTCGAGTGTACAACAGATTGTAATCAAAAACAGAAAATTAATCGTATTTCCAGTAAAATTAAAACAATTAGGGAAAAATGAAATTCGCATTATCTAGCGATGAAAATCATAGAAGTAAAAACCATACATCACAGCACATATGTATTCATGACACTCATATGCTCCGGGCATTCGAGAAGCAGCACGCGAACTTATCCGGGGGATTCAGCGGTGCGTTAATGGGGTGAAAATCACTTAGTCCTTCGTCATTGCGTTGAATGGCGCATTATTCAATTCGCGAGCTCGGAACCATAATAATAATATCATCCAGTCCCGAGTGTATGGCGCAAAGTCGGCAGGCGGTTGCAGAGAACGAGAGAGGAAGAGAGCGAGCGAGAGGGAGAGAGAGAGCTGACGTAGCGCAAAGATTTACGGTCGCGGGTCAGAGCATACATCCTGTATGAATGGCGGACAGCTTGCAATAATTCAACTCTGCGGCCACACCTCGGGCACTTCCCGTCCAAAGGCTGCAAAGCCGCGCATGCATGCATATCATGCGCGCGCGCGTGTGCGAAACAGAAAGAGAGATAGGAAGAGGAGGGAAGAGAGCGCCGTCCAACCCTCTGCGGACTCGACGACTTTCCGGTAACTGCGTGCTCGACGTCTCCTCTTTGATTCACTCGCTCTGACCACTGCTCACCCTTCCACCTAAAAGATTTTGCCCTTTTCTCTCTCTTCCTCTCGGCTGCCGCTCTTTGTCCCTCTGTCTTCCTTCTTTTTCTGCTCCCCTAACGTTTTCCCCGCCGCAAGTTGCTCTTCTGTGTGATTAAATTATGGATACAACCTCTTGTGGAAGATGTATACGCTGACGTACGTTCGTGCCTTAATTGGAGCTGCTCGAGCAATTTGTTGAATCACGCCGGGATTACTGGATTAAATTAGGGTCTAATTTATACATTATTCCATTTCAGCTTATTTTAAGTGTCTCCGTGGGGATTTTACGTAAAAAATTCAAGGACTTTGCACTAATGAGTCGACCCTCGTTAAAAATGTAAAAAATTTTAAAATCAAACTCGTCGCTCAAAGAAAAAGTGCTGGATAGGCGAAAATTGTGGTCACCAGGCGATGAATTGAAATGAACAGTCCTCTCCGCAACGACAAGATCGTTGGTCGCAGGGAGAAAAAGGGGTTCCGTGGGAGGGTGAGCGTCTAAAAAAAGGAGCGCAGAATCACGGAAGGAGCTGTCTGACGCAGGCGCGTTCCTCCGGGGGACGTACGGTTGCGTAGAAGAAATTTAGAGCGAGGAAAAGAGCTCGCGGAGGAGGACCGCCGGGGCGGCAGAGGCGGAGGAGGCTGATAAATCGGTCGCACACATTGCACTGAATGGAACGCAATATGTCGGCCGAGAAAGGCAATAACCATTAGGTACCGAGAAAACTGCCCCATTTCAAACGACACGAACGGTCGAATATCAGAAAATTTATATCTCGCGCGGAGAGCGGGAGCGAGCGAGAGGAGGAGAGAGAAAGGGAGAAAGAGAGGAGCGAGATCCAGTGGCGAGACATATCGCGCACACGCTCGGCGCTGCCTCGGCGTTATAAACGCTCCGGGGAAAAGGGTAGACCGACTTCGTACACGATATGAACGACTTTCAGCTTGATTTCCGTCCGCGGCTCGATCTTCCTATAACTTCGTAAATTTTCCTCCTGGAGGACTCGCGCTGCTTTTTAACCGAAAGTACATCGCCTGCTTGTTATGCTCTACGCTCGTAAGATCAAGCCAGCGGTTTCGCGAACCCTTTATTAAATTTACTTCTATGAAAAGGACATAAAAGTGGATTTTTCTGCATTAAAAATGGTTTTTATTTCATTTTTTAGCCAGACAAATTTTGCAACTCAGCTATTCAATTTCGAAGTTGCGAATAAAGTTAGTTGAAATGAGTTTAAAGCGAACATTGTTATCAAAGATTATTAATTGGTCTATTGGATAAAATCTAATGGATAAATTAATCATTAAAATTTAATAAATGAAAACAAGCAATTAATTTGACGGAAGCAGTACGCGAGCATGTATTGGCAGTAGATTTTCTTTTACAAGTGCGATTATCCTTATCCCAGCCTCCTTAGAAAAGTGCAATTTCTCGGCGGCGCGCAATCCACGGCAGTGGGTGCGCTTGGAGTCGTGAAACGTGCCGCTCTGTCGAAGCCAGAAGCCGGAGGAGGGCCTGCTCTCGGAAAGTCCGCAGGAGATTACAGGAAAATTAGAGGTTACGCTAAGAGGCGAGAATCGAAGAAGTGGCGGTGGTGCGTCGGCATGTCGTAACCAGCGCGAAAGAGCAAGGGGCGGGGGCGGGAGGAGGATGGAGAAGGAAGTAAAGGAGACAGCAGAAATCGACGAGGTCTGCTCGGGAGCGGGAAGCCGGGCAGAAATTGCTTTTCCCCTATAAGGTGCCATTATCACGCACCATCTTGCTCGAATGGCTCCGTAAAACGCCGAAGCAGGAACTCTCGGGGTATTGGCGCGCTGCGTCCAGTTCCCGCGCCTTGCGGTCACTCGCTCGGCTTCAGCAAAAACTCTCCTGGTGCGATCGTGCAGCGAAATTGTAACTCCCGTTCCCTCCCCGCCTCCCGGGGTACGTCCTCCTTTTATACGCTGCCCCGCTGGCAGTTACGTCTCGTTTCTCTACGTATATACGGAGCGCGGGGCTGACCTTAACAGAGGCTCCTTCCCGCCGCGGCGACGACGCCGCTGCTTCCTTTCCTCGCCCCGTCCGCCCGGCTTCTTCAGTTTTACTTTGGCGGGAGGGCGCCAGTTGGTTGCTATATGCGCGGCCGATATTGCGAGCGGGGCCGCCGCCGTAAGGACGCGTAATGGGACAACTCTGCCAAATGATGCCATTTATTTAATTTCTTGGAACGATACGGCTCTTCGGAGGGACAATTTTTCGGCGAAATATCGGAGATACGCGCGGCCGAGCGACACTGCGACGACCTCCTTTGCGCTTGTTTGCTCGGAGACTCCGCTAAAGTGTCGCGACCGTACTTGACTTGCAGTTTTCGAGGCCTTGCTTTATTGCACTTTACGACCCAGCATTATTTTATTTTAATGTTTCCAATATAGACTTATCTCGACGCATTTGATTAAACGCGCGACGGAAAAAGAATCTGATTTTTCTGCTCTGGGACCATCTGCGATTTTCATTTTATTTTTAAATGGTCCAAAAAAAGTTGCTGAAACGAAGTGTCGGTTTTAAGCAGTCACCACTCATGCGAATAAGCAAACAGCGCATTAGAAATTCCTCCCGTCGCAACAGCAAGCTATCAAATTAATCGACAGCATTAACAAGCATTTTGGATCCCGCTGCGTGGCTAATTCGCCCGTAAGCGAAGTCGCCCGTAGAAATGTAAATGAAACAGGCAACGGCGGATCGGCTCGGCGCTCACGGTTATCCCGTGACAAATTAAGGAATAGAAGTATTGCATAAACAGAGAGCGCGCGCACCCCTCTTTAGAGCGGCGGCGAAAAAGTGCGGATTACACGGAACGAATGAGGGACTCGCGACAATGGGAGCCCGGCTTCGATATCTTTCGAATCGGTAATTTATTGACCGCGGCAACATCTGCGGGCCTTCGCTCTTTCTCGCTCGGCGACGCAGGCGCGGCTATAGAAGCCGTCGGGGCTCGCTCGCTCTCCTTCGCCCGAATCCTCTATGAGTAATGAAGAGCTGACAGAGATGAAGTGGCCACCCTTATTCGCGTGTCACGAGGACGCTCCCGCGACACCCCGGTTATATGTATGACCGCGTATTTGTCACTCCGCGCCGCTCCTCGCCGGCTTCCCAAGAATAATATCCTCATGTATCTCTATTGTGCCGAGTGTATGCGGACGCGCGACTCTGTGGTAAAAAAAGGTTTTTCTTTTTTTATTAATCTTGCGCCCGACAATGCTCCTACAGACCACAATATATTTTCACGATTAATTATTCCTTTGCCAGTCTATTTGGGGGCCAGCTCGGTTGCCATTCGTCGAGTCGAGCCCGCCCTACAGAATTTATTAATGCTTTTAATGTTTTCTTATTATTTATGTGCATTATTTTTAAATAAATCCATAATAAAATTTATAGGTATTCAAAAGAGTCTCGCGTCTTAAATTCAAACTGAATCTTTCATCAAAATTTTCTTGACCATTTTATTATTTCGAATATTTTTAATACCTCTGTAAATATTGGAATAAGTTTAATTCATTTTTTTACAGTTATTGGAATTTTCTAAGTTGTCAATTTATTTGATTTTCAATAACGGTAGTAAGGAAATTTGATCTGCATACTGTATAAAAAAAAAATAAAATACAAAAGCAGATTTCTTTTTTTTCATACACCGGATTATATTGAATTGGCTCAGACCTCAGCTTCGAAATTTGTTTTGGGTCGTTCAATGTATCTTGCATTGAAGAACCCACGATACTTTGACGAGACACCAGAAGACGGCTGTCGGTAGAAATCCAAAACCAGTCTCCGCGGCGTACTTCAAAATTAAGCACTCAATCATGCATCCGTCGTCGGCGAGAGGCAAAAAAAGAGCCCCTCGCGCGGTACGCCGTCGGGCCGACAATCATTTCTCGTTATACCCCGACTACCCAGCGTCTCGGCACACACGTCACGAGCTCTTTGCAAACCCATCACTCCGGGGTCTGCGTGCACAGCAGACGACGCCAGATGCAAATTGCAAAACCGACGTATTGAGATACCTTCATTAGAGCACTTACTTATTCTGAGATGTTTGTTGCTGAAGTAGACAAATAAAAGTTTTAATCAAAATCGTAAACCAGATGCGTGGAATGATAATTGATACTCATTGAAAGTTCGAGATGTTATATACTGAATAATTAATCAAGGGCTACAAGCCACATGAGACACATTAAGCTCGCCCCTCCTTTGATTCTCTTCCCCGTTGAATGAGAAAAGGCGAGAGAGATATCCTGAAAGGATCCCATTGATGAGTGATGAGGGGAGGGGTGATCCCCTACGGTGGTGGTCCCGGCCGTGACGGATAGTGTCACGCCAACAATCGTTGCTGCAATCTGCCACCGTACGTGAACACGTCGCCCTGAATAATGTCACCGCAAAAGGCGAATCGACTTTTTGCTTTCCTTCCGATCTCCTCAATTGGCGCGGAAGCTTTCTACCGGATAATTTTCTTTAGTTTGTTGAAAAAAATTTTTATCCGGGCGCAGTCTATGAGAACGCAATAAAAAATGACAACCACAAAATTGTATCATTGTAAACCTCTGACCAGTGGAATGTCGAATTTATGAGGGCTATTAAACGGTTGAAATTTGGAGGAAAAAAAGTAAATCAAAGTTTATGGATAAAAACTTCTTCGTATTAATCCAAAAGGAAAATAGGCGAAGAATTGGAAAAGGTAAAAAATAATCCAAGCGTAAAAAGAAATAAAATTTACGTCCTACATTAAATTTCTAATGTGCGACGATAAATTTTGTGGGCCAGAGGAAAGCTGCGAGCCAGGGCCATTCGTCTTTCAGTGCGGTCACGCGCGCGGGAAAGGGAGGCGAGTATCCAGCGCGACACCGAGTTAAATCTCACAAAAGCTCACGCGCGGCTGGACCCTGGCCTTTACAACCGCAGGCTCGCGCCACCTTGAAGGCACCATTAGCCGGGCATTGTGTCGTCGCGCGGCTCAACGAG
Organism: Eurytoma adleriae; assembly: GCA_900480045.1. Lineage (NCBI taxonomy): Eukaryota > Metazoa > Arthropoda > Insecta > Hymenoptera > Eurytomidae > Eurytoma > Eurytoma adleriae. The sequence goes on from UXGC01000073.1 coordinate 79,946, forward strand.
AGAAGAAGAGAGAAAGGCCGAGGGAGGGAGAGGACGAGCCGCGGGGAGCAGCGCGTAAAGAGTTGTAGGTACGACGCGACACCCGCTGCACCCCGAGATCGCAGATACGGTTAATGACGCGGCGCAGCCAGCCCCGGGGAACCGGCAATAAGATGCATTATCCTTTATTCATTCTCGGCTCTCTCTCCGCTCCTCGTCGCGCTCAATGTTTTCCTTAATTTATTTTTATTGCCGCTACCGCAAAGCGCGATTACGCTTTCATTAGCTCGGGCACTTTCTGCTTTTATGAATCGTTTCTGCGTGTTTGATTATGTTGCGTTATTTTACGTGCAATTTATGCGGCTTTTAATTTCAGATTTCATTTTAATTAATTTCTTGTAACGCGATACCGCTGTTTTTTCGCTTACGTCTTACTTTTACGGTGAGATATTTTTTAAATTGGCGGCGAACGCCGCAATGAAACGAATTCAAATCTAAAAGTATAATTAAAAAATTTATAATTGTCATTTATGCCAGAACGTTAATTAAACTAAAACACTTACAGCGGTACTTTATTAAGAAACACCCCGGATTAAAAGTAAATATTGAATGAATATATAATAAAATTTAACGATGCTAATGAAATATTGTAGATGGAAAAACGAAGCGAAGAGTACTCGAATAAAATAATTACTCAGAGCCGATCAGTCGACAGCCTAATTGCATCCACCGAAAGAAAGTATCCTTTCTCCGACCTCCATCAGTCAGAATCAGCGCTAATAACGCGGATATTTCAATTCCCGGCGATTTCGCGCGCTCATCCCTCGAATTATAAATGTTGGCAGCGCAGCTCCGGGTCTTTCATTAAATTGAGGTGAAAAACGCGAGAATCAAATGAATTCCCGGAGGTGAGGGGAGGGCCCGGCACTCGAGAGCGGCCGCCCCCAATCAATCGCGCGGCATCTGCGCCCCGGTGGCAGGCAGGCAGGCAGGCTGCGTAGCGACTCGCAGCCTCCCGCCGATTCATTAAGAAGCACCCCCCGAGGCGATTGTCAGCTATCGTCGGGCGGAGCTCGCCCCGTACACTTTTCCAATCTCCTCTTTTCGCGCGGCACTCGCGAAGGGCGTGAACGTGATTAACGCGCGCCTCTCCGTCTTCGCGTAGGACGCACTTGAGGATTCCGCCGGAATACGCCCACATTTCTCTTCGATTCTTTTAATAAAGCCCGATTAACGAGCCGAGCCGAGTCGAGAGTCGACTCTCTTCCTTCCGTCGTTACTTTCCGCTCGAGGAGCCCACCCGCCGAAGTCGGAGTCGGGTAAGTCGGAGGCGCGGAAGTGTCTAATGGCATCTTGACCTTAAGCTCTCTGTAGATAACTTCCGAGTGAGTGATTCCGAAATTTAAGAGCTCGGAATACAAATGGAAAACGGAAAGCCAGAGGGGTGATTAACTGTTCGTTAAAATCCTAGAAAAAGTCAAATTAATAATATTTCTTATTACATAATTTATTTAATAAATTCTTAGCTATTAGAACTCTTCAAAAATTCAGTTAGAAATAATGAAAGTAAAAAATATTCTACATCTTTTATTAGTTCCATATTTTTTTTTGGATCTTTATCTTACACGAAAGCTAGATTTTCAGGAAACTGGTTGAGGTTGCTCTTCGAACATGAGATCTTCTGTAGTACTGCACTATGGTAATATTAAAGTTTAATTTTTCAAAGTTAAATTTAAAAAAACTCAGTCGAAGGAGAATATCCGATAAGGAAAGCCAGGTGACACAATACAGTAACTTTTATTCCGCTTACACGCGGAGTTTAATAATAACCAAGCGAGTGTGTAAGCCGAAGTCGCGCCGTCCGTTACGGACTTTATCTACTTAGAAAATCGGCCGAGGGGGGAAACTGCCCCATCGTCGCTCGGTAAAGATAAAGACACGGCCCGGGGGAGCACTAAACAGAATTAGTGGTTGATTCCGTTTGAGAAGCGCCCAGGAAAGCGCTCGTTCCGAAAGTAACCATAAATTCCCGGGAAACGTGACCTCGGTGGGTGCTTCCGGAACTTTCCTCTTATTCTTCCTCGCCTACTTTCCTTTTTCTCCACCTTCTTATTTTCACGGCGTCATAGCCTCTCCAGGAGGACGACCTGCGCAACAAAACGAATGCCTCGTGTCCTTTTATCTCGGATCCCCTTATTTTTCAGATTATGAGAGGTAGGAAGACGTCGTAACGTCGACAACCCCCTCTGTCTATTTTGAGCTAACCATTGCAGGCTGTAATTTAATCTCGAAATTTTGTAAAATTCTTTTTGAATACATAAAAAATTTAACAGACGTATTAAGAAAATAAACTAAATAATTCTGGTCAACGTGAAAATATTTTCTGATCTTGTGCAGGCGCAAAAGGAGTTTATCCAAGTCAACCAAAATAATAAGAACGTACACCCCTGTAAATTCAAAAGCATATAACTAATGCGTCTTTAAAGGAGTTGAATCTAGCACAATAGCAGCGCCGGTATCAGGGAGAAAACGGCACAGAGGGTCTAATATAATCTTATAAGCACACAATCATCATAAAAGACGTAAGCCAGGGGTGCAGTATAACGCGGGCGCCCATGCTAATTCAGCGCGTAATACCATTCATCCAAAGCGCGTTATCTCTCCATCGAGGCGAATCGGACGTGCCCCGGCGGCCGCGCGCCCTAAGTATGAGGAACGACTGCGCGGCGGTGTAACCAAGCCCGGGTCGCCCCGTGTTTCGCGTGTATACATCGAAAGCGATTAAATTCGAGGGCGTATTTCCCAGGCGTGTTGTCGCGCGTGTACTCCGCGCGCGTACACGGCGCCGGCAATTTGCAGCGCGCACCGGCGCAGGACCTCCCCGAGCGGCTGTTACCTGTTAACCGAAATTAATCCCCGCGAACTCGGGCCCGGGAACGGGGGGGGAGCGGTTATCGCGCGCCGGGAGGACTGTATCCGCGGAGCGTAGCGAGGACCGCAAGTAGCGAGCCGTGCAATCGGGCGATAAGGCGGTTTGTCCTGGAAGTCGGATTCCTCGCCTCCCCGGCGATCGCTCCGCGGCGATAAGCCGGCGGGGGAGGGGGGCCGCTCCCTTGAGCGCGGAGTTTCGCGTCGTTTCCGCTATTTAGGACGGCTCTTCCGCGAGGCGCCGCCGGCGAATCTTCTCGTTAAGAAGATGTTTAATTAGGATCAGGCCGGCCGTGGAGCGATTTTAATTAGAATAAACAAGATTTACGGGCGAGCCGGCGAGATAGCGTAATTGCGAATCTTAATTGCGATCGGATTTATTGCCGCGGTGGCGGCGTCAGCCGAGTGGGTGGAGGAGCCGTGCGTGCGGAAAAACTTATCTCGAGCCGTGCGTAAGCGCGCGGGGCCTCTTCTGCGGCTCTGAGGAATGGCGTCCATAAAATTTTTCCCGATTTACAAGTGCAAATTATACGGTTACATTTCACATCCCGTCATTACGAGCCTATAAGGACGGGATGTGAAAGTTGCCTACCGTCACGCATCCGAGGCGGCTCTTTTATCTCCTTTTAGCCAGTAAACTGGACCAGTTAACCAGTTCGTTCATTTATTAATTTCGACTTGTGCATACAACTCAAATAGGTGATCAAATTGTACGTTCTAATATATATAATAGTACTCAATTAATTACATTGGTATACATAGACAGTTATATTTTCCGTTTTCATATTTACATAATGTATTAGGTCGTAACACTTACTAATGGTTGTATAATATATCAAGTCTAAAGTAATTATGTTATGCAGTTGCAGTTAAATTGGATTTGTGACACTCGACAACTTTTTGCTGCAACTAAACCTGTTCATATTTAATTTCCTACTATTAGATGCGAATTAATGGATAAAAAAGTTTTTGTTAGATACATAAATTCAAAATATTTAAATTGAAAATTCGTTCACTCGCGGTTCTTTTTTTAACTCAATTCGACGCGATGGAATGCGACGGGAGTGATCGCGCACAAAACGCTAAGCATTTCGGCTTCTCGAACGATGCGCTTCGCCAGCAGCAACATAGCAGCTGTTCCTAATAAAAAGCAAATACCGAGTATCATCTTCGTGCCTTCATTTGTTCTCCCATCCTCTTTATTCTCCTTTTACTCGCGACTCGTATCGCTTCCTCCCGGCCTCTGTTGACGTCGCGCAGAGTCTTTCTCAATTTACGTTGACCCTTTTGTAGCCCGACGTCTTGAAATATATACGTAGTAAATTCCAATCAAAATGGTTCAATGTATACATATGTCTCATTGTATTCGACTTGTTCTACTTGCTGGTAAATGCGTATATTCCGCTGCATAGTATTCTTGGATATTCCGCGAACTCAAGCAAAGTAGTGTAACATCGTTTATCATCAGATTTTAGGTCGCAGTGAAAATTGAACATTAAATATACGGGGGCTTTGTTAAGTTTATTAATCGTTTTTAATAATAATATTTTTTTTCTTCGGAAAATTTTTTGTATTTTAATGTATTTTGTTCTGAAATCCACTCTTCATTATTTTTTGTTTTTTTAAACTAATCCATTTTTTAACCTAAAAAAACTTTGGAATGTACACGTTTGCGGACTTTTCAGTTGTTCAAAGCCTAGTTTTGTGTATTCCTCTTTGAACCCTTAATCATCTTCAGGCTGAAAAACCGGCAGCTCCCGTCACTAAATCCGGCGTGCACAATGAGCGCGAACGAATGCCGTTTGCGGCGGCACTCCGCGAAATTAATCCATCCGGAGTGGCGAGAGTGCGTCCCGTAAATCCTGATTAATTGCCATGACGCTCACTCGTAAACACATCGCAGAGGCCCAAAAACATACGGACGGCGCGACCGGTTAAGTGCGCGCGAATTCGTCAGATCCGACCCGCCGGTAAAAAGACGCGCTCGGCGACGCATTATCTCTTGGCAGGGACTGCCACGCTTTTTGCGCCTGGCCTTTTTTCGACCAGGAGGACAGACGGACGCACGAAACGCTTAATTACTCGACGCTCCGTCCAAATTAAGCCGCGCATTTTTCAGGTAAGCTTTTTGTCACGGCTCTCAAAACAAAGTGCGAGAATTTTCAAATGAAAGACAACAAAGTTTTTATGCAACTGTAGAACTACGTTTTTAAACCTCCTCTTAGCAGCTGTTTAAATATACCAGCTAATAAAAAGCTGCTTTTAGTGAACTTACTTTATACGAATAGATGTTTATGGTTGGGATACAAGTCTTTGACTTAAACAATAAAAAATTGCTTTTGGCTTAGCTAAAATAACTAGACTATTTATTTCTATGGCATATCGCAATTATTTGAACTTTAAATAAAACATTAATCAATCAACTAATTAAAAGTACCTGTTTGAAGTAGGAACGTATAAATTACATAGATTTCAGTTAATTTACAGTCCTCGAGACTCGTACTGGCAGTGCAGTGACGCACGTCAGGTGAGGGTGCACAGTACCTAATCACGGCGTCGCGCTGGGCGTCGTTAATTTTATTCGCGTTGTCTCGCGGGCCCACCCGGAAGCCCCGGCTCTTTCGCGCGTCAAAACGCGCGCGAGTAGGCGACGGGCCGCATCGCGATTAATGAGCGGCGGAGCCCCGTCGACGGCGTAAATTCACGTCGGAGGCGCGAGCTCGCCCGGGGTGATTAATGCGGCGTTCGTCGCCCGACGCGTCGGGACATCTGTGTTAATGGTGACGGATGGCCGCGGCTAATGGTGTCAGCGCTGCGCGCGAGAGTCTCGAGCGACGGCTCCGGACGACGAGCGCCAGACAGAGACGGAGGAGGCGCGCGAGCGACTTTCCGCGACGGCTACAACACCGAGCCCCATTGTTCGCGGCCCCGCGGAGTGCCCGCGAGGTGAGCGCGCGCCTGCTCGGATGATGTTTATTACGCCGCGGGCGAGCGAGCTGATAAATGGCCGGGCCGCCGATCATTTTTCTCTCCTCCGAGGGCTATTTCAATCACAATGTTTTTAGGGGATTATACTATTTTATTTGCCGCGGCGTTCCGAGGTAATTGCCTTACCGCCGCGAGGCTTTGATAAATAGCCTCTCGTTTAAGCTCTTTGGAAATTTACGCGAGCTTTATTTCTGGCGGCTCTTTATTTTAAAAACAGCTCTGATTTGTCTCAATTTTTATTATTGGGGCCGAGACGCTTTTGGGATTAAGTGCGGTGAATCACCATAATTTGCCCATTAATATCCCGCGTGCATATCCGCGTAATTCACAATTGTCCAGAAAAAAGTACAGCACGCGGCCGTTAAATAAAATTCGGAAAATATTCGATGGGGCGATGACACCCCCCTATCCGCGGGATGAAAAAATGTATGCGCGATCACGCACTCGCCATGGGGGCGTAAAAAGGAGGGGCTTTTAGTGCAGCCGGGCAAAGTGACTTCGGTCGTTCGCAGGAAGATACGAGACAAATTCAAGGGGTCAGCGCTATTGGCACTCGGAGACGGTCGCGCGCCTCCTCCGGCTCCCGTTGTTTATAAGCGAGGTTTTGCGAATTCGCGAGCGCGCGGAGCAGCCGACGAAAGCCAACCCCGGCGACTTCCGGCGGGGAAGGGGAGCGGCGGGAAGAAAAGCAGCCGACCGAGCCTCGGCAGATATTGAGCTCTATATTTCCATAAGCTGATATTTACGCGGCAATATACGCGGCCGTGCCCGCTACTTTATGAGCCTCGTAAATATAGCGGCCCGCCGGGAATTGGCTGGCAAGGCGGCCCCGTTTTACCCGCCAGCCTCTCGCGGTTCTTTCTCTCCATTTTTCCTCCCCCACCCCCTTAATATTTCTTCCTTTTTCACTCCAACGCTTCGCCCTCCATTATGTGCGCGCGTACCGAGCCGACGTGTATTATACCCCCGCGTCGCGAGTAGGTGAAATTCAGCTTATTTCTTCTCTCCCCAACTTGCCCCTTTTTGTTGTCTTCGCCTCCCCGATGCGAATGCATTTGACTGTATTCTTACGGCGCTGTTTTCCTCGCGTCTCTCTCGAAAATCGCTAACCCATTCGTATTGCTTTAGTCTTGGCAGCCTTTCTCTTCGCCGGCGTCGCGCCGCTACTTTCGATCGACCCTGGCGCATAAATCAGCGGCAATTGTAAATAACGCGCGGCGTATGCTGATCCACGGGTGTAAGTCCGGGGGAGGCGGTGCAGAGCCGAGCCACCTGACTAGACGGAGAAATCTTTTAAGAGCTCCGCGTATACTCTGATTTATCGACACTGCGGTAACGATTCGGTCAAGGGAGTAGGGGATATTTATAGCTGTTATTTCACGCGGCTGTTTTCAGCGTTTTCCCGATTAACGGGCTTTTCGAAACTCTTTCGGCTGTCCGTGCCGCGCGAAAAGTAATTTTGCGGCTTGTACGGCTTTTTCATGGCGCCCGGGCAATTTATTGCCGGGTTTAACGAGTAAGTGCTGTGTAATCTTTTTTGCCTCGCTGCGAAATCATCTCAGATTTGTCGTGCTGCTTTCTTTTCTTTAAACTTAACTGCTATCGATCCTTTGCATTATTAAAATTTAAAATTCACCGATTCGTTTCTTCGCCGTCAAGGTGTTGGAGAGAATTTGTCAGTTTCTTTAATATCTTCGAAACACAAACGTCTGTCCAATTCTATTTGAGATTTTTCAAGTCCCGGCATCCGGCAGTCACTCACTCATCTCTTAAAAAATATGACCGACAGGCTTGTACGCGCGTGACACTCCGAAACTGCTACTTAAGGCGAGTTGAAAAATTTCAACGACCCCGTTTCCCCGGTCGAAGAGAAAAAAAGCCGTCACCCGGGGCGAGACGCAATTAACGAGGAGCGCCTTGGTAATTGGAGGTGAAATTCCGTCGGACGGCTCGCGCTCGGTTTGATCGGTGCCCGCCCCGCCGATCATATCCTTCAGCGGCGGCGGAGGAAGGAGAAGCCCGGCGGGCGGCCTGGCAGCCGCATGATGGATGGAGGCGTCTTTCCATCGATATTCCTCGGCGTGTCGCGACGCGAGCAGTCACTTTATCATCCGCGTCCGCGGATCGTTCATCATTCGCAATCACTTCCTTGCGGCCGATCGATCCAATCTCGAGCTGTCGATGCGCGACCTTATAGCGCGCCGGCTGATCGCTCACCTCGGCCTCTTGTAATTCAAGGAGGAAGACCGGCGCGTAATTGATCGCCGGTGATCGAGTGGGATCGGTGTTTGTTCGCATATTTACCGCGAGTAATTTAACGTGGGGTGCCGGGATATGACCGCGCGTCCGCAAAATGATCGCGTCGTTGTAAGGAAATTATCGGACGCGATAAAGTTACATGCTAATGTAATACGCGAATTGAGCCGTTTCTCTTTTTGCTCCTTTAGTCTGCATTATTCATGTACGCGAGATACGATACGGTGTACTCCGTTATAATAAATATCACTTCAACTTGTTATTAAGTTTAATGCTCCCAACGAATTGATGATCTCGTAAGTTGCGAATGATATGTATCCTAATGCAAATGAAGTCATTCTATAAAACATCGTTTATTTTTGCACACAATTAAATTACAGGTGTAATGATGAAGTTAATATTTATCAATGGGCATATTTTTTCATTTAATGCAGAAATGATAAAACCTTGAAGCTTGATTAATTTCGCTGTTAGTGTAAAATGATTGCTCACTTATTCAACTACTTCCAGTTTTTTCTAAAATTGTTGTAAGTACTCTTCCACTTGCTTAAGAAAAATTAAATTATATTCCTTGGAGCACAAATTCGCTCTTTCCTCGTTTGCAGATAAATTTCGGATATTTCAGCGATCGTAGGTCGCTGATCTTAGCCGAAGCGCCGGCGCGAGATTGCGCTTTCAGATTTTTATCGCGCGCCTGTAAAAAAAAGAGCCCCGCGCTGAAATATAGTCGCGCGGCTACCGCCCCCGGTCGTTTTCGGCCAGCGGTATAAGTGCGCAGGGGAGCATTATTTACAGCCGCCTCTTGTTTTTTCGTCCCGAATATATTGCGCAGCTCGGGCTATTATATTTATATTCATAACCCGAGCAGCGGGCAGGAGAAGGTGGAGAGAGCGTCGGAGGACAAAGGAAGGGTGAGCCGAGCGCGCAGCTTTTAGAGCTTAGGCGAGAAATATCTCGGACGCGCCGCCGGCCTCTTTATGCCGTTTTGGCCCTTGTCTCCCGTGTGTATCGGCCGCGCGTCCGAGAGGCTTTTTTTGAAATGAAGCGCGCCGGCGAACGTGGAGGCGCGTGCGTCCAAATTTACTGGAGTTTATTCTTTTGGTAGCCGAGAATTTACTGCCTCGAAATTGTAAAATATCGCGGCCTGGCGAGCTACTCCGAAGCGTTGAATTAGCGTCTCCGGTGAGTGTGGGACGACGGAGGAACGCTTTCATGTTTTATGACGCTTTCTCTAAGATTTTCCATTAATTTTAGTATTGTTATTTATGGGACGGATTTATCGGCATGTTAAACGATCTGTTGGACTTTCAACACTTGCGTCATTGCGAATTTTCATTAGAAACGAATTAAGGAAGTGTGAAAGGCTGTATACATCACCTCGCTCGAAAAAAGAATATCTCGAAATTTCTTATTAATTCAAATGAGAAAAGCTTTTCGTTATAAGCGATTTGTCAACTTTTCTAAATAAATTTCTTGAAAAACATTTTGCAGATTATTTAGCTGGTTTAGTCATGTAATAATTATTAAATGACAAATGTTTCTTAGTAGTTATATACGAATCTATCGACGACTAAATAAATATGCTAATAACGAAAATAAAAGTTCATTTACACATTTGCCATTAACTTTCACTTGTTAAAATATTATCACTTCGTGTCGATTAACATAAAATTTCGTTAGAACAAATTGACGGAGGGCACGGTATCTAAAAGCCAAATGAAATAATCCATTGCTGACAAGGTGAGGCTGTTGAACATCGGCGAGTACTGCGGCGACGGGCTTGTTAACAATCTTATTTCGGTAATGGGAAGAGGGCCGCAAGTAAATGCGTTTAACCCGAGTGCCGGTGAGCAAGGCCGTAAGTCTATGCTGAGGCGGCAAAACTCGGTAGCGCGCACAAGCGAGAAAACACTAACGAGTCGAGCGGGGGCGGTGGAGTGGGCGAGGGGGTGGCCGGGGGCGCCAGAGGGAGGAGCGGCTCTCGCGGCGGGAGCATGTAAATGAAGCGACTCATTAACATCGTAGCTCCGGGCTTGAGCGGCCCGGTAACGACTGCTCTTAATGCTCAAACTATTAACGCCCTCGCCAAATTAGAATAGATACGCGGAATATTCTTATATATATTGCCCGCGCGACGTCGCCGCGAATTCTCGTAATGTCTCGGCTCTTTAGGTCGACGCTTAGCCGATTTTACGCCGCGCACATTTCTTGGGGGATGATAATTATAAATAAATTTATTTTCGGCAAATCGTTAGCCTTTTGTAATTGAACGAAAATAGCTTTTTGGCGCGTAACGATCGTAAATTTCGAAGCTTTTTGCCGCGCGAGACAGTGGAAACTAATAATTAGTCTCTCCTATGTTGTGACTCGAATTGTTTTATATTTTCGCGTGTTTTGACGCGCGCCAGATTAATTTCGCGCACTTTATTTCCCCGCGCCTCTGGCGCAATATAAATTAGGCTTTAAAAAATATTAAAATCTTTCCGGCTGGCTTAAAAAATATTTATCGAGGCGCATCAATTTCTCGCATTGAATACGTAACAACGCCGTATTTCATCATTATTTGTCCCGCTTTCCACATTCACTTCGCTTTGATGTTTACGAGTGGTTGAAAGCGAGGTATTTTACGAACTGCCATATGTTAGGAATTTTATGCTATAGGAACAACAATAGTAGTTCTTTCACCCTGAAACTTCTCTCGTAAACAATTTTATTAAGAGAGCTAATGAAAGAACCCGTCAGCCGCGAATTTATAGTAACACTCCCATTATTCTGTATATTGAAACAACAATTTTATATTTAGCAGGCAATAACTTTCCATTCGCCGGATCACGAAATCATTTATTAATCTTCGAAAAATATAATATACTCGACTGGCTTCTTTCTTTCGTTTATGTCTAAGATTATACCCCGGTAAATCGGTTATGTTCCAATTTATTACGATACGAAACGGAAATTTAAACGACTCGGCGACATGTACAAAATGCTAAACTACTTTCATAAACGACGATGCGAAATTATTATTGCTCGTAAAAGGTGTGATTACGCGGTTTATTTATCGTCGGTAAAGCGCAGTATTTTGCAAAGGCGTGCAACTCGTTCCTCAGTATTTTACCTAATCGCTTGTAAATCCGAACCAGTTTGCGCTTTAAAAAGCGAGTGAAAAATTAACTGGACTTGTCCAAAGTACCGCGATAAAGTCAATTATCGGTTAGAAGCTAGTCGGAGGTAAGAAAATTTTCGCCGCGCTCCCGGAAATCTCGTTTCCACGCGGATAAACCGGCGCGAATTCTCGCGTCTCGGAATCCTCCGGGGCGATCGTCGAAAAATCGCCGGATCGTTTATCACGCCGCGGCGGACCTCTTGTCTTCTTTTCGCTCCATTAGCCGCTACAATTCGACACATTCATTTCTTCCCGGGGCGGCCGCTGCGGAGTCATGTTTGCCATTAGTTCGCCGCCACTTAGCCGTTTCTCTTTCTCTTTTGCGCCCAGCAAAAATGTGGCCCGCTCTACGTCTTCTTGACGTAACGTATGTGCCAGTGTATTTATCCTCCGAGGGGATGTAATAATTTTTGAGGAGCGGCAAGAAAAAAAGACGCCGCAGCTGCTGGCAGTAATTTTGGAATATTCCCAAACCGCCGACGGTAAACTGTCGTGCCGATCTTTTCTTTTTCTTAAGCGACGAGGGGCGCAGCTCCATTTTCATTTTACCCGCTCTCTTCGACAACGTGTGCGAAAGAAAGATGAAATTTACTTGTCAATAAATATTTTAAAATTTTATATAGGTGTAAATTTTGTTAAAAATAAATTTAATATATTTCACAGTTTTGTAATTTATTGAAGACGCTTGAACAACAGATTTAGCTTCACAAAAGTAAATTCTATATTATGATATTTTGCAAAACTAAATGATTTCGTACAAGTTTAGTAAAAGATTTAATAAAATTTAAAATGTTATAAAATAGATTTAAAACAATAAGAAAATTTTAGATGACTTGCTGAACTCGCCTATTTCAATACTGTCTTTCATCTTTAAATTAAATACATCTTTCTCTAAAACTCGTCTTAGCCACGAACGGGTGTAATTAGCGACTTATACTTAAACAAAATGCCCTTAACAATTTTCCAGCTACTCTATTTAAAGAAATCTATCGCCCGGCATTCAACCTCCCCTAGAAATATAGCATTCTATAGTCGCTGCTAAATCCATCGTCGTAATTATAGCCAACCTGTCGCGTGGTGTAATTGCAACAAGTACAGAAGAATTCTATTATTGCCTCGACTACGGCTTCCACGTAGCGCTCGGCAAAGCACCCCGGCGTGTCCCGTTCGAATTAGCGGCCCTCCACGTGCTCGGCCAGCACAAAGAAATACCGGGGCAATTTCTCGGGTGGTTAATACGCGGGTCGCACGTGCGCCCGAGCACGCGTTATAAGCGCACGCCTCGTAATTCGCCGCGCGGCGCGGAAGGCCGACAGCTGCGGAGCTATTTCGCAAAGCTCGCGTCGCCCGTGCACCTTTTTCCCCCCGGCTCCAGACGCGAGATCCGCCGCCGCGCGGCTCCGTAAAGCGCGGGGGGAAGCGGCGTTAAAGTCCGACGCCCGGCTCGCGCTGTCGATTATACGCGGGAGACACTCGCGGCGGTCGCGCATCGCTTAATTAACGAGAGGGAGGGAGGGGGCGCGAGGGCGAGGCTATTCCGGGAGGTGAAATCGCGCGCGAAATAACGAGGAGATGCTCGGCGCGAATTACGGGCCGCCGACGCGGCCCTCGCGCGCATTTGTTTGACTGGCGTCGCTTCTTCTTTTTTGAGAACGCGGGGGAGTGTGAGGAACGACTTCTCTTTCGGGATGTGCAAACACACTTGGGTTTTGTTTTACCCGTCGAGTGGCGTTAATGTCGAAGAACAGCCTGATGCTGCGTGCGCTTCAAAACAGCGAGGCTTTGAAGAGTTTTTACTGCGTTTTTTTTTAAATAAGGTAGAATAATTAATGCTTACAATGTTTTCATAAACAGATGGTGTATGTATAGACTGAAAAGAATCAGGCCTTTTTTTTGCACTAGCTAATTTATCTCTTTTATTTCTTCTCTTATTTCTTCTTGCTTAAATGTATTTAGTACTTTTATGAGAAAATCAATCATTTATCCAAACAACTTTTTACTTTTTTTAATGGAGAATTGCAAATGCAGCTATGAAGAAAAGTCAAGAGTGGCGCAAGGCAATATAGCGTGGAATGATTAAAAGTGAAAAATCGAGAGCGTCAGTACAGAAGAGCGGGGCAATTCGTTTCGGGAGATTAGAGTTTATAGAAGCTCGTTTGCCGGTCGCGCGGATCTTCGCCAGTTTCCAGTGGATTCGGGTGGCCGCGCGGAATAGGCCGGCAGAATGCATACAGATGAGGCCGATTACGGGGCATCCCGCGCAATCCTAACTCCCGTAACAACCCTTCCTGTTCTCACCGCGATCATTTGCCACTGACATCCGCCGACCATTTACTTACAAATCCCCGGGGGTTTCCGCGGGAGCGGCGAAAGCTTTCGTTACCTCCGCGCCGCGAGAAAGCGGCTTATGGATTACATTTCGCGCGAACGATGCCGAACCATGCATCTTCCTCCCTCGTCCCTGATAAACCGATGTGGACAAAGTTATTTATGCCTCGGGCAAAATGGATTCGTCGCTTCGGCGTGTTGCTCGCAGATTTCACTTAACTGTGCCCAGCGGAGTACGTAATTGATTTCTGTAGGATTGATTTGAGCCAAGTTATATTGTTTCGCAACAGAATAAACATAACACGTGTATTTAAATTATTTGTAAATTAATATGATCGAAAATGTAACCTTCGCGTGAAATATAAATTCACTGTTTTTTTCTTTTACACTGCTACTTTGTGACGAAGAATTCGATTAAAATTTTAAAAAAGGGTATTTGGTACAATAACTGTATTAAAAAATAAAACAATGAATCTAAAAATAACTGCGTGATCATAAATACTTTGAAAGTTTGTAACGAACTTAAAAATCAAATTTTACGATAGCTGCTAAACTTTACGAAATATTTTTACCAGCATAAATGAGTCGTAAATTAGTGACGACGTGAAAAGCATTTTACTCTCAGGAAATCGAGAAAAAAAGCTCAGATGCAACGAGTTCTCTGAAACGTCCGGGACTCAACGACTCGCGAGCCACAAAGTGGCTATACCCCATTGAGGCTAAAATCGTGCGCATCCTCCATAGAACTTTAACCCGGCATCGAGCACTTATCCCCCGTATAAACAGGCATTACGAGCGGCTCGCTGCTCGAGGGACTCGGGGGGGATAGGGCCGCAGGTGTATTTCGGTCGGTCGACCAAAAAGAGCCGCGCGCCGCGAGATCTACGAGGCTGTTTGTTGCGGTCAAAAATAGGCCTCACTCCGCACTCACTCCATCAGCGTCGGCCGGCCCCCGGAGCCGACGAGTGCGACGTCGTCGACACGGCGGCGGCGGCGACGGCGACGAAGGGGAACACGGGCGAGTCGCGCTCGACTTGGCTCGCCGGGATCGTTGGCACGTCGGGTGGCGCGCGAGCGTCGGATGCGCGAAGATCCTCCTAGATTAACCTTCGCTAAGGTCGTCGCTTCCTCGTTTTCCTCGCGCGACCGGCTGCGGCGAATTGTTTGGCTTGAGCAGGCCCGAGGTGGGTCGTTGCCAATTTTCACCATCTCCTAATGGGCTTATCTTGACGGTAATGTCTTTTGTAATGACGGCTTTTAATAGCCCCGCCTGGGTGGCGTTAATTAAGCGACTTCTTTTCATTCTGCAGTGGAGGTATTTTCGAAGGTGTTGAAATTATGGGAGCTGAGTTTTCTTTTTTCGAGAAACATTTATTCGATGCTCCAGTCGTTTCTCTGCTGGCTTTTACCTACCTGGCGCAATAAAATTTATGGCAAAATTTGAATACGCAAGTACTGTTAATTTATACCGACTTATTTATTTGAGATTTTAATAAAATTTTTATTGTCGCACTTAAAAACAGATAAAAGTTGTATAAAATAAGTACATAAACAAGTAGGTAATTTTGTCTTACCACATTGGACCTTTTCTACTTGAGATACTGCTTACTTGTACGTTCTGTATATACTTTAAATTCATCTCGGTTAATCAATTATTGCGACTAAAATATATGTGGAAACACTCCTTAAATATTCTTATTTAGCATCAATCATTTTGCAACAAACATATTGTAAATGAAATAACTTTGTGCACAACAATATTCATGTTTTTCGAAACTTCTTAAAAATAACTCGGCACCATCCAAGCTCATATGTAAGTTTGAACTTTATAGCGCATACCATGGTCGAAGTTACGAGGCCATTAGTCCAGGCGCAATTCTGCAACTGCCGCATCCGGATAAAATCTCACCCGATAAAACACGTCGCCTCGAGAGCGGCGCGTCCCCCTTTGCTCGCCGCCACCCAGCGTCGCATTACTCAGGCGTCGCGACAATGAGCCATGAAATAATGAAGTTTGACAAGTTTACAGCGCGCCTTCCTACCGGCTGCTCGCGTCGCTCTCGCTTTCTCGTTCCTGCGACTGTTATCCCCGCGGCAGTGCGCCGAGAAGACGCTGCGCGACGAGTCAGACGAGTTACGATCTTCGAGGACATTGGATTACGTACTTACTTGAGCACAACTGGCGGAGCGCGAGTCATAATTTGGCGTGAGGTATACGCGCCGACGGAAGAACCGCCTGCCATCCGAGCTCGAATTAGGGAGTGACGCGCGACTGCGCCAGCCAGGTGTATACATATCGCGGCGAGAATTAAGCGTACGTCGCGCTTTTGTCGCGCGCCTCGCGACGACGAGGGAAATTACGCGGGGGATATCTTGCGAACTACAGAAACTGCGTCTTTTGTGTGTCTCGCCAATTTGTGGCTACTACAGCGAGACTTTGTTCCGTTTGCTTGTCAGGGAATTTCTCAGATTCACGAGGTCAAGCTAAATAATCTCATTGCGCCGTGCACTTTAAATCATTTTCTAAGTGTCAACGTAAGAAATCTATAAATAACAAAATGTGAAAAAGAAGCAAAAGCAGTTAAAAAATAACGGAATCTCCTTACGAAAAAGTTAATCCTGAAAAAATCGTCTCTCAAAGCAGTGACAAGCAGCGGGAAAAAAGTGAGTTAGCTCTCGAGTGCGAGGCTACTTAACGACGTGTCACGCTCAGAAAGGCTGCGCACCGACAGTCTCCCCTGACAGCCATCAGAGCGCGTTCTTCCCGCGCGAAATGCATGCGGTTTCGCGGCGCGGGTATACGGTGCCGCGCCGTCATCGCCAACGCCGCCGGCGCGTCGAGTGCCGTCACGCGAGTAGTCGGCTCCGCGATAAGGCGGCGGATGAGATATTAGTGTCGTCTCGCCGGCGCGGCTCTGTATATTTACAGGCAGCCGCCACTTTAGCTCCTTTCCTCCTGTCGCCCGTCACGCTCACCCTCGATGACTCCCGTGCGAAATCGCCCACCCGCGCCGACGCCGCCGAGCGTTATCTTTTTATCGCGCCGACGGTGACTTGCGCGAGCTGCCGTCCTCTCCTTTTTTTTTCTCACCGCGGAGACGATTTGTCTCGCGGAGTATTGCGGTTCCGCGGCTCGCCGGTAAACTCGTTTGAGCGACGCGTTCTGGATCTTTGTTTCTGGCGTAGCATTGCAAACATTTGTCAAAGTAAAAATAGTTTTTGAGAAAACAATGTTGAATAAAAATGATTATTTTTCTTGCAATTTTGAAAAGGTATTTTGTACTCATTTATTACACGAGTATTTCGCGTAGCACAAATTGTTTTACGCAAATCCATAACTTACAAATTATAAAGAATTTATTGCTCGAGCAAAAAAATTAACGTGACATTGTAACGAGTGTAATTAAAATTTCTCTACTTGACAGAGTGTATTAATGAAAAGTTATTTGCATATGATTGATTTTTCATACCAGTGGAATTCAACTCGCAAGAAAAATTTTCTTTAAGGCCGTCAGCATATTAAAGTCAGGATTAAGAGACTGATCGAAAAGGACCAGACGCTGCTTCCCCTGTCTCCTGCATCTCGTCAGAAAGTTTACACACTTAATGGATAACACGATACGGCCAGTTTCTCGGTGCTCCGCGATCGACATCATTAATTATGCGCGACGTACAATAAATAAACGCTACGTTTACGACGATGCACTGCAGCCGCAGCCCTCGCATGAATCATTCTTTCAAACCCACTTCTCTGGCTTGACTTCTTAATATTCCACTTAAGCGTACCTCAACTCGAAGCCAAGTCTCGTTGAATTTCGTAACATTTATTTAATCAGCCAAAAGGACGATTTACCAAGCTGATTAATTTGCGCTTCATATTTTTTTTAATCCTCCTTGTCCGTATCAGCACCGAAAACTTGAGCAATTGAATACATGAATACACCGGCCGTCCAGATAAACCCATGAGTAGTAAGTATCATCAGTCACGCGGTTAAAGCATCCTCGGCGCGTATTTGTCAAGCCATCAGTCTCGCGGCGAGCGAATAAAGCAAATCAAATGATTTACATGAAGAGCATTCGAATCCCCGGGCGCCAGAGTCTTTTTTTAAATAAATAACGGTATTATGCAAATAGCCAATTTGTCTAAAGGACGGACGAGCCGAGGCTACGTCGGCGGCGGCTGGCACTCGCGCTGCAGCTCGCGCGGGCAGCGTTTTAAATATAAAACGAAATTACAAACGTAATGGCCGGCCATCAATTAGGCGCGGCGCGAGCGCGCATTCGTAATGAGCGAATTGATGGGGCGTTCGCGCGCTTTAACACGCGGGCACGGCTAAAAGCTCCGCTCGTTTATATTAATCGGTCGCCCGGACAAGATGAATCTGCGGTCTTGTCAGCGGCCCCGGCGATTCCCCGGACGGCGGCTCGTTAATACCCAGCCGGGAGAGAGAGACGGAGAGAAAAGTCGCGGTATCATTACGCGATGCAGCTCGTAAGGAGAGCCGCGATAAAAGTCCGAGCCGCGGAGGCTCGCCGGACGTGCGCGCGCGCTTTCGTGTTTTTTTCGCCTCGACTAATGAATTTTAAGCGCCGCCGTAAATCAGTCCCGAGTTATCGCGCAACTTTCGCGAGTCACCGGACGGCGATGCATCGCGCGAACGATCGAATTCTTCTTTTGTTGCGCTTTCGGGAAAAACGCTTGGCCAATTCTTTACGACCCGTCGCCGTAGCCTTTGATATGCTAATGCCGATGCTTGGCGTATTAGATGTTGTTGGAAAAATTGTGGGGACTTGGAATAGTCGTTTGCGCAACTCGTATGGGCATGGATTTTTATAGTTCATTTAAGGCGATTTCGTGGTATTAGATTTTTATGCAACGTTATTTGATTACATTCAATAAAAATTTAATGAGAAATAAATTTTCTGTAACACCTGTACGTAGCGATTTTTTCAACGTAACATTTAAATAATAAACGACGATAAACATTTTATTACTGAAGAAAATAATTTTTTACTTCCATGGCAGAGTCCGGGGGATCGTTCATTCTAATTTTAGAGACTTGACCAATTGCAAGATTATTATGAAAATTCAATTAGTGATTTAAAACAGTTATTAAATCTTTGGTTTTATAATAATTTTTACAGAAAGTTATTACAAAGGCGCTAATCGCGGAATGAATAAACACTCGATGCAATCGACGCATAAAACTCCAATTTAATATTAGAAGCCCTCTGACAATATCTTACGGTAAGTCATTAAAGTCGTTGTACATTTGCTCGCGACATCTCCGCAGCGGGGAAAAACGTCCTTCAGAAGCGTGGAAGCATTGTTACACGTGTCAGCGACGTCTCAAAAGGCTCCGCTCAAAGAGCGGAAAATTAATAGCGAGTCGTTGCGCGCGCGACGAATCTCGGACGTCCCGTCGCGGGGGGAAAAAGGTCCACTCGGAGGTGCGGAGGGGTTGGGGAGAGGGAGGCGGACGCGAAAAGGAGAGAAAGCGCCCGCGCTAACTCGGTGGCCGGGCGGAAAGCCGAGGGAGGAAGCCGGAAGGAAGGAAGAGGGAGCGAGCGAGTGGCTCGACGAGCGCCGAGGCAGGAAGGAAGATGACTGCTCGCCTGAGTAATGGATCAATTTATTTGCCGACTCTCGCTTGCCGCGGTGTCGGTGAGCCCGTGTAGGTGCGCGCGTATCCCGGTGTCGGCTAGAAGGATGTGCTGCGGGATGCGGGCTTCTGCGACGACTCCACCTCCGTCTCTCTCGCGCGCTCACCGCGGGAGATATCTGCCTCTCCGCTCTCGGGGTTCTTCCTCCTCCTTTTCTCTTTTTTTTGCTCCTTCGCGAAAGATCGTATTTATTTCCGCGCGCCGGCAGCGGCGGCGGAATGGATGGCGTCCAAGTGATCTATGTCCCGGCGCAGACACATCTCATTTACTCTCCGAAGCATAATTCCTTAACACTTTTTCGGGAAAAGCGCTCGTATATCTTGGTTACGCGCGCCCCGCGCGCTCGTACGTCAACCTCCGGAGAGATAGAGAGAGGGAGAGAGAGAGCAAGAGGGGGAGGGTGAAAAGCCGAAGTGGCGCATGTCGTCGAAAGAAGAAAGTGCGACTTTCAAAGAGAGCGAGACAGGGACAGCTGTACTTGCTATATAGAAGATGAAGCAGAGATTATATCTCCGGTTTTGCGGTTGAATTTCATTAAGTATGAAGTTATTGCTAAAATAAAAGGCTTACTCCAGGCGGAAGTAATTAATACCTATGATTATTTTTATTACACAATTTAATAATAAATAGGGCAAAGTACGATAGATCCCTAGAAAAGTTAAATACATTTTTTGAATATTGAAGAAAAAAATTATTTTTTGGAATAAGTATCAGAGTTATCAAAAATAGCGCGAATGTCCGGCGTGGCGCACAATTCGAGCGCCGTCGACGGGAATGCGGAAATCGTCGGCGAAGATGCGTGGGATTCAGGCGGCCGTCGCGGTGCTCATAAAAGAGAACGAATCGCGTCATTAGGGCGACCGGGACGCTTTCGGCCAGGCGCATCATTCGTCGCCGTCGGAGGTGGGTACTTCGTCAAAGTCGGCTCCCGCGACTTTTCATTCGTTGCGGCCGATCCGCCAAGGCCGCGAGATGCCCCAAAAAATCCCAAGCTTCGCGCTTCATTCCCTTGAGCGATATGAAGTGAAGACGTTCTTTCGCAATGAAGCTAACGATGAAACAAGACGATTAGAGGGTTTAGAGAGATCTTATAGTCGGGCAAATTTGACTGACTAAAAAGGAGTATTAAATGCAAAATAATGTTGGTAATCTGAGAGGCTCTTTTTCACCTTCACCTAACAAGGTATGAATTGCGGTTTATTCATCAAGGCCAGGAGTAATGTATAGTTCGCCCGGGGGGCGTTACACAGGATGTGGTGAAAAAGTAGCCCTAGGGTAGGTTTAACGACTAAGTATTTCACTTGGTTCTCTCGCAAGAAAATAAAGATCTTGACACTGTTATTGCTCGTATCGCTGGCTACATTGGCAACCGAGATTAAGAAAATTGCGCCTTTAACGCGCCTTGCCACTTTTCGCTAAAATTAAAGATTAAGAAAGAGCCTGATTACAGGTTAGGTAAAGCGACGTTTGCCGTACACCGCTTATCTTGTCAACAGCAGTTCACTCGAACTTTTTCCCGGACGCGAGAGGCACAAGGTTATTGATTTTAATTTACTGCGCAGATGCTTTGAAAAATCGTAATATTCGTAAATAAAAAACTAAAAATGGTTTAATACATTGAAGTGGTCTGATCCGAACTAAAGTGCAAAACCGAATAAAGGTATCATAAGCATTATTTCGATCTCCTTTTGCCCGTTCACGCTCGTAAATAGAAGAGTGTAAAAAAAGCGGAGAAAAGGTGTGCGGCTCGTTAAAAAAGCAGCAGCCGCGCAGGCAGCGGGGCGTCTGGAAAATCAATGCTGCAGTGACTTTTGCACCCTCGAGAAATCCGACGCCAATCGGGCACACGAGGCTCTTTCCCTCTCTCTCGGGCCGTCGGATCGTAAGAGACGAATAGGGCGGGCCAACTAGCAGCACTCGAGCAATTTGTTGAGCGCGAGAGCGAGGAGTTGCCTTGCGATTTATGTGGGCTTCGCTCTCGTCCATAATTCGGATTAACACCGTTTTCTCGTGTATCGACACGTAAATCCTCCGGCTGGAATGGAAGGGGAGTTCGCCCCGCTCGATAAATTTTTACGTCGCTTTGTATCAGCTCCGAGGAGGAGAAAGAGAGCTGTCTCCTTCCAGGCCTCGGGACCGGGGGGGATTGCTCGAGTTCTATTGAAACTGTTTCTTGCGAGGAAATAAATATTTCGCTGATTTATGAGATGGTTAAGCTCGTATATCACCGCTGAATTTCCCAATGCCGATTACGTGGTTTCAATCCTGTCGAATGAAACGGGAATGAGAAGTTAATTTTTCAGGGGATTATTATGCTTTTTTTGAATCTCTCGATTTTAAGCTCTGTTACAACTAGGTATTTTTAACATTGAATAAACGACTCGAATAATTTTAATAATTTAACATGCGGTAAAATGAGAAACGGCAATTAATGGAAGCCTATAAATAAAAACATCTAAATTATAACGTACGCATAAAAATATTTTCAGCGTGTGCTGACGTTTAATAATACTAATAAATAACAAAAAAAAAAGTGCAGGTTGCGTATTATCTTGTAAGTAGCGCTCGGTATTTTGCAAATATTTGAAGAACTTGCGGCAACGTTGCAATTCGACAGCATGGAGCAGAAAAAAGGGAGCCAGACAAGAGAGGGAGAGAGACAGAGGCAACCGTTTGCGCGCGGCAGAGTCGTTACAGAAGGCGGGCGAGAGGAGGGGCCGGAGCCCCCTTTCTCGCGGAGCGACGCGCACTCGCGCCCATAAATCACGCGGATTTACGATCTTAGTTAAAAAGGGTAACGCAATATTTATAGTCATCTCTCGCGCGCAGTTACATATAACAAATTGAACTTTTATACAAACGAGCCAACGCGTGCACGCGCAAAGCAGCCGGGGAGGGGAGTCAGCGAGTGCACACCCCAACGATACACGCGCTTACGGCAGATTTTAATTATCGATATCGATTTATTGCCAATACATATTAATGCCGATGCCGCGCGAGCTATACACATTCCCCCTCTCTATCCCCCTCCCTCGGTAACGGTGTTTATTTATATTGATGGAACTGGATTGAAACATAAACCGGATATGCAAACAGCTGTCGAGAGATGCTGCTAGCCTTGCGAGTGCGCCTGACGCGGCTGTTGCGCTGATAAATTATTCGCGCGCGAAGAAAAAAGCCGGGGAGAGTAAGGAGAGACCGATGTTGCGAGATTCGTATTCAATTACGGGCTATTTGTACGAGCGTTGCGTGGACGGGCGCGCATCGATGATTCTTTGCTTCCGAGTAATGGATGCTAATTAGCAAGTGTTGAGGCATTTAATTAAAATGACTTGCGGACACTTTAAATGACAGGTAAGACGTGCCTTGCTGACTTTGTCTTGCGAGAAGTATTTAAAGGATTCGTGTGATCGTCCAATTCTCCTGTGGATTAGAATTACGGTTAGAATTTTTTTCTTCTTCGTAGATGAAAAATGAACGCCAAGTAAATAGTGAATAACTGTTAACATTTATTATAATTATAGAATGTATGTTTAGAAGAATTTTATTTTATTTTATAAGAAAACAGAGTAATATTACATTTTCAAAGAAAAATGAACAATGCTGTCAATTGGTACAATACTTTCTCACAGAAATTACTGCAAAATATGCCCATAAGGAAAATTTCATCAAAAAATTACATGCCAACTCAAAATAAACATAAATGTAATACAAAAGGTTAACATTTACAATCAAAAAGAAAAAATTGCTATTTTTTTAATTAGCACATAAGTGTAGCTTACAATCCACACTAATCAAAGCAAAGTTTAAAAAAATTTTAATCAGATAATGTCTTAACACTTTTGGGCAAAATTGGAAACGAAAGCATATTGCAGTTTCAAAGTAGTTTTAAATTACGGGAAAATAATACTTTTGTACGTACATACGTACAGGATCGCTTTCTGCGTAAAAAGCCGAGAACAAAAATGTTTAGCCACGTAAAGCTGTTTCTGCGAGAAAAGAAAACATGAATTATTCTTCATTTCTATCTTCATTTCTCTCTAACACAAAAATGCCTTCAGGAGATTCTAAAACAGAAATAATTAATGTTATTTAAATACTTTTACTCACACTCTAATATATATGACAAAAAATTACCTTGCAAATCTCTAAAGCTATTTCATCGGTTACAGTATCATCTGCATAACAGTGCTGCTCATAATTCTGACAAGTCAGATTATTCTTAAAACAGTATTTTGATCTGATTTAAAATATTCTTACAAAGTATATTTAGTTAATATATTTTTTAATATGTACAAAAAAAATACCTTTCGAATAAGTGTAAACATTGCTTCATCAAGGTTCTCTTCAGTAGGCTTCACGACAAACGGATCATTGTCCGATTTCTGATCAAAGTCGAACTCCCGATTTGAATGTCTAATACTAGGCTAAGTGATAATTTTGAAAATAAATTTATTGCTGTAAATACAACTATTGCTAGCTAAAATTCGAACTCACCCTTAATAAACAACAAGCCCGTTTAGAAGAGGTTGAGAAAAGGAGTGCTAATAGGTAAAAGTCCAAGAAGTATTTCATTTTCGTTAGAAGTTTCAATTGTGTAAAGTCGGCCAGTTTACGTCAACTATAAACTAGAAGAAAAACGCCTGTGAGTAGTACAAAATTTGCAGTTAAGTAATTAAGTCATTATTCGTTGACCACTCGTCATGTATGAGTCTTTCGACACGTTTCGAGCCAATAAAAAAGTCGCACAGAAACTTGCGGTATCAAGGAGAGAGGGACCACCAAGTGCAGGAATCCCCACCTTGCAGTATTCGACTTTATCAATAAACTACATACAAGCTAACATCATGGCGGTCATCTTGATTGCGTCGTCGAACGCCGATATATTGTCACTGCAAAGTGCAAAGCAAACCCCACGAGAGCCACGGTGATACAACAGCCAACTAGACATACGTGATGTACGCTTAAAAATTGTTACTTTATAATGAAGAATTTGCCTTAAAAATCGCGTGATTATGAACGATAGTGTGATTGTCAGACTGACTGTTGATATGTATGTATTGCATTGCAATATATACGGACGGCAGGCAGTTAGTGATTTTATGTATTATAAGTTTCAAAACTGCACGTAATAAAAGATTATTTTTAGATGTGGGTAACAATTTGTTTTCTACATATACCACTTTTCTTGCGTACAATAACCAGAGCTGAAGTGTCGATAATTCGAAGCTTGCTAATCCAGGTAATCGTTGGCGAATGTTCCATCCAGACAAGCTAGCAGAGGAAGCTTTGCAAAAAATGTGATTATCGAATTATACTTCCTCGGAAGCTCGCTTTCGACCTGAGCCAGCCGAAGGCCGAGCCCGCTGTGAGCGAGCATCGCGTCCGAGTGACGCGCGAGGTAGATAAAGGCTAGAGCGCGAGAAATAGGGCGAGAGCGATAGGAAGCCGGTGCGCAGGATGAAACGGTATATCGGCTGAGCGGGCGCGGGCGCGAGAAAGAGAAGCCGAGGGGCGGAGGGAGATGAAGAACGAGGCGAGCGAGTGAATGACAGACAGACAGCAACCAGACAGGAGACTGACAGCGCGGCGGCGGCCTGACAGCGCGGCGCTCGGCGAGCACACCGGTTGTACGTAACGTCGAGCATTACGGGCTACTGTAACGTGTTGATCCTTGTCCCATTCGTCAACAAAAAGCGATCAAACCTCGGTCGCCCGCTTGGGCCTTTTGCCTCTCTCACTCTTTCTATCTCTCCTTCCCTCGAGTCTCTCCTTTTTTCTACTCGGCTCGTCGGCTATCGCAGGTGAATCGCCCAAGGCAAAACAGGTGATTAAATTATTGTTAGGCCGCTCGGAAGATGACGAGTCATTTCGCTCGATGCTGATTGACATTTAAATGTTTGTGGATACCTGAATGATTCAATGAGCGCCGGGAGTTACTTGATTAATGATCAAGCGTTACGTGAAATATCATTTGCTGCTCGAGCACTTTTTACAGTGTTAATGATCGCACTGCAATCTTAAACTGTTGCTTAATTACGCGAACGTTCGAGCTGGATTTTGCATTAATACTTTTTGCCGCGCGTTGCTTTCTCTGCGCGTGAAGAAGAGAAAGTTAGTCGGCTGTCCATATAAACGGGTAGCAGTAAATTTAAGACTTGCGCGATTTGTCAAAAATCAAACGAAACTCTGAGTAAAAAATTTTCTTAAAAATACGGTATGTAATTTTACAAGCCAACATCAGATATATTATTGCTGCAAATTCCATAGAAGCGATTTGAAGTTTATTAAATACATGGACAGCAATGGGGCAAAACCACATCCTACCCGAGGAGAAGAATGATCCAAGAGGAACGCGAACGAGAGGGAAAGACTACCGTCGTAAAGTAGCGCTGTGGATACAGGTGCGCCAAAGGTACACTCGCGTTTCACCGCCTCTTCCTTCTCCTTCTCGCCTCCACGCTACATCGGGCGTCTTTCTCCGACTGCCGCGCGAGATAGAAGGAGGGAGCGAGAGAGCCGACGAGGCCGTCGGCCGCAGAGCCCGGGGTTACCATTATGTCTGCAGGCCTTGAATTAAAATGCCATATAATGACACAGCTAGGCAGCCTGTATAATTTATGTCCATAAAAATAAAATCATAATTACAGAGGTGTCCGCACTGCGAAAAGGGCGGTAATAACACGGCGCGGCGCGCGAGAGGTAACTCGCCCGTTCTTGCCTCGTTGCTCTTGGCTTTTTCAGTCCGTATGAAGTTGCATGTTTTGCCGACGCCGCCACCGTCGTCATTGTTGCCGCCGTTGTTTTACCTGCACCTCGCGGCGCTCTTTTTCGGTGCGCGCATTTATCGACGAGTCATGCGCAGCCTTATGCACACAATGAATAAATTGCCGCCGAACCGTTCGAACTGCACTTTCTATCGGATTCAATTTTTTCGATGTCTATGCATACATTTCAATTCCGACTCGGTATTTTTCTAAGAGCGTCCAGAAGTGCGCTTTCAATCTACGTATTGAATGTGTGATTGAACGAGTTTCTTATTAATAATTAATTTCTCGTTTATCTTTGTAAATATTCATTTTTCAGTTTATGTGATTTCTTATCAACGACTTTTTATAATTGTTCTTACTTTATTGTTCAACTTATAGATGGAATAAAATTAACATAAATTTTTTCACATATTTGACCTTAGCTCAAACTTTACTTCAATTTTTTCGCAAGATATTTATTGATCGCGTAAGGATAATAGACACAGATCATAGTGGAACTTTTGCCATTACGATTCCAAAATTATAAATTGGTTTCGCACTGATTAAAAAGTGAGCGAAACGTCATTTATTTAAAAGTGGTTTGTAATTAAACAGAATGAATAATCCCTCGAAGCGTCCGTTTAATTAATTTCATTTCAACGCAATTTCGACATTCAACACAACGCGTACATCAGCTCCAGAACCGAGAGCGGAAAGAAAGAGACGGATGAAGCCTTTTTAAAAAAAAAATGAAAGATCGCTGGACGATGGCCGGGCTCGAGATGAGCCGATTGAAACCCGACATCTATTAGCGCGGCGATATATTCTTGCCGGTTTTATTGAGCGAATAAATTTCTCGGGCTTCCTCTCCACCTCCTCGCTCGCGCAGGCCGACACCCTCAAATAAATTACTCTATGCACGAAATGAAATAAATGCAAATTTATCTTGTTCGGCCATCTCGTCGGACGTCTCAATCTCCTTGATAAATCTCGGCGATCAAACGCGGCTACTCTATCCGCTCGTCGTGGCGCGAGACGCAACGTATCAATTATAAAAGGAACTAAAGGAGGAGAAAAACACAGCCGCGCTAATATCCACGCACACAGCCTCGCGAGGGACGGCGAAAAAGTGAGTCGAGGTGTGCGTACGTGTACGTGCAGGCAGCTGTTGCGAGTGCAATTACGTACACACATTCGCAGACGTACACACGCGCGCGTGCACACGGACGGGCGCAGAAATCGTCAAGAGGCCCTTAAACGCGAACGGAAAGGCGATGCGAGATCGCGTTGATGAATGTCCCCATTACACGAACACCGCTAGTTACTCCGCGGAGATAAACCGCGTTCATTATTCACTCGCGCTGGCGTGACCTTATTTTCCCTCTCTCGGGCTGCCGGGGCTCGCGTATATAAACCGCGCGCCTATTAAACTAATGCAAATTAATATCGGCCTCTTTCATCTACTCCAAACCTCTCTCCGCTCCTCCCTCCTTTCTCATCTGGCTTATTAGCAGCCGGGCGACTAAATTGCAAAACTGCCTCACGGCGAGGAACAAATGCGATGAATTCAATGACTCCTCGGCTCCTTCCCGGGCGAGCGCTTCCTCCATCTATCCTTATCAAGCGGCCGGATCGTTTGCGCCGCGTGTCGCTCGTGTACGTGTAATGAGAGCGGAGGCATATAAGAAAGCGAGCGGGAACAGATCGGGCACGTACGTGCATGCATACGATATGCCTACGCGGGAGGGAAATTATCGCGAGCTCACCGCCGGGCTTTCGTTGCCAGATCCTAATCGGCTCTCTGAATAACTAATGTAACGACTATTTACGCGCTCGAAGATAGTGTCTAATTTTGCGAGCTGGGTGTCGCGCCAACCTGATTTATAGTTATCGCTTGGGAATAATAATGAGATGATTCAATGTCTTTCTATTGAGTAATATTGCACTGCGATTAGGGAGCAATAAAAATTTCGTTATTCAGATTCATCGGGGCTCTTTATGTAATCGCTATCAAATAAAAAATTTCTTTTACTTCTTTAAGAGTGAATTACATTTCAATTAATGTACGTAAAGCATTTTAAGCAAATGCGTACGAATCAATTTTTGTAATTTTAAATGCAAACAGTTTGCGATGAAAGATATCCGATTCGCGTTAATCATTAATATAACTCGAAAAATAATTAAGTAAATGTTACATTAGCTTTCTTAATGGATAATAATTCAAACAGATAAAAACTCCAAGCCGAATAAATAAAATATCAGTCATTAAATGAAAAGTGTATGAAATATCCTATGAAAGTTGCAAACCGTCCATTTTAATTAAATGCAATTTTAAAAGTGAATTTTGCTCACTAAAAAGTACATAATAATTAAAAAAGAACATTATCAAGATAGCAACAAATAAATGAATTATCGGCAATTTCAAACCAACAGGATTGCCCAGATCAAAATAATTTTTTTATAAATAAAACATTTTTACAGAAAAAAAATATCAATGTATAAAAAATTTGCGGCCTTTTCACTGCCGTTAGCATATGTGACAATGTGATTGATCGAGCTGTTTCATATTTTTTTGTTATTATTTCAGTTTTGCCATTAACCCGCAAAAAGAATCTCCGATGTACAGTTTAATGTGAAAAAATGATTTCCACTTCAGAGTAACAACTGCCCACTGTTGATCTACACTTGACCCATGAGCGGCATCCGCACTTCCCACGCAATTTGCACACTTCAGGCGGCTCAGCGTGAAATTAGCCGAACATCGCTCTCCCGACGCTCGGAAAGAAAACTAACGACTCTGGTCCCGCGACAGAGTTGCACAAGCTCGGACAGCGTATATAGCGGTCGGGCGAGTAATTGAGCGTACTTGGCGCGCAGAAGACAGCTCGCCCGGCGACAATGGCCGCACCTGATTCGCGCGTCGGCCCAGACGTTGTAGGTACACGCGTCCCGGAGTACACAAACCGGCCGCCGGCTCCTCGCACCCATTGTCCGCCGCGCGCGGCAGAGTAATGCCCCATTGTTCATCGGCCACAATGATACAAGGGCCGCGTCCTCCCGCGCGCCGCTCGCGGAATTTTTCGACTCGCTGGATCGTATAATTGCAAATATGATCGTTCTTAATTTATAGCGCTGCCGAGATGGTAAATACGCGCCGGCGCGCGATTTAAAAAGCCGGCGTAGCAGAAGACGTGCGCTCGTGATTTATTAGGCTGATTTATATAGAAGAGAGTGACGGATATTTATTGCCCGAGAGAGCGAGCTAGGGCTGCGGAAGATTGCGAGATAGACTACTAGCGCGGCTTAGTAATGAAAACAATTGATTATTATTTACAACAGCGATAAATGAATAATGTGTTTGTTGCTAAGTTAACCAGAAGTCTACACTTATGATTTATTTGAGAAGACTTGAATTTTTATGCAAGGTGCGATTATTCGCGGCCATGCATCGTCGACTTCGATAATGTAAGTAATTTAAATACATTTTCAGTTTTAATCATCAACTAAATATAATAGCTCGCTCAGTTTAGTTCGAAACGTCCAACCAAATGATTTTTAGGGAAAATCTGAGAATAATGGAGATATAATGGAAATTTTCATTCAAATTTCTAAATCGATGTTGAACTTGTGAATAATGAAAATTCAAAGGAATCCATCAGTTTGGAATGAATTGTATTGAAATACGTTTGTATATCCGTCGGATATTATCATCGAAGATACTTCGCACGAGATCTGCCGAAAGGGAAGAGGCCGGGAGACGGTCCGGAGTAATATAATATCGCGCGAGAGGCCGCGCTGCGAATAAAAAAATGAACGCTATTACGTGTAATTGTGATCTATAACCGTCATAAACTATCGCGACGACGTATACAAAGGGCGCGCATATATGCTGCGTCGTAAATCTCGGGGCTGCTCTTTCTCGCCGCGACTGCCCCTGCCAACACACGCGCACACGCTCGGCCGTGCGTGTGCAGCGACACGCATGCGGGGACGATTATAGGCCCTCGCACTTTTCCCGAATCACATCTCCTTTCCCCTACGCGCGTGAAATATTTACCCGCATAATCGGCGGGGTTATACGGTGAGCGTGTGCCGGCGATCCGTTTAAAGGACCCCCGTGCGATTTAGATCCGAGATCGGGATGCGTGAAAATGCGCTCGGCTGCGAGGGTACGGCGCTCGGCATTAACACTTTTCACGCTTCCATTGTCGGAGTCAGGAGGAAGACGCGCACGCCCATCTTATAATAGATTGCGCCTTTATGTTATTCCGCCCGTCTGCGGTGATCTATCGCGCTTTTTCCTCCAGGTTCTTCGACCCGCTGTTTGGAGGAGCGAAGTGTTGAATGGGAAATTTTATCATTCGACTGCTGGAAATATGTTATCCAATTTGTATTTTCTTCGCCTGATTGAATCTACACAGGGAGCCGCCGGTTAACAAGCGGTAAAAGCTTTTCACTGACTGTTCCCAGGAATAAAAGTGATAAATCGAGGACTATTAAGTTTTTTTAATATATCGATTTATATTAAGCCTTATTTTATTACTTGTTTCCATAGCCATTTCATATTTCAGTTGAATTTATTGCTCCTTTTTAAGCCACTAAATTAATTACATTCAAAGAACATTTATTTTTGAACAGCGGTTATACAGGAGAAACGGTTAAGAAACAAATGTTAAAACACGTGTTTCAAATGTTATCGATAATGTGTTCAACATTAATATTCTTTTCGAAAGCTATATTTGAAGGATAATTTAAAAAATAAATTGATATAATGTTAATTAAAAGAAAAAGTAAACGTAGTTCTGTAATTTTCAAAAATTATAACAAATTAATTGCTGCACTACTTAGTGAAAAATTGATTGTATCAAGAAATTACAAAAAATTAAGCAACAAAAGACGGCAGCGTGTGCAATAGCACCCAATCGAATAATGCGCACTTTAGCGCTCGTTGTTACAGGCAATATTGTTCGGCCACATAAAATCTCTCACCCACACGGGCATAAGTGTGCAGCGAGTATATTTGCCGGAGGGGGGAAACCCTCGTGTTTTCCCTCCATCCCATTTCACGCGAGCGTTCCCGCGCCCCCGTTGACGTTTCGTTCCGCATAAAATCATCGTTGTTACAATACATATATACGTATCGATGATGGATGATCCCGCAGGCGCGGGGGGAAAAAGGAGACGTATTGTCCCTGACGGCGAGTTTATTTTACGGCCAGTGTGTTCGCTTTCATCGATTATAACGACGCCTTGATTAATCGACTGCGGATGTTTACAAGCGGCGAGGCTGCGCGCGCGCCCGATGAAACATGAATTATCGGCATCATTATGAACTCGCTGTGCGCGCGCTCGCGCGCCGATCCAGCCTATAGTCCTTTCGCGCGCGATGGAAATCGCCGGGGCGAAAAATCGCATTACGCGTAATTAAGTGGCGTGCGACACTGTTTTTTTTGCTCGAGAGAGACAGAAAGAGAGAGCCTTTTTTCTAACCACTTTGTAGAGTATCGCGTGCGTCAGTGCTCTTTGTCATTCATCATGCCCGCTGGCTGATCAATCAAACTTATCGTTTTATCACCCCGACTTTCATCATCATTTGTTTTCTCTTTTATTAGTGAGATATTACGATATGTCACAGTTTACTCGGGCCGCTTAACAGATTTCGATGTTTCAACGTTTCCTTCGCGTGCATACAAAGCAACTCGTAAAACTAATGGTTACCAATAAAAACTTTATCAGCACCCTGTAGGATTATGATTAGTTGCTCTCGATAAATTTCTCCCACGAATTTTGGATTTTTATGTCGCGGCAACGTTGCAGTAGGATTTCGTGGAATTTCGAGCGTATAAAGTTCGGATAAAAATTGCAGGCCAGAAAAATCCGCGCATCCTTTACCGTCGCAGTCAAGATGCCGGAGATCACGTCGAGTCATTGTAGTAAATAATCCCGAGGGTCTTAATACGGCCTGATCGCACGTACCGATACCTCGCTCGGCTTTCGTAAAATATGACTGATAGACCCCGCTCGGAGGATCATCATCAAATTCACCGGCTATACGGCGAGAGCCGCAGGCAGGAGGGAACATTAGCGGCTGAATCGCACGCCATAAAGTGGACCCTCGCGATCGTATCGCCGCCTCGAAGATGTAGTTCCGCAATCTGCGCAATTTATCGATGACGAACGACGGGGGACACGTAGCTTTATTTCACAAATGAAAACGCAAGCTTTTTTCTTCTGGTAATAACGTTGATCAAAAGTACCAAAAAAGTGTATAATGTTATATTGCGGTGTGAGTTGCTCCACGTGAGATATTATGACACTGCTACCAACGAACGTTTCACTGGAAGGTTCAGATCTTGAGACTGCATATCGCAGAGCTGACTTTCAAACTTCTGCGGAACCGCAGAACCAATATCTCTGGCGCCATCTGCGAACGCAAGCACCAAGTATCATGTGGATTTCGCTTTCGGTTGGATCTAGCAGGTAGCTTCGATATTTTTGCAGAGTTGTATTTTTAGCTTAAGAAATTAAATAATAAACTTTCTCAACGCAATTTTTGTACTTTTTTGTAATAATGCGTGTTAAAGAAACATATCTTTCAGACTGGCGGGTTTAAAAAAAATTTTAAATAATTTATTGCTGTTATTAAAATTAAATATACAAAATGCTGTTTCAATAAGTTTTTGCACCAAAAGTATTATATGTTCGGAATAATAAAGAATAATTGAGATTATGCGATCATTACATAAATGCATTTTTGATTGATGGACGCTACAATACATTTAGTCGTATCTGCTGTTAGTTAACACTCTGTTACCGTATATTAATATGTACCATTATGCATTCAAACTGTCTAGTTAATATCAGAATTGAAGCAGCATAATGATGTCGAGCAGGTCGAGCTGACATGAATAAACCGGTATCACAATGGCCGGCAGGGTATGAAAATGACGTTTAAAATTTTCCACATTTTTTCTTTCTCAAAATAAAGTTCAAAAATTGATATTATTTTTTAAAATTCTATGACTTTCAGAGTATAAGAAGACTTTCAAACAATAAATCGCTAAAATATATTGGACAATTTCTTTAAAATTGAACAATATAAATGTATCTATTTTTCCGCGTCATTGAGTTAATGAAAATTTCAACAAAACTCGGACAGTTTCGCTCTCACGTCTTTCACAGCCAACTGATAGTGCGAATTTAATTAAAATGAAGAGAGGAGAAATATAATTTCGAGTTTGAGTTAAACGCAGAACCAGCTGCATCAACTCCGGACGCGTACCTTTCAGTACAATAATAAGGGCGAATCGCTTGCAATCGGCCAGAAGCGGGAAAGAGAGGGAGAAACGCTGCGAGCGCGAGAGATACAGAGACGGAGCGGCTGGCCGAGTTAAATGCTCGCGCAACGAGCCTGATCTCGTTTGAATTCATCCGCGCGGCCAGACACCTGGCTCGGACATCAAATAAGAGCGCGCTTCAACCGGAGCGAAGGCGAGCGCGGATATAACATCGCCCGCGGCTGTCCCGCGTCAGTTCCGATAGCCACTTTGAAATCAGTATCAGACGATTAATAACACTCGAGCGATCCGCTGAAAAGGCGAGCGGTTCGTGCGCGCGCGTACGCTCGCGCCGGAAGCGGGGCTCGCCGCGAGGAACCGAGTCCTGTTAAAGAGGAGATAAAAAAGGAGGTGTGCGAGTGAATAGCGTGGGTGGACTACACCCAACGTTTCTGACACTTTTCGAGTGGGTTCAACATTTTTATGCGCGTCAGACAACAGAAAGGATTTTGATAATTGCTCTTCTCTTTTCTTTAAAAGAGATAGAACCTTTTTTTATATTTTTTTTTAGATAATTTAGGAGTAAATTTTAACAACGCAATCACTAAAAAGGATTTAAAGAAGTAATTAGTTTGTATTTTAAGATAGCGATTACATAAGCTGCATTTACGTAATTGTAAAATATCATTACAAAGGATTGTGTCACAAGTGGATGTAGTAGAAGCATCAAAATATAAATAATAATATATAAGAAGCCTGTTAAATTTTTGAGATAATTTTAAACCTCAAATTTTGTTGTATAAACTGAATAAGCCGTATAGTCAATCGTAAACCAAAAAAGGTTCCTAAAAAGATTGCCGATAAAAGTTATCGTACCGCAGTAAAATACAATATTACATAACTCAGCATTCAGATACAGGAATATACGACTGGGAGAACACCGAGGAGGGGATCGACTTGTAAAGCAGAGTCGGTAGAAGGGTGAATAACGCGGCAGTGATGCAGGGAGGGAAGGAGTCCGGTCGAAGGAGCGTGTATACGAGTATACGAGGCCGCGATGGCGAGGATATAAAGAAAAGAGAGACGTTGAGCACGCCAGAGGCTGTGCCGAGATGAAGGCCGTGTTTGCCGTTGGTAAAAACACGGCGAGTAGAGAGGCGAGCGTCTTTCATGAACCAAGAGCCGTCACCGTCGCCATTTACCTTTGATAAGCCCCCGACTAATTTACGACGTGATTTTATAATTTACGCAATGAGGGAAGAGGAGAAGACTGCCTTAAACGCGCGGCTGTTGACACCGCAATTTCCGTCCTCCGTGACTTTCCAATAGTACGCCCAGGTGCAGATGCTAAAAATGTAACATTTATACTTGCGTTAATTTTTTTCTGTAGTCGCATAAGATTAAACATTGACAGTAGTATTAGCGCGATATCAGTAGTATAAGTCCATATGACGTAAGACGTCATGTTATTATGGCATTACGTAGTACGTTATAAATAATAATGGTAATAGTTATTAATTAAACTTCAGAATCTCTAGCGCAGTATACGAGTAACATAACTGAACTAATAAGTTGTAAAGTGAAAAGAAAATCCAGTATAATATCCTGAAATGATATTAGTTATTGATTGAAAAAACGTCGCTATAAGTTTTGTTAAAACAAACAACTTAGATCTCTCCTCTCCCGAAGCCTAGAAAAATAAATATCCGTCGGAGGCGTGATCGAGGATCGCGTCGAGCGGCCTAAAACTAATAACTCCGGTCTCGAGGCCGGCTCTCGCGAAAGTTATTACACGCGGCTAAAATCGCGCGCAGACTTTGAAAGCCGTGGCATCGACTTCGCTCGGGCTGATATATATCCCCGCGGGCGCATACCGTCGGAAATACGTATTTCAAGTGAAATCGGAAACGCGTCACGCGTCGCTGAAAAGTCGCGGCGCCCGCGCGCGCATGCGCCCGACGTGATTTATGACGGATGTAAATAGCTAAACGAAAGGTTTATTGGCTAAAAAAGGCCGCTCGCCCTGCTCGCGCCGCCGGCACACTCGCGCGCGCGGGCTCCTTTCACGTGCGCACACATGTGCCCGCGAGCCCGCTCTCTCCTCCCCCCGAGCCTCCCCCTCCCGCCCGGCTTCCAGCGGCGTTAAAGATTTACGATAATGGCGAAGATACGGGGCCTCGGCTGATTTATTGGCGCGATCGGCGCGCGCGAACCGAAGCCTCGTTAGTTAGACGGCGGCGGTGGCGGCGGCTCTCGGCCCGAGTGGTGGTAGTCGATATGGACGTCAGGCGCAATTCGTTTCGTTGCCTAATTATAAAGAGCGCCCGCGGATTCGCCGCGTGCAGGCGGCGGCAACTCGCCTGTTAGTTCGCGCGCGGTGAATGCGCCGAGTGCCCGGCCAATGGACCCCCGATCGCGACTCCTCCGATTTAATAAATTATCCTCCGCTCTCGATGGCAGCTGGGCAAGCAATGGTGCCGCGCTGCCTGCAGTACGCATCGTTGCGTAAGCAAAGTATCGGTCTTACTCGGATCGACGCTGATTATCGCTATTTTATTACTGCTTTTCCTAGCAAATAAATTTTCTTTCTTTATCACTTTTCGACTATCTAGAGCGTAAATTACTTTTCCAATAAGATAAATATGTACATATATATATTGTTTTCTCTAAGTGTACAAGATAAAATGCGACTTCTTTATACATTTTATGGGTTGTTTTTATTATTATTACGCGGAAACAAATTTGATTGGAAACGCAAAGAAAATTGTTGCAAAAAATTGTTTGCGCCTCCGTAACGCCGATCATTAATTGCCATAAAAAACTGATTGATTCACTATAATGCAATATCAAAATTGGTTGATTAACTCTTGTTTGATTATCCTAGTAAATAATCCAGTGATTACTTACGGAAAAAATGTAGAAATAATATCTGCGAGCTATTTTGCTACCCACACGTGTTATTGTTTTTCCATGAAGTGAATTTGTCAAAGTATGAACTGAACCTTTATTCTACGCAATAAATGAAATGATTAAAAGACATTTAAATAACATTTGTTTTATATTTTAGTTTAAAGAAAAAAAGCAAAATTATTCGTGAATAAGTGAACAAGGTACCTTATATGTCGTACAAGCGCACCAGAAGGACGCAGTAGTAAACGAATGAAGTATACGGTCCATCGAAAATGAAGATTACATTCGCACTCCGCAGGCTCTTCGACATCGTCGGTTTATTACGACGAATCGGTCGCACAACTCTGAAGCAAAAGCAATAAACGCCGTGAAATCATGCACTGACTGTGCGAGCCCCGCGGCTAATAATGCCATTGGCGGGATTTGACTCATGGGCGAGTTTAAGCTTTAATAAACGGCGGGGATGTTCGCCTTCGTGATTTATTCGCCGGAATGACGAGATATTGCACGGGCGATAACAACGAATCCGGCAGCGGCTCCTACTTGAAGCCACTTTGAATATATAACACCTCCGCGCGCGTAGTCGTTAAATTCAATGGTCCGTGCACTGAATCAAATGTTGTTTAATAATGTGATTTACATGCACTCGTGTATGTGCATAATGAAACATGGCCTCCAGTCAGTGGGCTGGCCAATCTACGAGTGGATCTCTCTGGAACGAGCGCGCAAAGAGTTGAGTGCGCTAATTGATGCGATTAGATCGTCTATTAATTAAGAAAGTTCCATTCCAAACGAAAAGCGTGCAAAGTGCTCTGTAATTGAGATATACTTTAGATGAATAAATCTAGTCCCTATTTTTAGGCAAAAAATAACTCGGAAGACGTGCTAGTGTTACAAAAATAAATTAAAGAACCGTTTTAGATTTTGGAATTTTTTTCAAATAAATATCGGTATATATACGGTAAGATTTTGAAAAATATCTTTTGAAAAATATTTACATAAATCAACATTATATATGGTGATATGCCCTCCATTATATTAATAAATCAATTATTTTTATTGATAGACGGTATAACGTAAATTATCATGCCGAGACTACGGTAAATTGGATAATTAGGACCCTATAAATATGGAAAAAGCAAGGCAAAGAGCGACAATATCATTAATATTAACGATATGTTAATCTGCGTGTTAATCGAGCTGTTCGTGACGACAGTTACTAAAAAATAGCTTTATAAATTAAGAATTTACTTAAAACTTTAGCATGGCTTCGATAACAAAATGATATTGAGGCGAATAAACTTTTTGGAAATAAAAAACTTTTATGTTAAACAATGACGATTAGCAAGTAAAAAAATGATCAACTTTTATTTTTTACATTTGCAATTATTTAATTTTATCGATTTTTTTCATAAATACAATTTACAATTCCGTAAACAATTTCAATGTTTAATACATCATATTCACAGTTTTTATTTGTTAGATTTAATATTTTTGAATTATCTAAAAATATTTGAGAAAATTATTATTATATTAATGTTAATAATTTGTTGAATCTCAGAGAAATATACTGCAATATACTCTGGTGATAGAATGGCAAAGCTTTACTCTTGCTCAAATATATCTGAAGTCGGTGTGAACATACTCTGGATTACCGACTTATCGACTGCTAACAAGAATTACCACACATTGTAACTGAATTATTACAGCTAAGGCACATAATAGTACTGACATTCATTTACAGATGGAAACCAAATAAACTTTACAACTGGTCCATGGTTAATAATAAATGAGGTATTATTAAAATAACGCGAAGTGTCTGCTGCTTTACTAAAAAGCATTTAATATGATATAGAAAATAAATTCTTCTCTTTTTTCTCTTCATGGCTCGACTGATTTATTTATACTGTTCATTGTTTAAATAAAATGAATATTTTAATGAACGTGAATTTGTCAATTAAATTATAATAAATAGTCGGTCAAATAAAAATACTTTTACCTCATATTTTTTATATAATTGTACGGGTATTTTTATTCTTTAATTGAATATAGAATATTTTTTATAGCATACATGCAGAAACATTCGCGACTTTCGTTATATTATTTAAGGTGGTGCATAAAAGCGCGGTATAGCATAAAAGTGTTGGGGCTGAATACGAACTCACCGCAGATCCGAGTTCCTCGGCTTCCACGCACTAGTAACTTAGTCACTTTTTGAAAATGTTTATCATATTAAAAGATCTACTATCATTAACTTTAAATTCGCAAAAATAATTTGAAAGGTTCCGTAAGTATAATTTTAATTTTCGTAAATAATGTAATGAATATTAATAAGTGATAAAAATGTGCGTTTTAATCAAAAAGTGAATTGATAATCTTAAAATATGAACCTAATATCGCGAAGCTTAAAATTTGGCTATCTCAACTTTTTTTGAAGAGTATAAATAAAGAATGGTGACCTAGAAAGGATAAGTGGTCGTTGGTTTAAAACGCGCGAACTGTCGAAATAAAATTTAAGAGAGATGTTTCGGATAAGTCACCTCAATTCGAAGTCCGAAATTAGTCTGAATTCATGCCGGTCGTGCGCATATAACCTCCGCGCGCGAATAAAGCAACGAAGAAGGCGATATAAAAAAAGGGTCGACCATAGCCGTGGAGGAATCGGGCTCGCGTGCTTCTTCGTACGGGGCTCGCGTGTCGAACTCTGATTTGCTTTGTTGAATCAAGGGTGTACGCACACCATGAAGGAGCGCGCCCGGAGCTCTGGGTGTGTATCCTTTCCTAGTCGTCGGGTAATACACAGGAAAGCGGATAGTGCACTTTTCCCTTTATCCGAGTCTCTCTCATGCTCAATTATCAACGCTAACGATTAGATTGGAAGCGCGATCTAAGTGCAGTTAAACTTTAATCGTATAGCCACCACGCGAATGCTCATTTTTAAATCGAACAAACAAAAGGGGCTTTTAGGAGCTTTAAAAAGGGATAAGAAAATTTTGTCTGATCTATTTTTTTTAATTTGGCAATGGCTGCAAAGCTCTGGGCATTAGCAAATGAAACCGTATTATTGGGTCAAGCATTTTTGCAGACCGCAATACTATCGGACGAGTGCAAGTATAACTTGATCTACATAAGTTTCCTTGGTCAGATATTTTTGAATGCAGGATGTTGTCAATAATTATAAACACAAAATTGACGAAACGGTTTTATAGTATAAAGAAATCATACAAATCCAACTTGAACTTTTAAGTCAAAGCGACAACAAAGAGGACCGTACTTTATCACAGTTATATGGTTTATGGTAATTTATCCCTTCTAATGCAACTATTCGACCACTGTCTCATAAGGTTTCCAGGGGAAGAGGCTGATTCTCATGATTTATTAATAGGAAATTTTGATTCTACGAATGGACCCAATGTTTGTCGATATGTGGAATCCCACTTTATCAGACCTGGATTAGTTTACGTCTTCGCGTACTAGCTATCCACGTTAATGCTTCTATAATGAATGTTACTCATCACTACGTAGGATTGCTATAGCCATTCAAGAGAATAATCTGTGTCTGCAGTAATCTGCGAATCTAATGCTGCATAATTTTCCTCATATTGAGTGTAACAATGTACTTGCTAAATACTAATGCAGAGAAGTTGAACACTTTTAATGTAACGTATACGTTACATTAAAATGAAAATCTAATAATGTACGTATATTATTAGATTTTGATTTTTATATTTTATGCGCCAAAATAACTTTTGTTCGATAAAATTAAAAGTCTGTACAAGCAATTAGATTTGATGTCGCTCATCACACCCGCGATGTCTAATAATGAGCTCATAATTATTTCCATCTCTAAATGAACCGTGTTACGGCAAATTACATCACCTCCATTGATGAAGAAGCTTCGCAGCGTCATAATTATAAAGGAGCATCGCTTCCGCGCAGCAGCTCGAAAAGCCCATCGATCTACGAAAAGTCACAGTCGATTGCTCAAGAGAGTGTAATATAATCTTCGCAGTAACGAACCTTCACTCTTACTTTTTGGCCAGCTCAGGTGCGCTCATCCCCCGCGCGACAAGGTAACCGCGCGCGCACGTGCCGACGGGCCACCCCCATCGGATATCCATAATCGACCAGCGCATTTCCCGCATCGCGTGTGAATATGTGAATATCCTCCGTCCCGCGCGCTACGTCATCACGCGACCTGCCGCAGCCGCGCTATACATAGCATCCCGGAAGAGCGAATCGAGCGAGCGAAAAAGGTGGGTGGTTAATAAAAAGGTGCACCGCGTAGTACAGCGAGCCCTACGCTCTCATTCAAGGGAGCATCGCTGCCTACTCACCCGCGAACGATTAGCCTCCAGCCCCGCGGACACGTGCTGGCCTCGGCGCAGCGTATCGGTGACATCACACGCCTACGTCAGGCGCGCCGGTGCAAACACGTGCGCGCGGCGCATCCAATGCACGTGGTTCTTGTTAGCCGTCGCGAAGCTTCTCGATGGATAATTGGAGAACGAGTTCGATCGACGAAAGAAGGCCGGGCTAATTAGCGCGGTACTCCGCTAATTAACCTGCCGCTTCCGAGAGACACCGGCTCGAGTGGAGTTTGATAACTCAATGCTGGAGGAGCGAGATAGAGAAAGAAAAATGAGAGCCGAACGAGAAGAGTTCGGATGCGCCGGGCGCGATCGCTCAAGTTCGACTGGGCGTTGAACAATGCGCTGCCATAGGCTTGTTATATCGCGCAATCAGACCGCGCCGAGATCGCAATCATCCAGCCAGCTGACTCGCCGTACACTTGGCTGTGCACACGTTTGTCTGCATTCATCAGAATGATTGGAGGGCCAAGCGCAACTTAATTAAAAATTTAAGTGCCCGCCACAGACCTTTTCACCGTATCTCTCGCAGTCAGCAGCAGTTGTAATGCCACGCCGAAAGCTTCGATTTAGCTAAATTGGCCCCGCAGCTGAACTCGCGCAATTTTGTAGCTCCGCTGTATTTGTGAATGACAAATGAGCTGCACCGGCGAAAATCGAGAGCGCCGATGTAACGAGCGCGCGAGGGAGGGAGCACGACAGTTTGGTTTTGATCGAGCCTCGAATCGCTCCTTCTGTGCCAGCATTCACGACTATAGCGATGAATGCGTTTTCGAAATCGCGAGCCGACGTGCGCAGATGGCTACGGGGGGCAAGATAGCAGTGTAACGGGTCGAAAGCGCGTTGTACGTGCGGGTGTGTGCCTGGTACTCGTGCCGGACAAAATGAAGCACGATCGAAAATAGCCTCGGCGTGTACAAGAGGCTTATGGCATGATAGGCGCGTGCGAGGATTTGCTGAATGACGCGATACCGGTTCTATACTGACTCGCGCTCTATCGCTCCCGTTGTCTTTGCCAAATTGTAGCCCGCTCCCCGTTGGTTACTCGCGCATCACACATTTAAGTCTCACGCATAAACAGAATTGTCAAGCCGGCTCGAACAGTGAAACATCAGAGCATATTTGCAAGTGCGAATCAATAAGCTCGTAAAAGGGCTATTCATTTATTAATTATTGTTTATATAAATTTATTACTACCTTGTTAAATAAATAATTTATATAGAATCCAACTGTAAAAGCTCGTTATTAAAAATGGTACTTACCTTAATTAAATTTATTTATGTGGAAGTACCTTTTCGTATATTTCAATGATAGCTCGTGATATCATAAGCTTGAGGCAAACTGAAATAATTAAATGCAAAAAATTTAATTTTAATTACAAGGTTTCTCTTTTTGCAAATTTTAATTAGATACAATATTTTTATATTATTGTTATTGTATTTATTTTTGTTGTTCCATTGCGATCCGAAATCCGGAATAATTTATATATGTTCAGTCTTTATTTTATGTTCAGTCAGGATTGAGCGTGAAAAAATTTTGCAGTATTCGGACAGATTCTAACGAAAAGAAATAAAATTTCACTTCGCGAGAGCAAGGAAGGGTAAAAAAAATGAATGTTGGTGAAAAATAATTAATATAAAAAAAAAAGAAAATAAAAAGCGCCGTAAACTTTTCAATATCTGCCTTTCACGGCGAGCCACCGTGCGGAGTATTTTAATCCCAGCGCAAAATCGAATATTTCGTAATCGTACCCGCCTCCTAGTTGTAGTCCGGTAGCGAACAAACGAACGCGCGACTCACCGAAAAAAACATTTCCTGCGCGACGAGGGAAAGAGAGCGAGGAAAAAAGCTGCAACGAGTGCACGGAGCGTCGGCCGGCCGCGTAAACGCTCATACCGGGCCGCGCAGTAATCAAGCCTAGATGGCTGCCGCTGATTGACAATCTTCCGAGTTTTCGGTAGGTCCTCGCTTTTCCATGTTGTTCCGGCGTGCGTGCACCTCCCTGCACAAATGGAGTCAAGCGTGCGCGAGCCCACGGCCCCGATTGCACGTACTGCGCGCACCGAAAGATCGCTCCGTCTCTCTCTTTCTCGAAGTTGATTCGAGCAAACCGGGCGCGATTAATCGATTCGACAAAATCGACTACATCTTCCTACTCTCGCTCCCTCTCTCACTTTTAATTTTCGCCTGCACGTGTGCGCGCCGCTACAACGTACCCGGCCGCGAGTCTGCGATTCCATTTATCGCTTGCGTTCCAGATACACATTTTTTTCCGAACTGGAATCGGGAGATATTTATAATCGATAATGGAATCGGTCGGCCCGAATGAATCTTAAATCGGAATTTCAAACTGTTGTCTAGGTCGTATCAATCTGTGGAGAACCAAAAAGTGCATTGTTCTCTAAATATTGCACTTTCTATGTATACGTTAAATTTATACAACGAATTAATGCCGCTTGAGCTGTTAATGAAAGAGTCACTCCGAGTAAATAAGTTCTATAAGTCACCTTCTGACTTATTTTTTTAAATAAATAGTAGATTTCAATATTGTCGTTCCTTTTTTTTAATTCTTTGCATTTAAGTGTTTAAATGTGTTAAAATTGTGCAGAAACGGTAAATCTATCTAAAAGCCCAATCCTTGAACGGACGCAATTGCAATATTGAAGTGCTCAAATGTAAATAAATCTGACGTTTGCTGATAAATAAACGACGAGGCTCGGATTTTCCATTTACATTGGCATACTGTTCTTTTTGGCACATTGACATGCCATTCGTAAGCTCATAATGAGCTATTGTGAGCGAAGTGGATCTCGATGCTTCTCGTGCGACTGTGCAAAGTAGCTTTGCGCTCAAAGCCTCTGGGTATAAAGGGCGGGAAGAGTTGAGATTAAGTGCCGGGGCTCTTGATTAACAATAACCCTTGTACAAAGGGTCTTCGTGTGTTACAAACACAATCTGCAAATCAGTTTTATAAGGCGTATTATTGCAAGCTATGCCGTTCAAGTGCCCTAGCCACTTAGCATTTGCTCTGTTTGTTTTTTCAGCTGATAATGAAGTTGAAAAGGTAATTTGTAAATTTCTTTTATACGAAAGAATATTTAAATATTCTAAATATGAAAAAATCCATACAATTTTAATAAAGTGAACACAAATTCTAATTGCATTGCAATAAAAACAGTCAAGTTAAGTATTGTTTGGAAACTTTGGACAGCTTCGCGTAGCCTCTACTTTAACTTTAGGTTGATATATAATCCTTTGATACTGCGTAATCAGATTGAAATTAGTA
This sequence comes from Eurytoma adleriae, assembly GCA_900480045.1. NCBI lineage: Eukaryota > Metazoa > Arthropoda > Insecta > Hymenoptera > Eurytomidae > Eurytoma > Eurytoma adleriae. The sequence goes on from UXGC01000073.1 coordinate 123,844, forward strand.
GTGTATGATCATATGAAATAATTTATTAGAAAACTTCGACAAAATAATTAACCATATGAGTACATTTCTTTTTTGCTGTAAAGAAAAAGAAATAAAATTTTCAATAATTACAAAAAGGAAACAAAAATTTTTTATAATTGAAGCACAAATAAAAAAACGATAATCATATTTTTTTGCTGTATTATTAAGTAATTTTAGATCCAAAAGAGTTTTGAAGCAAATCCCAATTCTTTTATTAGCATTCAGGAGAAATCACGTTAATGATATTACATTAACGTCTGCGATGTCTCTGAAAAAAGTTACCAATGCGATGTCAAACATTATTTAGTAGTATGGTACAAAATAACTACAAAAGCTTATCAATTTTAAAATATGTGTCATGTGGAATTGTTGCGTATTTATCTGTAGAACCTTGATTTTAATTAAAAATATGATAAACTAGTAATAAGTTTTGGTTTGTGTCAACAATCTCTTGATAATAATTACGCAAGTGACAATGTTTGACGTTGGAAAGCCACAGTTGAACTGAAGCTTAGAAGCGTGATAGAGTACAAAGCTAATATTCGTTTTGGTTAGCGACAGAAGTTTATATTTCATAAAGTATCGAAAATACAATGTATATATTACATTTAACCCTCATTTTAGGTAAGCGAATTTTGGATTAAAATATCTAATAACGTACAATCAATTTCTTTGATTTTTCCTTCCCTTTTAAATATCTAAGAAAAAATGTAGTTATTCTCTAAAAAAATAGAAATAAAAAACGAGTGCTGGAACGATTTTATGCAAAACACTTATTTTACAAACATCCCTTAGCTTCATGTCTTGACGGGATTTCGCGAAACTTTTTTCTCCACTTACTTGTTTTTCTTCTCGCGAGCGTACAAAGGCCCCCTAAGTACACAAATCGAAAGAAGCCACGGAGGCGTTTTTCTCTCCCAGAACTCTTTAGTCAGGATCAAAGTTCTTTATGACGCGGTTGTGCAGTATTTTTAGTTTTTGCCTCGGGCAAGGAAGAGATGTCCACGGCACCTTCAACGATCACAACGGATGAGCCCGACTCCAGGTGTAATTGCAACCAGCGCTGCCCAAAGACCAAAGTAATCGGTTTGGAGAAAAATAACAACACCGATATATTTCACGAAGATGATGACGAAGATGGTGACTTGACTATATGTGCAAGAGGCCGAGACAACCCTGATCGCACCTTTTCAAGTATCTGTCACATGCTCTGCCATAATAAGTGTACGAGATTTCGGATTGTGGAAAAAATGGTGGATGGTCAAAAAATGTCATTTGCAGTTGCTTACAGAATTAGTAAGTTTGAAACTAATTTTGCCTCATGGCTTTTAAAATTCAGTTCATTATATTAAAAAATTACTTGAATTTTTATTGAAAATTCCTTCTAGTTGTATATCTTATAATATTTAAAAAGTATATGTATAGCCAGTCGGAAACGATTACGAGTTCACGGACCTTCCCCCACCATTTAATATGAGGATTGCGCTCGCGTCTCAATAGAATTCTTTTTATATATTACAGATTTCTACAAATTGCACGACGGCGCGTGCTAGTGAGCCGGTAGCCCAGAGTCAAGCCAGAGACGCACGCACACAATCTGCGGGGGCCGCCAATAAAAATAAATTGAAGAAAAAGAAGGCAATCCCGACGGAACTAACGTCAAAATAAAAGAGAGCTGCCCCATCACGTCCTAGCCCAACACACAGACAGATGTTAAATGAGCCTTTAGCAATTATTCGCCTCTATACTCTCTCCTCTCATTCTCGTGACATAAGCCACTTTCGTTGCCTTGGAGCGCGCGCGCACACACACTCTCTCTTTCTCTCCTCTCTCCCTCTCTCTCGAATTCGCTGTCGCAGCAATTCTCATTTAACAGCGCGGGCGCGAATTGCTTGGCGACCCCGCTCTCTCGTTCGCGAATAAATAGGCAATTAAGATGGCAGGACGCACACCCACACACACACCTCGCACACATTCGGGGGGTTATATTGTGAGTAGAGGTGCAAATAACCTCCTCTCAATTAGGTGATATAGGAAAATACGCGGCGGAATCTGCGAGTGCGCCGACCTGCCACTGTGTGTCACTCATCCGGGGGAATGCCTCGTGAACGGTTTGCCGAGAGTTCGGAGCAGCTTGTCGTCCTGGTGCATTCTAAAGAACTCAATTGGAAGAAGACAGACCTTTCTCAAAAACGAGAGGAGAAATATAGAAGCTTGCTAGAAGTAAGAATATACTTTTTTATTTCTTAGATTTTGTTATGTGGATTAGTGGAATTGCAAGAAGACAAAGCTTTTTTTGAGAAAAGAGTGAATATTTAAAGTATTTGCTAATTTTAATAGTTAGGCAGCATGATAGGACCACTAGGTGATATGGTTAATATTTCATGATTTATTACAAAAAAAAAGATTCTGTGTAGAGAGATAGTCTCCAGTATATTGTAATAAAATCATAATATTGATAAAAGTATTAAATTGCTTTTCATTTTCTTGAAAATTAAACATTTATAATTGATTAAGTATATATCACATGGTGTGAGCAAGTCAGTCAAGGTACGTGATTCATTAATGAACACCTGTTCCCTTTAAAATAACTTCCTACATAAATATTTAGTTTGCAGAATCATTGAATTTCTCAAAATGTAAATGTCAATTTGTGAGCTGACTTGTCACTTTACGTTTTATTTTTCCTTCTAAATTTTTAATTAATGGAGAAAAATTGTTGCAAAACTTCGGTACAAATGTAATTATAACTGACGTATTATAACGTATATTATTAAAGCTCTTTATCTCTTCAACTTAAATAGCGTTAAAAGTCAGAGTAAAATAATTTGCTTTTAACGGTATTCCTTTATTTAATAGCATTACACGAGCAAGTGCATTAACCGGAGCGTCCTATTTACGTCCTTTTCAATGCCCGATAATGCATGCAGATATTCGCTAACAGAAATGCAGATTTAAATTTCAACCCATAGAGCGATCGCGGCCAGCGCTTCAAAGGTTTCTTTTCTTGCTCTGCGCGCTCGCAAATCTCCCAGCGCATTTTCACCCTTGCCTTCGTTAAAATAAAAGAATCCCGTGCGGTCAGTTTACCAAGACGCCTGCACCGCCGCTCGACGTTTCAGTAGCTGGCTTCAAAGAAAAATTCTGCCTTGCACTGCACAATGTTAAATGAGAAAAAGAATCGCGCACTCGCTTGTAGTATAAGCAAATATTTACAACCTCGTTTTTTGTTTATACGCATCATGCAATAATTCTTAAATTTAAATATTTTCACGTTGTATTCGAAAAACTTTAGAAAATTCTACAGTGTTATTGTTTTTGCTACTTTTAAAGTAAAAGATAGTAATACTGCATGTTGCAAAAAAGAATGACGAAATAGAAAAATTGAATTAGACTTAAATATGATACGAAAATAAACTGGTTCCATTCTTTAATTAAAGTAAATTCTTTTTCCGGGAGTGGAAACGTAATAAAAAATCTCTTGACCCCGACTTTAGCGGAGCATTCGCATGCGCTTCTGCTTTGATTTACAAAAGTCTCTGTGCTGTTCTTTCTCCATCTCTCTCTGGCCCCTCTGCGCTCTTTTAGAGTGGCGGGTTTGAAACGCTCAATGGGTCCACGGTAGCATTCCCAGTTTTTCCCTCTGCGGACTGACAGGCTCGAGTCCGTGTGTCTGCGCCCAACTAAATTTTCTTCGTTTCCCCGGATTATTGAGAAAATTGTCAAGTTACGGCGGCGGGGAGTGTCTCCGGCGCTGCCCTCGGGAAAAATAAGGTGAAACAAGCGCGCCGAGGAGGGAAAACGCGCGAGGAGGCAAAGGGGGAAGCGCGGAGATGTGGAAAGGGAGAAAGGGATAGGAGGCACGAGAGAACGGAGTAAAGAAGCGGGGCGAGGGCCAAGGAAGAAAGGGAAAAGAAAGCGGCGAACGGACTGAAATCACGCAAGTCATTCCGACCAATTCCAATTCTCTTGCGTTGCACGGAGCGTCCGTGTGTGTGCGCGGAGTTAAACTTTCATACTTTTGCGAAATCGCGCGCCCGCGCGGAGGGAGCACACCGGGGATATTCTTATTATGCGCCACCGCGGCGCGGGGAGGGGCGTGGGTGTAATCGGACGCACGCGATTGCAGGCGATCGTCGTTACGATTTTTTCCCCCCGCCGATGTCGGCGCTCAACCCGGCGATTATGTGGAGGGATTTCTTTTTTATGCGCCCAGTCTGGCTGGGCTTATTCGCGAATGACTGGATGCGATTTACAGCCGCGAAATTTCGGCCCGCGGAGTGCACGATTCGACGATGATAGATGTTTTTGTTTGTATCGCAGGGGATATTACTACGGGTTTCGCATAGCTATTACGAAATGGAAGCTCCATATTCAAGGTGATATTTGGATGTTCCGGCCAAAACAATTGTGGAATAGTTTCATTTGGGCGACTGTATTTTCCGCGGAAAATCTAGTTTATACCGAACGTTCGACGACCTCTGCTGCAGCGTTGTTGGCTCGTAAGTCGCATGCTGTCGACTGTCTGACGAATTCGATCTGTTCGTACTAATTGCTAGTCTAGCATATCCTATATCAAATTTCATGATTGCCTTAATATTCCTGTGAATAAATGGCATCTTTACATGCGAAACAAAAAGGAAAAAATTCAGTTGTTAAGTAAATTACATTTATAGAATACGTCTTAATTCAACCGAACTTCTATTACCTTCTAGATAAAAATGTGACTAAAATATTTCGTTTATAGGGGAGGACAGTATGTAATGTTGTTTTAATGTTCAAAATAACTCTTTCAGCAATTTACCTTGCTCTCCACTTTTGTTGAATAACAGTTCGACAATTTCAATTAAGCAATTTAACTACACTAATTTAGTAGTATACCTAGAATCATTTGCGTTATAATTTTATTTTAATTTACCATTATAATGCTATCTTGTCACTAAAATTTAAATCCTACACTTAATTTGCGAAAAAAAATAATGTCACACGATAAGGGTGAATATTATTATAAAGCTTAACGTAATCTTTAAAATACAAATACGTATAAATAAAACATGTTTATATTCGGCATTATCGTATGAAAATAAAAACGAAATAACATCGTAGTTGCAACGGTATAAAAAAGGATCCCCTTATATTATAGCATTCGATCAATTAATTCAGTAATAATCTTAAGTATTCGTAAGCGTCAATAACTTATCATATTCAATCAGAACTATTATTCACAAGCGCCACACTTGCGGAGTTTAGTTATTTTTGTGTTATTTACTCAGAATATAAATAAACGAAATAAAAAATATTTCTAAAATTGTATTTCATAACTTTGAAATTGCAGTAAATATTTTATTTTGGCTTCCATTAGTTATTGAAAGTTCGTTTATAAATTGTAGTAACAATTATAATTTTAATCTAATATTTTATTATAGATCTTGGGAATAGTTATTTTTAAATAAAAGATTTTAAATAATATTGTAAATTTCATATAAACTGATCGCTTATTATCTATTTAACATTACAGTTGAATTAACAAACTGCTGTACTTGTAAACCAATACACCTTTTCTCATTTTAAGATGAATCGCGCAAATTTCCAAGACACAACTACGCGTACATCATAATTCAATAAGAACATCCCCAGCCTTAAACCGATCGGACCCACTCGACCCCCGTGGCGGCCGACACATTAGCCAATCCCGCAGCCGCCGCGGCAAACAGAACGAAGTGGCTCGAGGAAAAAAAGGCCATCCCTTTCCCGGCCTCGCTCCTCTCCCTCGCGCTCCCATCCCAAGCGGCGCCCTTTTCGCGAGAGCGCAGGCGAGCGGGCGTGCGTGGAAGCGAGAGAGTGCGCCGGGCCACCGGGGGGATGAAGAGCGCGGCGCGCTCGGGCGGAGGGGGTGAATGGCGTGCACCCCTCGGGCCGGTGGTGGGGGGCGCGAACCCTCTCTCTCTCTCGGGCGCGCGCTGGCGGCATATACAAGCGGCCGCGGCCGCGGCGGAACTTCAGTCTTCACGCGACACGCGCGCGCGCCTATCCGAGCGGAGCCCTGCCACCCGCCCGACTCAGATCTAACCGCTCGACGGCCGATCCCGCGGAGCCCGTATTTTAAATAACACCGACAAGGGGGGCTGGTGCGAGGTGCCGCGTGGGTGCATGTGAGTGACGGCGACCCGGCGACTGCGAGAGGGACCGAGCATGTCGATCGCGGAGGACGAGCGCCGGAGGCGCGGATGGAGAACCCTGATCGGTGCGTACCTGTGCTGCTGGATGGCGATCGTTGCAGTCGACGCGCAGCTTCCTGGTGAGTACTGCACACTGGGATATCGTTTGTCGTATGGGACGCGTGTTTTTTTTTATTTTAGCTCGATGACGCAGTGTATGTTTTTCACTGGCGGTTTTATTTGACGCAATATCCATCTCGGCTGAAGTTTTTCAATCAATGCCCGGATTTGTTTAATTGGTGAGTCTGAATAGCGGAGGACGGCGATAACGATCGGCAAATAGCGATGAAAAAATGCTTTTTTAATTACTCTCATTTAGTCGTAAAGCCAGCGGTAAATTCAAGTACATCAAAACAATTAATTATAAATATGTTTTTCAGCCGTGTCAGTCTCAGGCCCGATATTGAAATTAATTTCTCGAGCGAGTAATTACGTCAAAAGCGCGCACGTTGACCACGTGCTCGCATTTGAAAGTTGCGCAACCCCGCGCTCATTTCAGATTTGAGTGGCACGTATTGAACAGCTTCTTCGCTCGAACAGGCTCGGCTTTTATTCAAGAATTTTCGCTTTTATTCGCCCTCGAATGCGCTTGTTTTTCATCGCCGAGGGTGAGAATTAATTTGTTTCGAGATTTTGGGCTTTATGATTTCAATACTTATATTTCGTGCACGATTGAGGTTCTAATAGACACTAAGCACTTGTTCGTTATCTCCATAAAATTAATCGACTGGTGCGCGATTCGCCGTAGAAAAGCGTTCCTATTCACTAAAGCGGATTAAATGAATCGGGTTATAAATAGGATTTGAGTCGATTCTAGAACTGGCGAAACCCCGTGTTTCCGCGTAAGATTTTTTAGTAATGATTATTCCTTTTGTTTTGATACATTTTTAGTGAATCCTTCAAATGATCTCATGTGGGTATTAGTTTAATAGCAGATATTTTGTATAATTTAGAGTGCTGCAACGTCGCAGTGAAATCCCAATCATTTTTATTTTGATATTAGCAATTACTATTTCAGAGTCAAGTAAATATTTATTGATCTTTTTCTCAAAAATTTTTCTAACTGAAAACAAATTTAGTCATTTTTAGAAACTTTATATCCAATTTGTAGATTGCAATTAAATTCGTCTTTTAAGTTTTGTACACTCGGTTGCGAAAAAAGAAAAAAGTACAGTTATTTTAAACGAGACGAGATAATTGTTTTCATTACCAAGAGCACATATCAAAATGATAAAAACGCTAGATATTAGATATTGTGTTGTCGTTTCGTACTGTGAAGTTTAAGCAGCACTTTAGCTGACTATGCAAATAGCAATTAAAAATGTATGCTACAGTGAGTATAATTTAGAACTATTCGATCTCGGACTTTCAAACTCTGCAGGATGGGTAAATGTAAAGTTTATTTAACACGTAAGAGCATTTCATCCGCAGCTTTGTTTTATTTGAAGGGAATTTTATTTGCAGACGGCGGTACTGAAATACCAAGCTCTTTTCATCCGCGATTCGTTTACCATTTAAAATTAATTTGATTGAAGCAAACATTTTTTTTTAATAAAAAGACGAATTCTTTTCGAAAATTCCAGCTCAATTTTATTCGAAGGAACTTCAGACATAATTTTTTTCAAGCTTCGTGCACATTATTGAATTATTTCAGACTGCACCCGGTGAGCCTAAATTGAAGCGGCCGTCATGCTCTGGAAGAAATTACATCACGCTTCGTTACAGTGATTATATTGCAGCGACTACCTGAGCTTTGATTATTTTTTAATGAAAAAATATTCAAGCTTTAAAATTATTAAGATTATATTTATCGAGTAGATTTTGGATTCGAAGTTTAATTAATTGTATTGATTCAACGTAAGAGAGTTTTTCACATAAAGCGCATTTGCACACTTACAGTAGATTACCAACAGCGATCTCAGTGGATGAATATAACAATATAATGTACATTACTACTAAAGAATCAGCTAATATTCGTTTGCTGTTTGCCGACCTCATTCCCAATAATTCGCTAACTGAGAAGATGGGTAATCCGACATACCGTTAAAGTGCCAAACGGCAGCCGGTCATCAATAAGATAATGTTAACCGGTAATGGCGGCGATAATTGACCGCTCCGGGGGCGACGGCGGCTTATCCTTCGGTTCCCGTCTCGCTCGCTCGCGCGCGCGCTCGCCGAGCCAGTTCCAAGATCGATCCCCGAAATGAGACTTGCAAATGTAGGTGGCAAGGAGAAGAACTGTTTGACATCGTGGCCCGCGACTCCGTCTCTGTATGCGCGATCGCGTGTCTGGGTGTCCGCGAATCGATATCATTACCGGTTGCCACGAGGTGGTGGCCGCCCGAGCGCTGGCTCAATGTACATTTGAAAATCCCGCGGAAATCATCAGCGAGATGCTTTATGCTTGCACCTGTGAGTCTTTGTGCAGTCTTGTCTAGATTACTGTAGAGGTCTGGTATGTACCGAATTTTCGAAAACTTCGATAGGTTAGCAGGTGGCATTATTTTACAATTACATTTTTAAAATTGATAATTAACCAGATGCTCTATTCAAATATGAATTCGAAAACCACATTAATCAGAAACTTTTTTTTCCTATCGCTTCGATTCTGTAATAAAAACTGGCGTGACCTTAAATGACAATTTTTTGTTAAATTTTATTTATAACAGATATGATATTTTTAATACCTTTAATTTATTTATATTTTCAATACACCCTTTTATTTAACGACGCTTATGCGTGTATAATATGTCCATTTAAATTAATAAATAATGTCATTGAAAGAGTGGTTTTGCAAATTTACAATATTTAATTACAACTGACTTGTTCAGAAAAAATGTTTTATAAAAGTTTAAATAAAAATTTGAAAAAATGATTGGTATTTGTTATCGTGAAGCCTTAGCAATAAAAGCAAATTATTCTTTTCAATTTTCCTGCAATTTGAATCGCGAAAAAAATTGTAATCAAGGCGGGAGAACAAGCTTGTCGGTGCCGACTCATGCCAGGCAATAAAAAGCCGTAAGCACGTATTATAGGGAACGCGTGCGCGACTCGGCGAAGATAAAGAGCAGCTTTTATTTCGGTTTTATATCGTGACGACAATGGACTCGTTTTTGAGAGATAAAGAAAAAGAGACGGAGAGTGGGAGACAACTCATGGAGATAACGGGAGTGCGATCGGTAGCGAGGCACTATACCATGGGATGAAATTTCAGTTCGTGCGCGCGATCGATTACATCTCGATCGTACGCCACCTGCTTTTCGCGATTACTCGAACTTTTGTCTGACTTCGGCTTTAGTGGGATTAATAATTTTTAGTTAAAAATCGAGCTTTCCCTTATTCAGGCAAATTTAATAAAAATTAAATATAATTTACAGTGAATATGTCGCTATAATTTAATTGTACATTTTAAATGGAATTTAATTAAAAATTTATTGAAGATATATGATTTATTTATTTCAAAATCTGCAAAATTTTATTAACTAATGGTGTCGATTCGTAAATTATTTAAAAGGTGTCCTATTTGTAGCTGTTGAAAGTTTCACAATATATTTAGTTTTAAGTTTCATAATACATGCAGAGAATTTTATAAGAAAATAGGTCGTTGAGATTATTCTTAAAAGATATCGTACGATAATTATATTTTTGCTGCAATTGCTTTTAATCTTTTTAACGCTGAATTCTTTGCCTTTCGAAAAATTTATATTTATTACTCCCGGATACATTTATTATTAATCTTATCAGTGGACAGATAAAGAAGCGCAATTAATCTCGGACACCCTGGTTGATCATTCGGCTAAACCATTTGTCTCCCCCAGCCATCGATTCAAGGTTTATTGAATCTCGTCTTAAATTAGGCCGAAGTAGCGGGGCTCTTTGAAATTCTTTGAATGGCCGCTCAGGTCCCTTCGTAAATATTTGAGCAGCAGCGGCGACCTTTCCCGGCGCTCGGAGACCGTGAGGAGCGCGGCAGGAGGAAAAAGGTCCCTCTCGAGAGAGCGATATCGCGGCCGCGACAGTTATGCTTTATTTTGTACTTTTCCGGGCATTTATTTTCATTTGTATAGCGACGGAGAGTGCGCGGCGAGCGCCGGGCGGCCGGGCGGCCGGGTCAAATAAAATTTGCAAAGCCGATCGAATGCAAATCTGCTGCTTTGCGAGAATAAAACGGCGGCGGACTGCAGGCGGCGGCCGGCATCGAAAGGAGCGGGCGATGCGCGCCACCGGCCAAGCCCGTAAATTTCCATGGAATTCTTTAAACGTCGCCATAATTCAGCCCGGCGGCGGGGCATCGATTGCGGCGATTGCCTCCTCGACAGCGCCTCGGAGAAAATAGCTTTGAGGAATGAAAACCAATAAGGAGGAAATACTTTCAGCTGATCGCGACTCCCGCGCCACTCGTTCGCGCGATTGTTATAGCTCACTGCGCTTTTCCTCCCTCGCCGCCGCCTCATACATATATATCGCGCCGCCTCGTAAAGCGCGAATGCCTTGTTGCACTTGACGCGCCGCGGCTTTTCCCCGCCTCTCTTTCCCTGTCTCGCGCCCTCGAATTCAACAAGTCCTCGCCCCCCGCCGGCGCGGATCGCATTATCAATTTCACGCCGGGCCGAGTCCGCGGAGATTCGGGACTTTAGCGGAGCCGCGCGGCCATTCTTCTTTCGCGCACTTTCGTCGATCCCGGCCGAATTCACTTGAATAAAAGTGCGGATGCGCACCGGTAACTTTGGATTTACTTTGAGTGAAATTTAGGCCCTCGGCGCGCGCTCGCCCCCGCCCCGTGTTTGTTTTGGTGAGAACACCTCGCTCGTGGAAATTTCCTCGGGTAAACGCGGAGAGTGTCTGGAACTAGCCTAATTAGTCGAATTTTCGTCGACTCTCGGCTTCGAGTGGTCACTCTGCGGAAAGGCAAAATTTACGGGAGCTGAAATAAAATTAAGTTTCAGCTAATTATAATATTCCGAATTTCGGATTTTAAAGACTTTGTGTGTTAAAAGAGTTCAATTAAATAGTTTGTAAAAAATCTTATCCGGCTGCGATAACAATTACCGTAATATTAAAGTGCACGCTGCTGAACGTTTGAAAGAAAAATCCCGTTTAAACCTGCGTAGAATGGATACGTTTTCTTTCCGGCGGTCCTCGAGCAATAAATAGACCCTTCTGGTTTCCCGGATTTCTGAATGTCCCGCAGAACTTTCGGCCGAATATAAGTTATGAATATGTGCTCTGGCACTGCTGCCGCCGTACGGCCTCCCCCGCCCTTCCCCAATGGGATACAGATGTATCAGCGAAAAGAAACGGCCGAGACATATAGGAGAAAAAATTTATCGGGTTCCGTTATGCGGCAAAAGATGGCACGGGCATGCGGCACTCCATGATGACTGATCTCCATGGATATTCAGCGGATTCAAGAATAATTCATGCGGTTCTTCCGCATATAAAAGTGTATATGCGCGGTACGCGAGTGCGCTCATGGACTGCGCTGCGGACTATTACGCAGGCTGTATATTCAATCGAATTTTCACCGTTGCGTATTGCGCTTGTACTGTAAAGAAATATGTAAGACACGACGTAAGATATTTATCTTATAAAATAAAAATTTTCTAATATAATTTTTAGCTTCTATTTATTAGGCTAGGAAACGTCAAGAGAACATCATAAAGCGAAATTCAATGCGATTATATATGCTATTCACAGCTTAGAGTTTCATTTAATCATGTGTTAATTATCCGCAGTGATAAATGTTCTGTATTGGTTATTTAATTTACCCATTTAATAAATGATGTAGTGACATTAAATAATTTGACGTGATAATATAATATTGATAATCGCTAATGGCTAGTTGTAAATTATTTCCTAATGTAAAATGTAATTGCTTTTCAAAAGTTGTATTATCATATATGCGTGATTTTTATTATATATTAATAGTATTGCATTCATTAGTACAGTCTATTAACGTGTTTCATTCCGATTACGATTGGTTTCATTGATTTCGATTACTAATGAATTAAATGTGGTTTAAAGAGGTTCCAAACTTTGAAGCTTTGGAGTCAGATCAAATTTAATGATGTAAATTGTAATTCATAATTAAAGACAAAAGACTTTTATACAAATTGGGGTATCTAAATTAAAGACGTGCAAAATGCAAAAAAATTTCAAAAATGATTTAACGCGCGAACAAAAGCTTTTTAAATTCAATGAATTATGAGCAGTTTAAGACTGCAACGATGAAAAATGTCCCAATACAGCAGAGCAGTTGGTGCACCGCAGCGACTGCTTTATTTCCCAGCAGAAAATAAGCTTAAAGCATTACTTCATCAACCGGTAACCTGAACAGCCTTTGCAGCGAAAAAATAACTCGCACTTTTATTTTGAAACACGAAGCGCAACATCGCGCAATAATTAATTGGGCTGGAATTAAAAAAGCACCCCAATCTCCCGCGTTTCCCCGCCGGGCGATTTCCAAATTTGCCACGAACTCGAGGTTCCTCCGGCGCGTATAAAAGAAAGCTCGTCCATCGCAGTGGGGTCATCGGCGGGCAGGAGGAGGAGGCGGGCGCTCGCCGGCTCGCAGTTGCACAGCATCGGCGCGCCATCATCTTCGGGCTCTGCGTGACTCGAGTTGAGGGATATCCCGAGCTCTGGTTCGTGGAATGGAGCGCGCGGCATGATTGGGTCAGTTTTACGAGCTCTCACGGGATAAACAACGGAGGCGCCTCTCGCCTGCCCCGCGCTCTCGCCAATTCACTGCACGCCGCCGTTATCGTTATACACGCGCGCGAGCGGAGTGAAAGAGCGAGGGAGAGGGGGCCGGGCCGATAGCGCGAATTTCTCGGCAGCCGCGCGCCCGCACACCGACGCCGGCTCACACGGAGGCGGCGCGCGAGCGATCCGAGCTCGCTTACTGCCTCGCTTTTTTTCCCTCTCGTCTTCCTCTTGTGCTTTCTCGTTTTGGCCTTGTTTTTTGCCGGAGATCGACCTTACTTACCTGTTAAATGTACTCCCGAGCGCACACATGCACCCCGGCCCACCTAGCCTAGAAGCTGTGCCACCGGCGGTTTCTTTAATTCACTGCCTCTACGGTCTCGCTTTTACGGCTGGCTGTTTTAGACCTCTCGCGTGATTACAACTTGCGATGGCGGGAAGGAAAACTCTCATTCGAGTATCGCCGAAATAACTGAATTAAGTTTCCTGAAAAATTGCATCTTAGTAGGGCGTTCTTCATCGACAAGGGATTGCTTCAGTTTTAGATATTCATACACATTTTTCTACAATTGCTCAGTGAAAAAAGCATTCTGACTAAATTTTAGTAAAATTAAACATAACGGTAAAGTAATTTTCGATTTAAATGAAAAAACGTTATACTATTCACTAGAAGTGCTACTCTGAATTAGATGCGAAATGTCTTCAGTATTCGCGTTGGAGTATTGCTTGTTCGAGAAGGAAACTCTTTTCAAGTAGAGTAACTGCAAAAGTAATTATAAACAGCGCTAAATTATTCTTGTAAATGGAAACGAATTATTTACTGCAATTTATTTCGATTTCGAAGTTAAAATTTCGATTTAAAATTCAAAGTTTTTTTTAACACTTTTTGTTATAAAGTACAAACTTATCAATTGAGCTAGGAGTAACTTTAATCTCATTTTAAATGCATGGTTAATCAATTATTTAAACTAAACTTCAAAATTAACGGACGCAGTAACCACAACGTAATCTCGCCGGTTAAACTTTCAGTACCTCTATATCTCCAACTGTCTATTTCATTTCCCAAAGTATGAAATCAAATTTTCCGGTAACTATAATATCTATAATCTAAATTCTGAAAATATAATTTTTAAAAAGAATTAGTAGGAGCAAATTGTTTAATATAATCACTAAATTTATTGTATCTATGGATATCAACTATTTTCGAAAATCCACAACTATTTTCGAAAATGACATTTACGCATTTTCTACTCAAAGACAAAAAAGGTGCTACTGGAAGGGAATCCAAACAAACAGTTGAAACACAAAGTGGTAGCTGTTTTCGATTTAAGCACGCGCGTCGCCCGAATTTTAAGAAGCCAACTATAGGCGCGCACATGTAACGCGTTACCTTCCCTTCTCAAATGAGATACAGATATACTTGAAACGTCGGGGAGTCACGTTGAATGTGTAATTTTAGGCAAGAAAAGAGGTTTGGTGGGACGAATCTCGGCACAAAGAAAATAGCTTTGTTATCTCACACTCGTAAGTTTAGTCGCGCGATTTTGATTCTCTCTTTCCTTTTTTTCCTTCTTTGGCCTCACGGCGCGTTCCATTCACGTGTGCACGAGCGTAGGCTCGGCCAAGCATTAAACGCGGCCAAATTGCATTCGCTGTTCACAATCTGCTTTTTATTTTGTGCATATAAGCTCGCTTTATTCGTCCACATCGCGAGAAAAGTGCAAGTTAGCTCTTTTTTAACATTGCGTAAATAAATATGCCTGATCTTTTGCCTTGATAATATTGTGTACGCGAATAGTGGTGAAATGAACAAAGCTGAATTATACGGTAAATAAAGGAAAATTAAGCTTGGGAGCAGTACTTTTAATAAACGAGTTGCGTTGCCCCGAAGAAATATTTTCTGTAAATATATAAGTAAAGCAAGCGAAGGCTTGAGAAAATTGCTCTATAAGTGTGGTGGCTGAATAATTTAAAATAAAAATAAAATTGAATATAATAAAAAATTTATAAAATATCAAGAAAATGCAATGAAAGATTGAGCTCAAGAAAGAAAAGTCCATCTACCTTTGATGCTCCACCCGACGAAATTTGTCAATCAAGCCCTCCCGTAAAAAGCAATTAACAGTTGCGCCGGATACATTATTCCAGCGCTGCGAGTTTTTCCTCGAATTCGCCGTGCAGTTAGCATCGAACGGCGGAGTGAAACATTCGCGCTAATACGTTTGCGCTCGGCGAGCTCTAATAAAGCTGACGTATCTGCCGGGCATAACCAGGGCGCTTGTACCGCGCTCACGTCCCGCCGGTTACCATTTTAATTCAGCCGGCGAATAAAATTTTCGTGCGCGCGCTCACGCATCTCGCATATACAGAGCCCGCGCGCAAGGATCTAATATAGCGGGTATAGCCAGCAGCGAGCTCCGGCGCCGGTCAAAGCTTCGGCGTTTTTTGCCCGACTTTATTTTGCGGCGGGCGCGCGCGCGCTCGCGGGAGCACGCGAGAGCGCATTTCGCCGCGCTATCTCGGGGCATTTCCAGGCGTCACGTTTAAGCGCCCGTGGCTCTTCGTGGCCGCAGCTCGCAAATGGGCGCCGAGCTGCGCGAATTCGACCGGAGGGGGGGATGAGCCAGCCACCGAAAGATCGCCCGGGCGAGAGGAGTCTTCCGTTCGCCGGACGCCAGCGTATATATTTTATAGGCGAGCTCCCGCCTGTCCGCCTGATATATAAATGCGAGTCTCCACCCAACCCCCCCGCTATCCGCGACTATCTTGCTCTTTCTTTCGTTGCGCCCGAGCGTGCGTATGCTCTTTCCGCTCAGCTTCTCCTTCCTTCTATCAGTGAGTACCCCCAACCCGCCCCTACGCTCTCTTTTCTTCGTTACTGTTTTCTTTTTTTTTTATATTTTTCCCAAGGATTGCGCGCCGTATTTTTCGCCCTCCCTACGTAAAGTATTCTGCATTGTGCGTTGCGAAGTGTTAAAAAATTTGCAAAAAGGCGGGGGCGCGTTGATAGGCGTGCTTGGGTTTCCTTTTTTAACTAAATTTTAATTAAGTTTTGGTACGTGCGAGTCAGTGCACCTCTTTAACTTTTTTCAAGAGTGACTTTCTTAATTCTTAATTAAGTATGTGCAATGTGAGTGAAATTTTTTTATCTCAAATTTATGTGCATCGTTTAAATGAGAATTGTTTTGACGCTTTCACTTTATTATAGATGCAAGAATTTGACCTATAACACGTCTAAAGAAAATTTTGACTTATTGAAATTGTAAAATTAATTTCTTAATGTAATGATGCATTTTTCATTCTCAATAGCTCCGGTCAATTAAAATTTTTAATAAAGATTTTAAGATTTCAAGAGATGCTAATCTTAACGAATTAATTTCCTTTACCAACAAATATTTCATTTTTCATTAAAAGATTTAACTTCATTTCACTTCTCAGACAGGCGTCAGCCACGAAATGTTTTTAAACAATCGGAGAGTACTACCGTGCTCTTCAAATTTCCTAATCATCTTTCAACCTCTATAAATATTTTATCACTTTTCTAAAGAATGCAGCTCTGCCTTTATTTAATCATTCCTTCCGCTTGTACGTTCCTCTCTTTGCATTGCCTTATTTCATTTTTTCCACTAGATCTGTACAGACAGAACACGAAACCCGTATAAGCAGTTACGTCTTTGCTCATCTACTCGCATATTTTTCACTCTTCCATTTTACTTTAATACCAGCGCCGTATCGAATATTTTACGTTAACTTGGCTACGTGACATATGATACTACTTTTCATGTTCAAGAATTGAAGTACAAGACAAGAGCGAAATTCAAGAAGGAAAAATATCGAACAAATCGAATTCTTCTTATCAATAAGTATTGCTCCCATCTGCTCGCCCACATTTAACCGAAGTCAGCTTGATCTCTTTCAAACTGTGTGAAATCCGTTTCTTCATGCTTCTTTTCACTGCACCCCTCCTGCACAATTTAAATTTTCACTCTAGTTATTTTTTTCGTTTGTTCACCTGTTCGTTGTATTCTATTACGTCAGAAACTAAACCAAACAAAGTACATTTACTTTGCAACCAGGAAAGTGGTCAGATCGATTTATTTATAACAATTCAATTCGATAATTTAGCGTGTCAATAAGTTCGTTCGCACCGATCAAATGAGAACAGAGCACAACTAAAATCGTCGGTATGTTTCGAAGTGTTACGACCGAGTTCTCAATACTCGTCACAGCGCGCGCTTTATTTTCTGCCGCAGACCAGCGCCGGTTTAATTCGCTTAATATCAAGATAAACAATTCAGCAAATAAAGCAATGAAAATATCAGAGTCCGCTCGATTATTTACACGTGGCGCTCGCGCGCATTATTTCGAGCCGCGAAGCGCGCATTATGAAAATCAATTTCGGTCGAATTTACAAGCCGCGAGACCATTAAACGGGCGTCGCGTTCGCGCGTTCGCGCTCCACCGCAGGCGCCGATGCATCCGAAATATTCGGCGGAACAAGCGCCGCCATAGCAGCCGGGCTTAAATAAGGGATGCGCGGCTGTCTCTATCGCTCGGCGCGACTCGGGCGATATTGCGATCCCACCCCCGGCGTTTCCCGATCTTTACGTCGGCTCGCCGAGCGCGCCCCGGCGATACAAACAAGAAGACCGTGGCGCGGCGAAAATTGAACGTATTCCTTGGCTGCGCGAGGGCCGTTTGAGCCCTGCGCCCGAAGAATTCGTGTGCATCCGCTGTGGCTCTTGCCTCCGCTGGATTCTCGCCGCGCCTCGCTCCCACCCGCCTTCCCTCTTCTTTTCTTGCCTCCGCGCTCTGTTTGTGTCGAGGGGCTGTCGCGCGCGGGGAAGAAGCGCCGGCTGAATCCTTCAAAGGGATTCTTTAAGTTGGATTCGGTTGGATGAAGACGCTTTGAGACTGCCATAACGAGCGCCGGAATTTTTCTCAAAAAAATGCTTCGGAAGTGACTGAGAATATTAAATGATTGAGTGAAAAACGACCATTGTTAACTTTTCTTGCATTTTTTTTACATATTTTTAAAAATACATTACGCTACTGGTATTTATTTCCCCCTTTTTTAAACACTCTTTTTCCTTTGACGGGTAAACGTTTCAGACAGTCTTCCAAACGAGTCTGATCAGCCTTTCAGGTATAGTTCATTAATTCGCATTGACTTTTAATAAGTTATTTTATGTTCAGTAATCAGTGACCGAGACAAATTATATCGACCATACAACTGAAAGTTTAAAAAAAGGACTAAAATTACGCGTTTCCAATAAAGTTCTTTCCCTCCAGTAAATATAACATCGGATATCAAGGAAACTCGTTTCTACAAAAATAAAGTTTTAGTGTAGTGATTTAATTATACCTGAATTTACTCTGCTTCCTGGGTGTGTAAAGTACCTATATTTACTTTCTCTCTAGAAACATTGTATGCTTTATTTTCTAAAGAGCAGCACTAGAGATGATACAGTTGAGGTTGTTAAAAATAAATCATTGCCTCTATTCGTTATTCCTCCTTTCTCGAAAAATTCAAGGTTGTCTAAATTCTTGAAAAACCCCCGGGAGTGAATCGTTAAACCGTACTAACATCCGAAACCGCATAACGAAATCCTCCATTAAAGTCACATTAAAATCAGGCGAGCTTCTCACAAAAGCCGGAGAGCCGTCGCTCGGCTCCCCGAAAAAATTCCGCATCGACTTTCGCGCAGGCGCCCTCGAAAATCTCGCGCGCTTATCTTCGCCCCCGCCGCCTCCCGCGGCGAACGGAGCCACCGAAGCGCGCGCGGCATTCAGTCGTGAACGCATCGCTCCTTTGCCGCATCCCTTTCCTTCCCGTTCGCGCGTTAACACCTCGCGAAATGAACGACAGAACTGCGGGGAGGGGGGCAACAGGAGGTATGAGCCGAGCCGAAGCGGGGTATGAATATTCCGCTTTTCCACGCAATAACGAACGGATCAGCTATGTGCGCTTGACGGCCTGTCTGACGGGCTCTCACCGACTCTCGCACCCCCGCGTCGCGCCCGCACCTCTCGTTAACCAACTGTGATTATGATAAGTACGAAAAGATGTGGAACACGCAGGGTCCCCGCTTTTACGAGGATTCTTTTCATCAGCGGTGGGGACTTTCAATTTGAGATAAATTTATTATTTTAGATTTTTATTGCTCTATGCTCGTTTTATTTTAAGATTTATTTCTAAAAATATTAATATGAACCATTTTTTATTATTTTTATAATGTTTTTTATTTTACTTTGTTTCAGAAAATTTCGACTTATTTGATTGTGACAAAATTGGTGTGTTACAAATTCATTCCATTATTGTGTGAATAATTTAATTTTAACAAGTAACCCATTTGGAATAATCGAGTGTCATTATATTAATTTATTCACGTAATATGTAATGTAGTGCAATAGTAAAATTAATGTAAATGGAAACATTTTAACGAAGTAGCTTTATAAAGAGTTGTAATATTTTATAAAATAATCAATTATTACTATATAATTAGTCGATTTTTCGATTAAGCATTGTAGCTAACAAATTTTACAGCACTTTAAGTAATGTACATAATCTAAAACACTTCTGTAAAAGTAATTCCAGTAAATACCGTCTTTTGATGTTACTAATCCCGATCTGTCTGAAAAAGCAATTGGTCACTGTATTAAAAGTTATTATGTTTTCAAAAGCAATTAATCATCTTATATAACGCATTAATTAAAGAAAATTAAATAACTTCCTTATTCCTCGTAGCAAATCTCATTAATATACAAAATGAGAAGAAAGAAGAGCTTATCAAGACATTGAATTCTTTCAAGGCTTACGTAACAAATTTGATAAAATACGCGAAGGAATTCCCAGAGCCCCTCTCTTGCATTTCGCATTCTCCTCCTTTTCAGCCAGTCAAAATTAGCGAGTTGTTATCGTCGCGACGAGGCTCTTTTTGCAGGACTACGTCCCAGGCGCGCTAGTCGAACAAGCCTCTCGCGCCTTCAGAGACGGAATACTCCGCACTCGGGGAGCTATTCCGCTTTCTGCAGGAAAATTTCCCTCTGTCCACTCATTTTTTCCTTAACGGATCAATTAAAGACGTCTGGAATTTAATACACTAGCACGTGTACCAGCAGTCAAGAAATCGCAATGGGTTTGAACGCTGCTCGGGCACAGACCTTCTCTCTCGAGCACTTTTTTTTAAACTTAATTAAACAGGCGTGGAAATGTTTGCGCCGCGGCACGCGACCCAAAGAGAGCGCGAGTTAGGGGGATGGGTGAAAAATAATTTTCCCAGGTTAATTGTGAGCTCCATTTACTTTTCTACGTGCGGCTATTTGCAAGTGAGCGCATCCAGGAATATGGAAATTCTAAGAAAAATTCTGTAATCGTGAAAATTTTTTCATGCCCGCCCATTCGCATTGAAAGAAATATAGCGCGAAACGCAAGTTATCTGCGTTAGTTGCGGAACGTGACAGCCACTATCTTGGAAAATGAGGACGCGAAAGCTTTTATAATTTATACGTTTTATGCGAGCTTCTGAACGTTTCACAGCTGCTTTATCGTTACTAATTTTATTTTTATTACTTTAAACATGGGGGCAATATTTAACGTATAGATTTTTTTATGAATATCGGATAACATTTTTTCTCAAATTCATAACCAAGGCAGAGTTTGTTTTTTGAAAAAATCCCAAGTAATCGTTTAAAATACATTCATTTTTAAAGATAAAATATTGTTTCTAAATATTTTCGTACAATTAAAACTGAAAAATATTACATGTGTAAGAAACAAAATTTTCAGTGCTAAATTCGGAGAAAACAAATGAATAAACCTTCAAAGGTCGTTTACGTAAATCACGTTTTTCTTGCCCTCGCAGAAAATTCAGCTTGCACCCGGGCTCGCTTTCTTCGAAAACAGTTTTTATCTCGTCGACCTCAGATGATCGCCAGGGCACTATAACTGGTAAGCCGCGAGAGAGACAGAGGAGGCGGGGCTGGCGGGGAGAGAGGGAGAGGGGTAAATTTGACTCGGTTCCAAGTTGCCTTGCTCGCGCCTCTTGGCCCCGCTTCCGCCGGCTGGCGCGGCCAGGTGAGACACGGACACTTTGTCTCCCCGGGCCGACGACGGGGCGCTCACTTGGACGTATAATATATATGTGCAACCCGGCAAATACAGGGATTCGTTCCAGTTACTTAAGCGTCGGCCCGGCGAGCTGCGAAATTGCCGGCGAAGTTCGGCCGGCCAGCCCCCGGAAACTGGCCGAAGCCGTGTTGTTCCACTCGAGCCGTGGTTATGTGTGCACAGCGCGCCCGGGAACTGGGCCCGGGAGCGCCGAGATCCGCGCAAGAGGTTTAAGTGAAACAAGTGGCGATGCGGTCAGACTGGGCGCGAAACCGCAAGAATAACACGATGACTTCCGACCACCACTCTATCCCTCCTCCTCCTCCATTCTATGTTTGATCAATTAATAAGATTAATTTAACTATGATTCCGTTTGCTTCAGGTCGTGTAAAACAATTATATTTAGTTGTTAGGTAAATTAATTTTCTAAAACGTCTTGATTACTACTATCAAACTTTTTATGCAAGACATCTATTTTAGACAGTTAATAATCTGTATTAGTTCAATTTGCTCTGTTTTCGAATCGCTTAAAATAATTAATTGGTTTGAAATTGATGTATTTCAATAATTATATTATATTATTTAACAATTGTAAAATCTAGAGTAAAATGTACTATAAACTAATTTAAATGAAAATTAAAACAATTACGGTAAGGTATTGTTTTAACAATTTAAATGATATTAGTTTAATATTTTATTTAAATGTAACTGCAGTGAACCGGAACATATATTAACACAGTTTGCTGAGAGTGTTTCATAAAAATTGAATTGAATGTTGAACTAGCGATTCAACCCAAGGCAAATAAAATTTTCATTCGGCGAATTTAGAGCATGTGAAGCTTGAAAGTTGGTAACGGATGTTAAATAATACTTTATATCTTCTCATTAGGCACATTATGCACATTATAATGTATATATAACGGTTTTATATTACACATATTAGGGAGTTAGTGACTTTTAAATAATTCGCACTTCACATTTGCATACATTTCACCTTATTTCACTCTCTTATAATGTACAAGGTAAAGAAAAACTTTTTCAATTTTCAGTCAGTACTTTATAGATCTTACATTTTTATTACACAATAATTTGTGCAGTGGCAAAATATTGGATTGCTGTTAATGTTGTGGAAACCATAATAATTTTTGTTTATAGTAATTATTTTGATTTGACCACAATTTGTTGTATCGCACAAAATTCACATTACATATATAGTATCGCATTGATAAGCTTACGTAATTGAGAAAAATCGTTGACTGCTGAGGCGACAATAGAACACGTCGGCGGTGCCGGTCGACTTGTTGCTCCGTCCGCACGGAAATTGTCAGTTTGGAGGGTGTTGGACAAAAGTCTCCGGCAGTCGTGAATTAGAAATCTCAGAGGGCGCGTCGCTCCCCGCGTGCCTCTGACAACGCACTTGGAGCATACTCCTCGACGTCCTCGTCGCGGTTAGGTAAGGCACGTGCACTTAGTTGGCTTCCATTGAGAGTATGCGCCGTCTCTGCGCTAAACTTTCGCCATCGATCGAGCCCCGGAGATGAGGTGCCAAACGTGGCTGGCGACAAATTAGCCTTGGCATTCGGTCTGCTCCATTAGCTCTCCTTCACTAAGGCCTTCCGCTTCCCCGCAAAATTATACTCCGCTGCACGGGAGTTAATTGGACATTTTATTAATTTTATCGATCTGTTATGCAGCTCGTACATTTGCGAAACGTGATTTCGCGAAAATTGGCGATTTGTTTATTCAGGAAAGATGCTGCATACATTTCATAGCGGAAAATAACGCTGCAGATATATTTTTTTAATTTTTTCTTAAGTTGTACTTTACAATTCAAACAGTAGCAGCATCCAAATAAAAAGCTGAAAACTGACTCACGTCATTTTATAAATATTTTAATTATTGAACGTCAAACTGTAAAACTCCAAGAATTAAAAATAATTATTCGTGCAATGGTTCTGTGTCATGAAATATCACATTTTTTACTACATTTTATGAAATAAATCTTTTTTTTTATTCTGACAAAAAATGTAGGAAATATAATGTTTAAAATTTCAAAGTCTCATAAAAATGGAAGAATGCATTAATAAAAGGCAGTCCTTTGCCTTCAACAAAAATGCAAAATAACAATTAAAAAATTTCGTGAATTAATTACTTCTTCTGTTCTTGTAAATCTTTGAATAAATAAAATTCCTCATAATGTGTCACATTAATTCAGCATATATTATACTCGTTAATGCGCAGCTTGTTTCTCTCGATTATTTTTGCACAGACAGGTAATAAGTTGAGAATAACAGGCTAATCACACAATGAAAGAGAACAATGGGGTACATCACAGGCCCACCTTCTGTTTTCAACAGCGCGATAAACGCGAACGCATTATTGAGCGAATTGTTATTAAAAGTTAATGCTTGGTGATTTTGTGCAATTCACTGTCACGTTAAATTCCCTGTCAGTGACCCAACGCTTCCCCCGACCCGGGCTATCTCTGTTTGCATCGGTAAAATTTAATACTGTTCATTAATCTCATTATCTGCCAGCCAGTATAATTGGCCTTTCATCAACGGTGCGGACAATGCTTAAAGCCGAATCGGAAGATTACAGTTTAAAGATTCAAATAAATGTCATCTATGTGATTTCGACCTTTTGCGTGGGATAATCCAAGTATCGCGGTTGTGTAATAGAAATAGCTAATTTTATACTAATTATAGCAGCTGACAAATTTTTCAAAATTAATACTACATTATTATTATTTCCATTTTTACTATTATTACTATTTGCACTGATTTCATTTGTACTAGAAATAAAGTAGAGTAATTTTAATTTTTGAAGTCATAACGTGAATTGAACTCAGCACTATAAAGCTGTAGAATTTTGTTTTAATACCAGCTAGTACAGATTTTATTCAAGCGTAAATGAAACATTTGTGTTTTACATGTGAGCGAATATCTCGTTTCTAAATTGACACGAATCGAGTGAATTCCCACTACCCTTTCAGTTCAATTTAAATTCAGTTTATAACAAAATCCATATTCGAAGATTTTCGAAAGCAAAGTTTTATACGAGATTTTAACACTTTTTTTATACATTTTTTATAAAAAATATAATATCAATAGTCTTTTTCGATACCAGTATATATTGATTTGAAAAGGAAAAAAGGGGCGTTAGTTAAATATGATGTTATTTTCAACAAAACAATGAATTTTGAGTTCGAAAAAGATCCCCTTCTTAGATTACACCATATCTAACAGAGTCCGTATAATTGAATCTTAAAATAGAGGGGTTCTTTCGAATTCGATTTGTTCAACCATAACAGACAGATACTACTCACTACAAGTGTATAATCGACATCATAAAGATTCAAATGATTTTGTAAATGAAGCAAGCAATCTATCATATTTTATTTTTAAGATAAAAAACATTAAGTATCGATAAAATATGATTTAAAACGTTAACATTCTAAAAATCGGCGGGAAATGATAAAGTTTGTTAAACGCGAGTAAATGAATCAATCGAGTCCGCTATAAATTCGTCAGCAAACAAACAAAGCCCTTAAGCCCGCCTCAGTGGCAGCAAATGGATCTCGTCCCCGGCAATCGGCGTAAATCTCGGGGAAGCAGCTCGGCTGCCACAGGAGAGAGCTCCGGCGCGCGCGTAATTGTCATCGCGAGCGATCCGGGGCCAAAGCTCGGCACCCGCTAGGCGCGCGCTTGCGATCATCGCACCGATAAGAATCTGCGGGGAGTTGGGCTGGCTGGCGGCGGTGTGTACGTGCGCGCGACTCCCCCGGCGACGCTAAGCCCGATCGCGTGCGGCGGCGCGCGGCATCCGACCATTTAAATAAATAACATTGCCGCCGTTTATCGGCGATCTCGGGAGAGGCCGCCCGCTTCTCCGCTTACACCTCCGACGACACGCTCCTCGGAGAAAGTGAGCCCTCGCCTCGCTTTACCACCCCGCAGTCCACCCCCGCAGTCCACCCCCGCCCCGCGCCTGGATACTTCGCAAGTGGAGCGCGAATAACTTAGGCCGGCTGGGCGCGCAGATTACCGAACTTGCGAGTCGGCGCGCTTTTTTTTCTCCCTGTTCGCCGAGCTCGTTGTTTTGCTCGTGTCTGCCGGAATTGCTCGGGTCCTCCCGAGCAACCCCTCGTACGTTATCCTGTATTTACTTCTTTCCGAGCGGTGCTTGTTTTATTTTCCGAGCTGGATTCTGAGTAATCCAGTGTCGAGAAGTTCCGTTTAGTTCGTTCATCTTTTGTGTTATGCTCTGAAAGTAGATCAGAACTCCGTACTGCAATACATATACATTCTTGAGAATGAACTTGTTACGTAAATCTTTTGCACCTAACTATTTTATTTTATTCGGAATTTTATAAGCTTTTTTACAGATAAAGTATACTTTAAAATTGTTAGCACATTGCACTTGAAAACGACTTTTTAATTAAACGAAATGCATTTTAATAAAGCGCGTTGATGAATACGGGATTCGCTTTCACCAAGTTTTTATAGGGCTTAACGAGCATAAAACGAATCTCCCGATACTGTAAGGGAAGCAAAAAATTGTAATGAAGATAAAAAAAACCGTGAAAAAAAATCACTTACGGTCTCAAACAAGCTGACATATGCATATGCAGTACGGAGACGGGTAGCACGAGGGACACGGCACGTGGGCACGTTTACAAAGCGTCGGCCTTATGTGTACATCCCAAGATACACACCAACACGGGGAGGCGCTCGGGGTCGGGCCGGCGTCCCGCGCGTCTACGCACGGAACCAGCTGTTGTAATATATTACGGGGACGACGGGCCGGTAGTTTGGGAGCTAGATGGCGGTCCGCGGCGCCGGTGTAGTTTCCCGTCGATATAGAAAGTGGGCGGCGCGACTCCCCGCGTCACTCCGCGACTCTCGCTCCCTCCCGTGCTCCCTCCGTGTGCATGTGTCGGCGCGCCGTTACGGCTGATAACATCTCATTGTCACAGGGGCCGAGAAATAAATCACCCCCGCAGGCGCTTGTGTTTCTCGCGGCCGTCCGGGCTCTCCCCCCCTCCAGACACGCCTGCCAGGTACTTCGGCGAACGCTTAAACTTGACTCGCGAGTTCCGTGCGCGATCTCTCGAAAAACTTGCATACTTACCCGCGCGGCTAACGAGAATCGTTTTTTCCGCCGTCGCCGGGGGAGTTCGCTCTTTTAGATAACCAACACTCCGAGAGCGCCCTTGCGATTTTGCGCTCCTCCACTTTCATTTTCCTCCATTTGGACTTCTCGCTCTGAGGCTGGGACACTTCTGAGCGATGAGGTTTACGGTGATAATGAATGTTTCATCACAGCAGGGAGGAACGAAGTACGTTATTATCTGTGGAATTACATAATTTCGTTGGGTTTCAATAATAATGGAATTTTACATTTATTTATTCATGGTAAATGGCAGCTTTTATGGTCTTAAAAAACAAATGCTTGCGTTTGAGAGTATTTTTTTTACTTACGTTGCATAAAACAAATCCGATTCACTGCGGAATAACGCGTGAATTTTTAAAAGAAAACGACTGTTGCAGGGGAAGCTTATCTTTTTGACCGCTGAAAACGTAAATTTTATTTATAAAAGAATATCAAATGAAAAATTTGAAAAGAAAACACAAATCCGACAATATAGCTCTTCCCTTTATTATTTCAAATTGTAATGTGCTCCCCGTTAAGCTTCCGAACTCTGAAATTGTTAGTTATTTTTAAACAAGTTATTTAGCCTTGCACTGATTTGGCTCCGCCGGTAGCGGGCGCACATCAGGCTCAGCTTTAATTCCGCAGCGCTGAAACGTAAGCCCGACAATGAAACCAGCGCCTTTCCGCAGCAGCCAATAGCCCCTGGGGCCCTCGATTATTCTCGATACAAATAATCCCTAATCGCAAATTTAATCAATCCGCCGGCTACCCAGTACGTGACTCACCCTCGGCGCGCAATATTCATTTCCGACTCATTGCCCCCGCTACTCCGCGCTAGCCGTAATTATCGCGTCCGGCCATTCGCGAGCGATAATTCGCGATCGAGAATCATTCCTCTTTCCACGTCTCGGTCTCGTCGGCGTCGGGGAATCTCCTTTCGCGCGGAACTCGACGCGGGTAAAGTGCCAGAAGCGGCTTTCTGCCTCGGTATTTAAAAGCCGATCGTAATACTTCGGTAGTGGGAAGGATCGGCGAGGCCGACTTCGAATCGACTTTTTTTAATGCCCTTTCCGTGGGATGTACAGCTTTGCACCTGGAATATACGGACACGCGAAGTTCGCCTAGTGTCATAGTTCGGCCTGGCGCTCGTCTGCATTTTTTACACTCTTAGTCTTTACGCCCTTCACTTTTTTTACCTCGGCTCTCGGGCCGCCATTCGATGAGCGAATGAAACTTTTACTATGCGAAAAAACTTTTAAGAGTTAGGAGGAGAGCCGGGGAGCAGCTAACGGCCCTCCGCGCATAAATGATTTTTGTTCTAATCCGACCGATAACATTTTTTATCACCGCCACCCCGTAAATAATGTAATTTTGAATATGTGTAATCTGGTAAACATTTGGTTCGGGTGGGGGGTGGGCATGCATAAGGCAGTTTACGATGCATATAAGCCCGCATTGCCTCGTATATTTCCGCGGAGGCCGCCGCGCTCCATGATGCGCCGCTTGATGGATTTCGAGAATAACTCGAGGCGGCGCTCCTCCATTGGCCCGAATATATAAAGTGTAGACGGCGAGTAAACCTCCGGCGAGTAGTTGGCCAACTAGATTTTTGTAAAAGTTATTTCGGGGATTACGCTTTATACGAATCGCGTATACGCGCGGAGGGGCCGATCGCAACGCGGAGATAAAGCTTCAAATAATTTGCTCGAAAAGCCAGCAATTTTCCAAAGACGATTACGATGCGAGTTCAACAAATCCCCTCGAGAGAATGGAAGATGAAGTAGCTTGCATACATACCCCGAGCGTTCGAGGCAAGAAAACGTAGATCAAAGCGAACCGTGGCGGGAAGCATTGTTCACTGCTGACTGGAGGGTGCAATGGAACAGGCGCTAACATAAAAACAAATCCATCTACCCATCTGTTTTAATTATTTTCCAAACAGTTATTTAATTTTTAGCACTCAATATTGTAAGCGTGCGAAGATCGTTTGAAAAGGCACGAAGCATTATCCCACAAAATTAATCTTGCGCCGTTGTTCTCATTCGGTTGATAATAAAATATTTTTAAATAAAACAACCAATCGGAAAGCTATGAAAACTCGGTCGCGGTATTGAAAAGTAAAACGCTATAAACTGTTTTGCTAAAAGTTTCAATATAAACAAACAAGCGATAAATTTTCCATTGTTCCCAGTCGGTCTTTCTGTGCGAGAGCAGCTGCAGCCGATGTCTCCCAGTGAAAACGAACGACATCAATCAGCGAGTTTTACAGTCGCTTTTCGGCGTTGATGGGCTCCATCCCCCGTGCCAGCCGGCCTCTCCTTCGCGCACGTAGCCGCGTCGACGTGGAGCGCCGGCGGACTGGTCCAGCACGTAAGGCCGCGAGCCTTGGGGGTATCGTAAGTTGGCGAGCGGGCGGCCGTCACGGAACGCAATTCCGTCCGGAGGCGTGAGGGGAGGGGGGCAGGCCGTGGGGGAGACTTCGCTGGCGGCGCGAAAGCTCAGCGAAAAAGACGCCTTGGAAATGATCCTTCGCGCGCTCACGCCGCTCCTCTTAACCGTAATACTGCCGGCGCCGTGAGGGAGACCAAAGAGGGCGGAATGCCGCTGTAAATCCGCTAAACGCGCTATGTAAACGCGCGTTGACACGTTCGCCCGTACACCCTCCGTCCCGGCGGCCCCTGCCCCCCGCAGGAAAATCATCCGTTTCCTGTTACGGCGCTCGGTTTGTCGCTCCCTGCAGGAATCTCCCATTTTTTTATCCCTCCCCAAGTGCTTTATGAAATTTTTATTTGCGCTCGAGTGAGGCGCGTGCGCTTGTCCAGTTTATTCGGAATTCGTGAAACAAACATTCGCGCTTGATAAGCTTCCCACTTCTCGGGTGAGTGTATGTGCAGATTTTTTAATACTTAACCAGAGGATTTAGGCGCGCTCTGCGAGCCCTCTAGTGCGTGCGAAATCGAGAACGAGATGGACCTCAAAAATGCGATACACGCGCGCTTGAAATACGACAGATTTCTGAAACGTTTAATTATAAAGAGATCTGCGGAGAGACGGAAACATTTCCAATATGAATTGATTCAAATATTATTATTGCTCTCTAAATATCGGTCACTTTTTATTTATTTAAAAGCAATTCACACCAGTTCATTTGCCAGATTAATATCCACAGTTACCTGGGGATTATCGAAATGTTGGTTTTCCACAAGCACCTATATCAAATATAAATATTCGATTAATGATTTATTTGCAAAGCGTAATAAAATGCGCATAAAGTCCGAGAAGCATATTCGCCATGAGAGCAAGCCCATGCGCCGAGCATCGTGTATGTATATAGAAGCCCACAGACTTTAATCCTTATATCAGGAGATCGGCGTATCTGCATCGTTAACCTTTATTGGTTCGCATTATGGTTGATGCTTTCTTTGAGAGCAGACGCTCCGTGCAGCTCTATAAGGCTGATGTTGCCTGCATTTCGCTCGATATATAAACTCCACTTACGATCCGTTTCCGCATTGGAAATTCTCGTAAAACTTACCAAAGTCAACTTCATATTCAGAGATCGATACTAGAGATCTTAGGATATTCGATAGGGTAGTAAAGAATTGAAATTGCAACCCTCTCCCTCCCTAACTTTGATATTCATCCTTTTAGTTCATTTAGGATGCGCTAAAATTATCAGCACTTGGCTGCGTTTTCACGTCAGTTCGATGTGAACTATCGTGCATGATTAATGCCTGTTCTGACACCTCTTTAATATAATAATTATTAGATTGTTAATGGATGGACATGAAATTAATTTTCAAATTAATAATTCGGCTTTCTATTTCACTAATTCGAGAAACAAAATTGTTAATATTGATGATGTCATGATTTGCGAATTAATTTTGATTGCCCACTGATTTAAATTGTAATTAAGCTACATCATTAGTTGTAATGTAATTTTCTTTAATAATCTACCGAACCTATTCATCGAAATATCTTGTATTTGTACGTCAAATGCACAAGCCAGCTTTTTTTGGAAAATCTAACTAACGCAAGTTAATTCAGATTTCCTTAGTCGGTAGTAAAAAGAATAATGAGTCTTTTCACAAGTTTTCAAAGGGGTGGATAAAGGGGAAAAAGAGGGAGAGAGGAAGGGAAAGAGAGAGATGAGATAAAGGAAAGGGTAAAAGAAGATCCTCGGCAAGTGGCTTAGTGAATGGGCCAGCGATGCTTTTATTATGCGAAATAGAGAAATCCACAACACCGTCCTCGTGGTACTCGGTGACATCACCAGTTTTCCGAGACTCACGCTGCCTCGGGCGCGTCCTTCTCGTCGCTCATTCGCTCTTACCACTTTCGCCTTTTTTTCAAGACTACTTTTTTCTATCCCTTTTCTTCGCGTCTCTTTACTTGTTTTACTTCTCTTGCTGAAGTTTTTATTTATGAATAAAACTGCTGATGTTTTTAATACTTACTTGATGCGATTCGCAGTTTTTTTTATTTTTTTCTGTTTGTTTTTCGCACTTGTTTATTCATGGTTTGCGATTAATCTCAGTGAGAAGCAAATGAAAAAATATTCAAAGTTGAATGTATATATTATACTTTTCATATGATAAGATGAGATAAGTGAAAAAAATGTTATGTAAGATCATTATATATAAGTGGAATGAACAACAATCTATATACAATCAGCGCCCCGATCAATCAAGTAAAAGCAGCCATTTGACACGACATAAATATAAGATACACCTCGTACACTCGTTATTTTTAGCTTTACGTGAAACCCCCAGTTTTTCTTATACCCACTTTGTTTTCCTCTTTATAGCTCAGCCACTCGACTTTCGTAGCCTCGCGCGACGTCTCGTTACACACGTGAGGAGAGCGGCGCTCGTTGCCGCGCGCGCCGGTTGCCGGGGAAATAGCGCGCCGAGAGAAAGCATTGCTCCCCCTCGACTGCGCATTTCGTATCAGCGGACCGAGCCCGTCTTTAATTACCAGCGAGCCGTTCCCAGTCGCGTTGTGTAATTATGCTGCTAATAACGCGCCGTCTTCGTGCAGCCCTCGCGCCGCCGTCTTCCTGCGCGCGCCGCCGCAGGCGCGCTCATCGTGATTTATGGCGCACTTTCGCCGTACGACTGTCGCTCCGGCGGGCGCTCGTAAGGCGGGGATCTTCCTATGTACGTGCAAGCCCGCCGGTGAAGAGGATTGATTCGCGCGTTAGATTGTAATTTAGCGGTACAATCGCTCCGCCGACTGTTTGCGAATATTCTTTTGCTCGGGCGACGACTGGCTGCTTCGCTGTTATGTATTGCACCGTAACTGGGATCAGCGAATGAGTAATAGTTTTCGTTTTTGACAGATACACGCTGTTGTAAAGGAAAAAAGGATGAACACAGTAAAAGTTCACACGAATATTTCGTGATGAAAAAAGTCGATCGAGTCCAAAATAAAGCAATTCAAAATGAAGAAAAAGAAAGCGGGATCGGTCGTATTAACAGTCACGAAGCGAAGCTGATTTTTTCGATACCCGCTCCTTCCGAAAGTGCTATAAGTCATGCAACAAAGCGCACGGAAATAGAAAGCGTCGCTTTTCCGAGCACTCGAAAAGCCAAGCGCCGCGTCCCTTCGAGTCACGTTTTCCTCCCCCGGCCGCTCTTTCACTTTCTTTTTTCCCCCAGAGAAAGAGTCCGCGCATCTGCTTCAGAACTAAGAGCCACGGTCGTCGAGATTTAATTATTCAATTAAACGGAGGAAGCCGTTAGCACGCGGCGAGCGTCGTTTCTCCTCGAAAAAAGAAACAGGCGACAGGGAGCAGCCTCCACCGGGTCCTCCACGCGTTGTATTTTCGATCGCTCGCGATGTTGCTGAGCAGACAGTCAGGCACCGCTGTCTCCGGCGCGTTGCTCGCTGAGCCATGTTAAACTTTTGAATGATTTAATTAAATATTTTGAAAAGCCGCGGGCTGGTTTGCTTTTGATCTTTTGAGCGGAAATGAATGGTTTAATAGATTTTGAATGCGCCTGCAGGTTAGCGCGTAACGTTTGTTCAAATAACTAGAAACTTTGATAAGTGCGGCAGCAGTGTAAGTGCTTTGCGCGTACGAGGGCTCATTGCTGATGCAAAAGAGCAACTGTTCATTTCGTGCCTTTTTTGCAACGAGTCGAGATTCCTGCAAAACCAATCGTTAAATAAGCAGGAACAATCAACGAATAACTTTTTTCGCATTTCCCTTTAGAGCGACTCGTTACGGGCCTGCAAAAAAGGCCAGGCTTGTTAACATCTCATAAAACAATCCCTGCTCCTGAAATTTTTAATATCCTTTTAATTTTCTCGTGGCAACACGCGAAGAGAAATTTATTTATTTTTTTCCTTCTGCGGCCTCCTCCCGAACCATTTTTTCAAATGAAAATAGGAAAAGTTTTAAAAAGTCGAGAGACAGCTGCCGCGCGTAATCACGCCGCCTCTCTGGAGGCTCGGTCCGCACGAATTTGCCTCGCGTGCACGCCGAGACCGGGCGCTTTTGTGTTGTTTTTTTTAGAGCCACGAGAGCTTCCAACGGGCAATAAATAAAATGCGAGTCGTCGGATTATGCGTCTCCTCGTGACGGATCGCGTTTCACGATTTACTTAATCGACGTCTCCACGCCATAATATACCGCGTAACAACGTCGGCTGCGTATCCTTATTTGTCGGCCCCTCCTCGCGGGCGTCCTTCCTCGAGAATTTTAATTTAATTACTTTCATCGCGGAAGCTCTCTTTCAGCCCGTACAAAAGCGCGCCTCTTCATTGTATCGCGAGGACTCATTATTCTCCCCGGCACTCTCTCTGTCGCTGCTATTTTTTCAGCTTATTATTATTAGTCGTATCGCGACAGCTTTATTTCATCAGCGAGGGCCAAACAATGGCGCAAAGCGTCAATGAATCTTCAAAGCGACAATTGAACGCAAAAAAGGTGAGCATGACGCAAGGAGAGTAAAGCGAAAAAAAAGCAAGTTGCGAGCCCCGGCACATCCATATTTCGCCTCCCCTGGTTAATGACACAAAGTGCATTTCATTAGCCTCCAGACCGTAGTGTGGGTTTACTTTCAACGCGGCGCGTTCTCCCATTCTTCCTTTCTCCCGCGCGCACTCGGACAGGAATGAGAGAGCGGCGCGGCGCGCCGGAGAGTGAAAACATTTTCAGCCCGGCACAATGAAATACACCACGTCTGAATTCCCGGCACAAATACGCCTTTACCGCCGAGAGCTGCTACAGCGTCGGCGAGGTGCTCCGCGGCCTCCGCTAGTTCAGCGCGGTGCACACAACCTCGCCCCTCCCCCCCCCCGGCCACCGCCATAATGCTCTTTTAAAGCTCCTCGGCTAACCAGATTTCCGCGTGATATACCGTTTTAATTTTCATACGCGGCCCCGACGTCGCAGCCGCCGCCTGCGAAACGTCTATTGCCGTCCGCGCGCGCGGAGATTGATTTACCGCCGTGGGACGCGGCTTCGACGCTTCCAGGCGGTACTCGCCGGGTTCGCGTCGGGGGAACGAGTTGGCGAAACGATAGACAAGTGGGCTGGGATTTTACAATAAAGGAAAAAAAGGAGCTGGAGGTGGGAAGGGGGTGCGGGGAAAAATGGAATAAAAGTGGATTGAAAGCGCTCGGGCGAGGTGGCAGACACACGCAGAACTGGGGCGATTTGAAACGGAGGCTTTTTTTCCAGGCCCCGGCTGTGTTATTATATACACACTGCGAGATTTGGTAGGTGTGCACCTATGACTGCGTACTCACAGATACGGTTATAGGGTTTCGCGTGGGCTTTACACTTCGAAATGCCTTTTTTATCGTTGAAATGCGAACGTATTTTTTTTTATTATACTGTCGGCGGATTGAAAGATCTTTTATTTAATATTCGAATATTTGATTGTCGGATCGGGCAATATTTTTAGCTTTGATAAATTAACAGAGTGTGGATTCAAATTCGTACTTTGTATTTTTTTAAAGCGACCGCGAGGAATGAATTTTATTTAAAAGAACACGTCAATTTAATCCGAGTGGCGAAAAGTGAGACAGGAACGAGAAAAATTATTATTAAAGTTACATGAAACCTATTTTAGTTAGAGTCTCCGTGGATATTTTTACACGGAACTTTTTAGGGCCGAAAAAAAAAGTTCAAATTTCTTCACATTAAAAAGGACTTATTTACTTTGTGTTTATATTTTTATTCTATTTTTGCCCCTTATACATGTCTGCAATGAATATGCAATAAACAATTATAGTACATAAACTGCAAATAAACGAGTCACAATTTTTCTTGGCACTTTGCTGATGATATCACTTGCGCTTTGACGCGAAGCAGCACCGGCATTCGTCCCTTCATCACACGGCTTGGGGTTGTTTCGGCAACTTCATACAGCGCGAATTGGTTCGTTCAATACAGACCTTAATCTCGTAGCCGCGGACGTTCGCGAGTTAATATACAGCCGCCGTTTCCGGAAACCTCGAAGAAGACTGACGCACGAAAATGGGAACGTTGCTGCACATGCAGCCAACACGGCCCTGTACCTTCCGATCTCTGACAAGTTGCATGCGCATACATTGGCCTAGGAGAGCCGGACACACACGGAGATGGCGATACGATAAAGCGAGAGCCAACGAAATTTCGGCTTATTGTGACGTAAAATTGTACTGATTAGTCTTGATGATTTTAAAGTTTGCGATTTTTATATCAAGAGAAATATTTAAATAAGTGAATGACTTTTCTGTTAAAATAAGTTTAGTGAATTATATTGCAGAATTTTTACCGATTCAAATTTAGATGGATCAAAAATCACTTACAAATGTAGGTTACATGTTGTATATTTTACTGAGTTAGAAATACTTACACAGTAAACATAATTAGAGGTAATAACATGAAGCAGTTAATTAGTTGTTTATTGCAAGCAAATCAGGTGGTTCAACCACTTTTTGCCATCCAGATGCGTCTCTATAATTGGAAAATAATGAGAAAGGAAAAGTATAACCATAACTCAATTAAAACTTTGGAGCAAGTAACTACCGGCCGAGTCCTTCCATTGCTGCAGTTCGCCACTGCGCCCCTTCCCCTCGCGTCGTTTTATTAACAACGATTTCGTTTTTACAAATCATCGGCAGAAGCTCTCCGCCCCCGCTTCTTTTCCGCTGAAAAAACCGTGGAAGTGATCAGACTGTTTTTGCACTCTTCGTTTCCTTTTCGTCGTTCCCGCGCGTCGCTTGCGTCTTATAACCGTTCGGAGGGCAAATAAAGCTCGGGAAAAAAACGAACCGACCGCCCCGAGGCGAGCGGTTTAAGCGCGCAATTTTTCAGCGTTGTTTTGCTTCGTTTCCACCCCCCACCCCTCGCAACTCGTACCAGCGGGAAATTCGCTTTTTCGCGCAAGAATTATTCCTTACGGTAAATCTTCGTGCTGCGCGCATTATGTACAAGCGCGTGTTGCGGGCGTCAAAATTTCGGCGAGCGAAAGTGCGAAAAATGTCCGGTGAGCGAATCGGATAAAAGAGCCCGAGCTCTGGCCTGGTCATTTTTAATGGTTTTCCTCTAACGCGGGCTATTTTGAAACTCCGAGCGAAATGGTGTCGGCAGAAATAATTACTGATAATTAGAGGATACTGCAGCGACATTAAATTTCAGCTCATAGATATTATTTGCTCGAGCATAAAGGTTTCAATTCGCTTTTAATTCGTACAGCCCAGTAAACGTGGAACCGGAAAAATAGTTTAAATTTGAACTATTTAAAATATTCCACCGGAGCTAGAAAACTTCATTATGATACTTCCACATTGCATCACTGTAATTTGACAGCTTGAGAGCTGATATCGTTGTCTAAAAATTATTCGTCCATCACGATGTGTTTTATCCTTCTTAACCAGTGGATTATTCTCGGTACGAATTGAGTACGTCTATTTCTGCTCAATTGTAAGTAGTTCAAATAAATGCACCGAACACCGCTACCTTCGTCCGCCTGTTACGTAAATTAAATAAAAAGTTTCCCATCCGTGTAAGTACAGTGTCAATGGCGGGATAGGAGCGTAGCCGGAATCCGCCGACGTCGCGACGGGGAAGAAAAAAAGAATCGAGCTTGGCCCGATATAAAGCTCGGTCGGAATGTTTGCCGAAGATTCAATCGGCTGCGGGGATTCCGCGGGCTTGCCCCCCGGGCGTAATCGGGAATAAAAGTTATCGTCTTGGCATGTCGGCACGCCGGGCCCGGGCGAAGACGGCCCGAAGACGGGGGCGACGAGTAGCATGCGAGCGGGCCGCCGGGCGCGCACGCAATCGCCACGCGACCTCGCGCTCCGTGGTACAAACGACTCTTCCGTTTCTCCATTTTACGCTCGTCTCTATCTCGCCGGCCTGCGCCGTTCTCGTCGCCTGCTTGCGGCTTTTATACACGCAGCCCCGTCACCCTCCTCATCGGTTATGTTCCTCCCTGACCAGCGCGATGGATTCGTCGGATCGCGCGAGCTTGGAATTCCCTCGGATTTCCATTCTGAATTTATTTGC
Organism: Eurytoma adleriae; assembly: GCA_900480045.1. Classification (NCBI taxonomy): domain Eukaryota; kingdom Metazoa; phylum Arthropoda; class Insecta; order Hymenoptera; family Eurytomidae; genus Eurytoma; species Eurytoma adleriae. Next base: position 160,565 of record UXGC01000073.1, read on the forward strand.
GGAAGGAGCGCGCACAGCAGCACTTTATTATTTGCGCTTGAAAGCAAGATTGATTAGCGAAATAATACAATAGAATAGTTTATTAAATACATATTTACAAATGTTTAAAATTTCTTATATAAAATTTATTTATTGTAAAGATAAATAATACATTTTTTTAAAAGGTTAAAACAGTACTTAAAAATAAGTTTTGTAATACTGACTAGTTATTTAAGAGAAACTGTTAAAACAATAAAAATAAAAATAAATTGAACTTGTACGATATCAGAATCATTAATAAATACTAGTAATACTAAAAAGTAAGTCAAGATGTCACTTAGTGATATCACAGATTTTTTATATTATTATCTATTAAAATGACTAGCGTTTATAAACTATTCAGTCAAGTTGAAAAATACTATAAAATACTGATATATACAATGGCAACATTCACTCACTCCTGCATGTGTTATTCTCGGAGATCGATTTGGAGCGTTTTTAGAGATATTTAATGCAGTGGCTGCACGACGTACGTGGTTAAACTGATTTATAAATTCATCTAATTATGATGTGGATTATATATCTTTGTCCATTTCCTCTTCTTTAATCTTACAGAATATGGATTTCATTTTTAACTTCAATTCAATAGAGAAATATTAGATTTCATTGCATTGAAGCATTTGAGGAAATATATTTAATGAAAATCGATAGTATGCAATCGCGAAAAGGGTCTTTGCTTATGATTCGCATGCGCGTCTGCATGTCTCGTAATTGAAAGTTCGGCTCTCTGAGGCTGGAAGTCATTCAAGAAAATCAAAGTGTAAAGACGGGCGAGTCATGAAAGGGAGGCTCATGAAAGAGCGAGAGAGTAATAGCGGAGGCGCGCGCCTTATTCGCGTGGTAGCAAGTCGCAACGTCAAATTTGAAAATGTCTTAATTAGCGCTCGAGGATTACGCTTTGATGAGAGGCGTTCCAGAGAGCAATTGGATTATGTAAAACAACCTGTATAAATTTCGACGTCCTCTCCTTCTCCCGGCCACGGTCTGTCGGCGCACAAAGACGCGCCGAGGCGTTGGGGAGGGTAGGCGCGTTTCAGGAAGCAGTTAATATTTGTAATCAGCTCCCCGTCATCATCTCGAGAGCCGAGGCTGTACAAACTTTCGCGCACTTTCCAACCCTCGCTTGCTCCGGCTGAGCCGTTTGGCAGATTTTTTTCTCCTCCTTCTCGCCGTTATTACCCGCACCGAGGCGCGCGCTTATACAGCGAGGCACCAAGATAAGCGCCGCGAGATCGTATTCTTTCCGAGTCTCTTCCCAGCCTGCCTTTCTCTTTCGCCGCCGCGCACTTTTGCTTTATTTTAGCGGAAAACCGGCCGGGGAGGGAGCCGAGCTACTGCCTCATCCTCCGATGATTTCTACGAAATTAAACTTCCGTTTCATCTTAATTCGATCTCACGACGAATTGAAATCTAGCTCAGCAAAGACGGCTAGGAAGTATTACTTACTTCGTGTTCGCTGGCTTTTGCAGCGACGGTATAATCTTAATTCGATGATGAATGCGGGATGAGTTTTCTTACACAGCCAGCAGATCGGTTTCGCTATTTTCACAAATATAGTCTCCTTCTTGAGGGCTTTAATACTTTCAATTCAGTTTTACGATAGACATTTTTCAGATGCTCCATTCTTATGTTTTACTCCGAAAATTAACATATTCCTTTATCCATAATAATATTTCATCATTTCTTTTAAGGTAGAAGTCTGTAGTCTTACAATTAACAAAATTAATTGGTGCTATCTCCGATGAAAGGCCTTTAGCTTCCGATAAAAAATGAAAATTTTGACTTTTTAATGAAAGGCTTTTTTATGGAAATGCACCTGAAAAGTTTAGAAAATGCCCGGTAAACTTTTTACAAGAATTAATCAGCGTGAAAACTTCAAGTACTTATTCGTAAAGCATAAGCCAAGTTTTCGATTCAAGTAATGTTCAAATATATTACTGTGAAGTGAATATGAATTTGAAGATTACTAGTAATGCGAAATCATCGATAAAAAAATATTTCTTGTTCTTCTACAATGGAAATCGTCTGAATATAAATACTGACTACTTAAATAACTATATACTGCATTTTTAAGTGGAACTTTGTCCAAGTATTCAGCTTCCTTCTTTATGCTGTAGACTTGAAAAGACAGACATTCCGGTAAGTTGTGCAAGATCGATCGTCTTAGCAAATGCAATTATTGGATGCTCCAACTTTAATCGCTGTATCATCATCATTTGGCGCAACAAGTATTTTGATCGAAGTTTCAAAGAAGCGCGTCTTCTTGCCGTTTCTGCGTTTATCGACTTCGCAGAGAGATACTGCACTAAAAAAGGCGAAAAGAAACTAGAGTTAAGAGGACGATATATATAGCGAAAAAGTCTTTACGCGGTTTATCGCTGAACGTTATCCACACCCGATGCTCCATGAGTTTTTCAGCAATGAGTCTCGGATAAATTATTTCGAGACCTGTTTATCGGTATCAGCGTGAACTCTAATATTGATTTAATTATTATTAATTTCTTTTTAGCAAACACCAATAAGTAAATTAATATTATATAGGCCGATAAGCTCGGGTTAAATATATAATACATATCTTTCAGTTTGCAATATCCGTATGGAGTTAAATCGTTAATTTGCGGGTATTCTTTGGCAGTTTCTGTTGATGCAAAAATAAAGAGAAGTTAAATTATAAATTATACAATAAGTAAATAATCGCTATAATAATGCGAAGGATTTTAAAGTTTTAAAGCTGCTCTTAGTTTTAAACAGAAGATTGCTAAGTGTTCATAAATATTATAACTTTAATAAATCTGACAGGATTGTAAACGTAAACAATTATTTACATAATTATTTTAATAAACTGTTTTAAAAGCCCTAAGTAAAAGTTATTAAAACTTGTTCTTTTTATCGTTTCAGGTGAGTACTGCTGTAGTGCGCTAGTAGATGAAATCCAAGTAGGGTAAGACAATAGCACTGCCAACTTAAAACTAAATCCACTTGTTCCGAGCATCCTGACTTCATTATGTACATAAAAAAATAATTCCCAGAAATTGCCCCACTGATCGTAATCTACATGGTGCCCGTATTCGTTATAACAAAGCAATTACGGGGGCGTGAATCGTCCTCTTGATAAGCTTGGGATCAAGTGCACACGCGGCGTGTTCCGAGAATCTTTCTATATTTACATAACGGAGTTAGGAAAGAGAAATGATGTTGAGACAACATAGCCTCGTGGCTCGCGGCAACCCCTTGCACATTCAGCGGACGACTGCGATCCACTTACCTCCCGGGCTTTCTAGCCCCCCTCGCGCTCCCGAGAAACGCTTAAGTCGAGCGTCGGTGTGCATTCGGGGGCTAGGTTGCGCTTCCAGGAAAGTGATCGGGAACAGGGCAGGTAACGATTTATGACCCAGAGCGTGCACGCCGGGGATATATAGACACGCGGCGGCGGCGGCGGGCTTGCTGTATACGTACGGCGGGATCATAAAACTAGCGGCTCCGTGAAATACTGCGGCTCTTTGCGCGCGGAGGCGCGCGCATCAGCGAGCTAACTTTTCGAATCGCTTGATCATTCTCGCGCGCGCCAGCGCGGGGAGAGGGGGTGGGCGAGGCCGCCGCCGCCGCAGTTGGTACATCGCTGCACTTTATTATCGTCCAATCGAAACTTTGCTCGAGCTGCCTCGGCCCTTAGAAACAAGTAAACAGAAATGCAACTTGCCGGAATTACCCGCGGATTTCCACAATCATTCGACCGGTTTGCCAGCGCGAACTGCAACACTTCTCTCTTCCGCTCTTCCGCCGCTCCTGTCTTCCTTTCCAGCTATCATGGTCTACATCACCGAGTTGAATAAGTTTTCGGGAATAAACGTTATGGAAAGTTACGTAATCGAAATCTGCCGCTGAACTTGTGCGCGAGAGATACCTGCATCGCATGAAAGGGATAAATGCTCATTCAAATTTTTATCTGATTTGGGTATTCTCACTGTGCAACTCTTTAAACGCATTTCAATTTGCTTACTTTTATTAATTTACCGAACTTTGATGTGCCTAACAAAATGCACCGAGTGAATTTTCAACTAATAAAAGAAAGCAAATAGAGCAGAAAAAAAACCGATCAACGGTGAATATTATTTTAAAACAAGAGTATTTGCGTTCATTCCGCACAATAAGAGGTAAAATATTAAATTCCGGCAGGGGGTAACGCTCGCTATCCATCTAAAAGTTTATTTTGCAAATTTAAAGAGTTAAGTTAATCGATGAGCCGATATTGGAACTTCTATATCCCAACGCTAACCGGGACGCTAATAAATTAATTAAGCCAATTTGAAGCCCCTAATAATCCACGTCGATTGGACAAGCAACGGGTAGCTCGAAGTAAGAACTTGGTTCGTCGGATAGCGGCGTGACCTCGAGGACGGAGCGGCGCATTAGCGGGCCGGGGATTCCCAGTTCGCTTTCGCTCTATTGAGAAGCGGAGCGAGGTATTCGCGGAGGCCGCCCCTCACCCCCGGCGCTCCGGTGTATCGAGAAGCTCAAAGTTAAGGGAAACTTCCCCCTTTCGGGAATTAAACTCGCGGTCCGTCGCGGGAGACGTCGCTCGCGTTGCCCAGCGGAACAGCTCGCTCGCGCATATATTCGTCTTATTACCGACATTGTAATTACCGTGGAAATGTCGCTCTCTGCCGGCGTCGCGCTGTGTAAATATATACGCGCGGACGCGCCTTCCCCATCGGCCGCCCGCCGCTGCACTATTTTAGCTGCGCCCGCGCGCCGCGTCCGGAAACTTAGCTTCGAATTATATAGACGCACGCGCGCCGAGAGTTTCGGAGACGAAGTCACGTGGGAGAGCTTCTCGGAGTAAGTTGCCCGAGAAGTTGATGCCGAGAAATAAGTTGGAGCGACGGAGACAGAAATTTCGCTCGGATGGCCCCCTGTCTCTCTCGCGCTCGCAGGCAATGTCTTTCTCCCGCCGTCAAAGAGAAATATTTCTCGACGCCGTCAAAGGCCAAAAAGACGAGCGTCTCGCTGCGAGATTCTTAAAAGGCATTATACGACACTCGGCGTGACTCCTTGCAAATCCAAGTAACGTAAAAGTACATCGTTTGCCGGGAAACTTCCTTTGCTTAATAAACTTTCCAGCGAGTGCGTATTGTAATGATTGTGCGTAAAATCGGCATTCGTTGAGGATCATCCATTTCGTAGTATATTCTAGCAGGAAATTATAAAAATCATGCTTTTCATACTTTGATAAACAATTTGTTTTACCGCTGAGTTCGAATTAGTGTTTAAATGCCGGAAATGGTTGTACAAGCACGGTACGTCGTACTTCTCTGTAATTCAACAACAATGAAATCCGTACCTCATACAAATCTTCAACGCCGCAATCACTTCACAGACTGTGTTAAGTACTGACTTCGCGAAGGGTTTACGCAATCGTTTCGAATGGAATTACCATGCACGTGCGTTACTGAATAACGCATTGTCCACGTAAATCGAATTACTGATTGAAACATTAACACTATTCATAGAGCATTTGCTAAAGGAAAAATGTAGCAGATTTGGTCCGCCGTTTTGTTACCATCCAATATTTAATTATTCTTGCAATTTATTTCGTATGGAAATATTTTCGATTAAAAATTAATGACAGATATTGTAGATATATTAATTATTTCTATAATAACAACGAGATTAAAAGGATCTAACTGAGAGCTGCCAGCTCCAAAAGATATTTATACCTATTTATTAAAAGTTATAAGTAGCTTAAGGCAACTTAAACACACAGTTCGCACAGTATACTTGGTGTACAGGGCGAATATCAAAAGCATAAGTCGCAATAGACCAAATAACAAAAAGCAGTTTGAATGGTTAAGACAAGCTTAAAATTCATTTGAAAGTAGACTTTAAAAAGTTTCAAATTTATATTCCAATATACCATGCAATGAAGAACTTTTCGATTAAAATTTTCTATTAAAACTAGAAAATTTTAACTTGTATTTCTGTTAATTGATTTATTGATGAATCTAAAAAGCCCTTCGATAGATAATTTAAATATTGGAAAACTTTTGAAAATCCCGATATACCACTTAAAGCGAAACAGTCGAAATGAAGTATTCAATTGTACTCATGTTGAACAAATTTGTTCGTTAAAAATTTCAATCGAAAATTTAAGTGATGTAAATTATTAAATCCGTAAAAAAATATCGATACGTATCGCCAGACGCAACGAGAATAAAACAAAAATTAAAATAACAGTGGAAGCGTCAGCAGCCAGGGGTGGATCAGATTCTCCGATTAATTAAAGCTCTTCCCCCAAAATTCGTTCACCGCCATTGCGGCGGAACGGGTGATTTCGAGCGCGGTCGGAGATTTGACTAATTCCCTGAATGTTACGTCTCTGCACTTTTAATTCGAACTTACTCTCCGAGGAAAAATTACGGCTCAAGTTTTTAATCACGTATTTTCATTAGTCGTCGTGTAACGCGTTTCTTTTTTTGCTCCCTGGTGCGCTTCACGTTCACACGTCAGTGAATGTCTCTTAAATTTCTGTTTACCCTTGTATATGCGTCTGAATGGTGTATTCACTTATTTCATGAAAATTATTGTAAAAGAATTTTAATAAGTTGCCGAGTTTTTCCCATCGCAGACTCGCATCTTTTACGCGGTAACGTTTATTAAATTTCATACTGTTTATTTAGTAAGGATAAATTTGGAATTTTTGCTGCCAAAATATAAGAACTTTTTCTGCCAGGTATAAAACAATTTTCATAAGCGTGATTACGGTTCGTAAAATTCCCCAGTAACACTTGATATAATTTAATATTTTTCAAGCTTCCCAGCCATTTTAGATTTCCCCGATTGCAATTTTACGCGGGTTAGCCCCGCACGTGATCCCGAGCTTTCGAGCTTTTCGAGGTGCCCCGGCAGGGTATGAGCGTAGACAGGCGGGGGAGATATATAGGCGGCGAGTTACATTAATTTCGCGAAGCTATTCGCGAGCGTTCGCCTGGGCCGCCCCTGCGAAATCCCTTTGAAAGTGTTTCTCCCTGGCTTTTCGCCGTCTCGGCCCGTTTTCGAATTGGCCGATCCAGAACCGACGGGCGAGAGCCGCCGCGGGGAGGAGGGGCGGCCGAGCTCGAGGTCGCCGTCCCGGTATTATACGATTCCCCGGAAAGCATCATTAGCGGCTTGCAAAGTGCCTACGTAAACGCAATGTAGAGCCGGCTTTCTTTTCTAATTGAATTCATAGCGGGGCGCGAGAGCGCGCGATTTATAGTAATGAGACATCTTATTTACAGGGGCGCCGACGCCGCCGCCGCCGCGGCGAAATGAAAAAGCGCCGAGGCTGGCTATGAAGGAAAATCGCTAAATCGCTAAGCTTCTTACCAGCTGATGCTGCTACTGGCGGTTCGTTCCCTCGCACTGACGCTTACGCCCCCCTTTCCCGCTCCTTATTTTTACGCGCCCTAGGCGTTTTCGCCCCGGATTCTTAAATTTCGTAATTTCTTTTATGTAAATGACTGGCGGAATATGAGCCGACATTTGCGCGCAGCTTATTACGTGTGATTAGTTTTTTTTCTTTCGCGCTGCGCCTTCTTTAGGTTTTCCACACAGAAATTTCTCTCCAAGCGGTAGGCGATTTCGGAAATTACTTAAAAACGGAGCGTATTTCGCGTTTTCCTTTTTTAATTTCCAAAAATAAATTTTGACCCACAAAGAAATGAATGATTGTGTAGTGAAAATTTCATTTTTATCCAGAGGTATAAATGATAAAACCCAGTTGCCGTTATTAATGGATTTGCCATGCTTTCCATTTCTCATATTAAATGAAAACTGTGTTTTTTTACAGCAATTTAATTTTCTGAAACGAAAATAATTGGAAGGAATATTAGTTTAAGGAAAGGAGGAAATCGCAAAATGCAATTGTTGAGGTTTTACTTACCCTAATTATTTTACCTCGAAATAGTTAATTGTTTTTATTGCTATTTTAATGAGAGGTCAACCTTCGCTAAAACTGAGCGTTATTTAATCAATTTTTTTTATCGGAATATTGAATGGCGATGTAAAAGGATGAAAAGCATATAAACTGCATTTAACAATTTAAAATTTTCGTTTTATTTTTATCACTCTCAGCGTCGTTACTTTTGATCGAGGAAGTTCAGCTTGAGATTTCTTTACGCTAATCCGTCGAAAGAATAAGCGGCATAAAAAGAAAATGGTTGGTCTATTGAACCGATAGCACGAAGGCGATGCCAAAAAAATGATCCGTTGAAGGGATCGATATTTATCGCGCTCGGCGACACATTTAATATCTGCGGTAACCTCGTTCGCGATACTTCCTCGAGGCTTGAGATATAGCCGGGGGTGTGCGTCAGAAAAGACAAGTTGAAAAATGAATTTCAGAGTGATGATTAATAAATTACGAGCGAACGGTGGACTATTGTTGAGGCGGCGTCGGGCCATGCGCCCCCATGAAAACTGATTTATTTGCTACGCCGAGGCACGGCGCGTTCATTATACAGGGAGCCCAGTCATCGTTCCGCGGCGCGGCGATCACGCGACACGCGAGCCTAAAATCTGAGATACTGAATTCGTGACCGGGTGACAGCGACGCCGACGCCCCCTTCTCATCCTGCCGAGCCGCCGGCAAAAGTGCTTAGAGGCTCTTTTTAATTGTTCGCGATGACAATTAAACTTACCCGCCTTCTCATTTTACGGACGTCGCGTTTTCGGTGCCGCTTCGATCCTGCCTTCCCGTATCGTGAATAAAAGGGGCGTGCGTCGCTCATGAATTTTCACTCGGTGTGTTTTACACTTTCTTAATAGTTTCATTTAATCGGCCATTAATTTTGCATTCGATCCGGATCCACGGTGTTTTAGAAAATAGCCTCGATTCTAGGCGAGCATTTAATTTGCATCCGATGACTGATGCGTTCGCGACTTCATTTGAGATCAGTGTAGTCCTCGCAAAATACGATAATGATGACACCATTTCCAATATTTGCTGGGGGCGCTGGGGTTTCGATAAACATGACATAAACATGATTGCAAATAAGCTAGGATATACGGTATGGGACGAAAAAATAGTTGTACAAATAGGATTATAACAAAGTTTACTAATAACATTATAGTAGCTGAGTTTGATACTTTATGTAATTTGTATGAACTCGACGATTAAATTTTAACGCGTGGGATTAACATTTTAACAGTCAATTTAACATGAATCAATTAATAACAAAATAGTCTTTATTTAGTCGGTTTAGTAAGTAAATACATTTTGATAATTTTATAAATATTGTTTTACTCAACAAGAGGTAATGCCTCGCTGTACCATATAACTTAGGTATACCATATAACGATTGTAGTAAAGATATGAAGACTTTCATAAAAGAAATTTATTTCTTTTAATGATTTATACTGCAACAATAAATAAAAATAATTTGAAACGACAAATAAATTGGATATCGTGTTATTGGCAGGTCGTAAAAGTGGGAAATTTCCACATACAGGAGTTGGCACAATGAAAATCCAAATATAGAGCGTGCGAAATAGCGTCGACTAAACGAAACGAATCTTATCGTCGGAACAATCGACACTTGAATCTAATTTAGACACACTCGGCGAGGCGGGCGGGCGCGCATTAACCCACGTGAGCTCGCCACGGGCGTGCGTGTCTGTCTGGCGCTCGCGGTGGGTATAAAATACACACAGACGGCGGAATCCAGCGGAACTGGCCTCGCTCCGGCCTCCGTGAAATTAATTAAAACTCTTTAGCGGACGATTACGTGCGGAGTTTGAGGCCCGGCCGCTCGGACGCTCTATCGGCTCCGCTAATCAGCGATCCGCCGGCCAACCCCGTACTTTTCGCTTTAAACCTTATCTACTCGAGCGGAGCTCAGTCGCGAGGCCACCCCCCGCTCTCCTCTATAGTCCCGCGGGAGCGAAAGCCGAAGCGACTGACTGGATAACGCTTGAGACAATCCTCCAGCAGGCCGATGCTTTGGCGACTTGAGGGAGGAGGCGCTGCGAGTCGCCGATTCGTTGGTGACGCGGCCGCGGGATCCCCTGTATCACCAGTGGAATCTCTCTACGGCGATGATGCTTTTACTGGACTGTGGATTCTTCGGTTTGCCGATATGTTTTTACCAGAGCTTGCAACAAGCTTTCCTTCTCTCGAGCTGAAGTTTCTGCCTTACTTTTTGCTTCTCCAGTTTGGTTCTTAGGCACCATAGTCGTATCAAATTAGAAAATCTTGGTTAAACTGGAATTCTACCATTGAGAATCGAAAGATTTCGGTTTTTTTTTCATCAAAAACGTAGTTTCTACAAGCTCTTTTTATTTGCGAAAACTATTTTTGTGTCGCTATATATGGAACAACGAATACCTATAAACACGGAACGTAGTTTCGTTGCTAATGTGATGATTTATTCAAACTATGGTGAATAATTCCGTGCTATGGAATGAAAAAGTATATTTATATATCCAGATATATACATGGATATACTTTTTAAAAAAAGCTGGTATAATAAAATAAGTATCTATCGATTTTGTAAGCAATACAATTATTGTCAATCAAATACACTAATTCGAGGATATTATTTATCATTATCACAATTTTATGAAGGGTGGTATTGACTTTTTCACGAGTTTCGCATCAAAATTTTTCACTTTTTTAAAGAATCACTAATATGATTACCAGATCATTAAAATTTTAAATAAATAAATATTTTTATGATTCATAATATTTAAATAACGATACATATGTGTTTTAGTTAGTTATCGTAAAAAAATTATGTTTGATATCAAAGGAGTGGAGTTGTTTAAATAACAAATATTTTAATTAATCACATTATTGGCGTACGAATGCAGAAGTAGTCACTTCGATTGGATAATTTACTTTTCATTTGGCCATTTTAGCCAACAAGGTGTAATCTGTAATTTGAATTTTTTCTGTTCATTTTCGATAATCATAATAATACTGTGTAATTACCATTGGTAAGCATAAAGAGCGAGCGTCACTCGTGTCGAAACTAATGAAAGAGCTACTCGTTTCGAGCGTCTATTAAAATTTGCTGCCTTAACAAGATCCCATAATCGAGCGCGTTATCAGCGGCGAAAATGTAAATTTTAATTTTCGACCACCTGAATAATCTACCTCGTTCGAACCTTCTATTGTCGTTTGCTTCGTACAGAAACTTTTTATCGATTATAAAATTTTACATTACCCATCGAGCGCTATATGCATTTTATATTTCTCTTCTATCGTATAAAATGAATGACTTTTTATTTCATATATATTCAAGTATTGTATCAGTTTTTTATTCCATTGATGCAGATTTATTTCACATTTTTCAGAAACCTTTTATTTCGATATTGAGTGCTATACTCTGAATAATTAATAATTTTTGACAAAGAGTTAATCGTACTGTGACAGATAAATCTTTTTCTAAAAATAGAAATTCTCATCATTCGATTTTTGATGATCGAATATAGATTCACACAGTAATACTGTCCATCCGAAAATTTGGAAATATATAACATTACATTGTCGTCTGCAAGACTGTTATCTTTTTTTTCTTTATAGCAGCGAAGGAAAATTTTCTCTAAAAGCTTACAAACATTGCTCTCCATTTTCGAGTTTGCAATATTAATTGGTACCGCGAGGTCGCTAATTTGATCGGATCGATTATCCCAGACTGCACTTGCGATCGGTGCTCGCTTCTCTCGTTATATCCCGATGAGTGCAGTCAATCCGCAGATCCAAGCTTGGCCGGTTCACCGCGGACTCGAAGTATTGGGAATAACTAGAGCCATGTACCTTTCCGCGAGAAAATCAATTGTATTTTTGGTCTCGGGAGCGAAAACTTCTTTTGGATTCTTATGCTTAGCATCGAGGGTGGCTTTTCAGCATAACTCAAAATAGTACTGGAGGAATTAAGTTTTGCAATTATTCCCAATTGGATATTCTTGAATTACTGAGATGATTTTATTTTTCCCTTTTCCATTTGATGGCACTCAGCATTTTACTTCTGCTATCGGATATCCCGTGACTTGAACACTTATATTTTAGTTAATCTACTTATTTTAGCACGAATATTTTTACTTTCTAACTTTTTTGAAATATTAAAATTGTAAAGAAATATGAAGCGATTCGAAACACGGGAATACGTTTTATTTTTGCGTGACATCCTCGTCAAGATAAACATATGCGTGCGTATATCAACGGGAATCAAAATCTAGTCTCCTAGCAAGTTTTTATATAATTTATTACGAAGATTTTCTAAATATTACTGTCAAATACGTGATTGACTGAACATTTGCTTGACACAGCGATTTATACCTAAAAAATATATTTTAATTTTAATTAACATGACCCATTAATTATTAAAATATTAATAAAATTTATATATTTCAGCATGTTTTATTAATAAATAAACTATCAGTTTATTATCTATAAACTCAAAATACACACGAATAAATATTAAAATTTTTTAAATTTAAATCGAAGAAATCCGAAAAGTAAATAAACATATTATGAAGTTCACAATTTTTCTTTGTAAAAGCAGAAAATATAAAATACTTATTTATTTTTTATTCCCTAACGACCGCGAAAAGTAGCCTGACTTCGTAGCACCGTCCAAGTCACAAACATAAGCGGAAACCCCAAGCGATATTGTGCAACTCACGCGAACGGTGACTCGCGAAATTATCTTCGTAATTAACGGCACTTCTTAACGTAACGTATTGCCGACCGTTGACGTTTAGACACGTGAGGGGTCGAGAGGGAAGTAAAACCAACATTCGGCGGGAAATCTGTGCAAAGACGATACGTAACCCGAGAGCCCGAGTCGGCGATGGCGGCAGCGGCTATGACACTGCCTATAGCGCACTCAAGCCACGTACACGCGCGAAATCGACGAATCGACACCGTATAGCGCGCCGAGTGTAAAAAGGAAACGAATTTTACCCCGTTCTACGACTCGATTATCTTCCTCTCCTTTTTGCTTTCCGCCGGCGGAGGCAAGCGATTGCCCGACCTCTTTGCCGATTATCCTGGCCTTTCACTCTAATTGGCGATTAATACATTCGAATTAACACTATCTGCGCGGACTCCGCTGCATCCTTTTTCCTCTGTGAACTTTTTTCGCCATCCGCTCGATGCTGCTGCATACTTACCCCCCGGCGTTTTTCTAGCTACCGAGTGCATAATTGCGGCATCTAAAGTATCGCCATACTGGAATCGTTCGGTACAATATTTTAATTTTAAACTTTATTCTTTCGCAAAAAAGCGCTAATTTCCGCTACAACCAAGCAATATCATATTCCATTTCGAATGTGTCTTACCACTCGGTAATTCTAATCTATTCGTATTTCGCAACTGCAAAGGCAGTTTCCACGTAAAGGTCTTCATGATTCACACTCATTAGTCAATCCATTAGTAAATTGACCGAGATAATCCAGTGTACATGCACTGGGGTCTCGGAGCGGGTTTCACGCGTGGAAAATTATAACCGGGCGCGATTGTTATTAGTCATTTAAAGCCTTCCGTTATAGGCGGCGCCAGGGGCAGGGGGCGGCGGGGCCGCTCGAGATAGAAAGTCAAAGCCTAATCCCCCGCAGCGGCTCGGAGATGTTAAGCGCCGGTCGAGCGAGTGCATCCACTATCGGGGCAGCGTTAGCTCGGCGCCGCCGTAAGCCGCGCCGCTTAACGACCAGTTAGCTCGTGCTTAATATCCGCGGCGGTTGGCTATTGCCCGATGCGCCCCGAAATCGTTTTCGCGCTCGCGAAATCCGCCGCGCTCTTTCCGCCGACTTCGGCCCGGCTCGATAATGCGCCGATGAGATGCCGACGAACATGCGTTCGCTCGCGAAAGATGACCGGAAGTCGCGGGGCAGTGCGACGAGTTCGCCGGGTGCTTGCTTTTTCGCGCGCATGTGCGCCCTTTAATGCGGCCGACGATCGGACGGTTCAGAAATTTTGCATTTCAAAGCTCCTGCCTTTTTTGCTTTTCGGCGGAAGATTTCACTCTTTATGTTACTCTTTGCGCGCGCCTGATAAAGGGAAACTTTATTGCGCCTCGTGGATTTAAAAATGAAATGGGAGTGCGACGTTTCTTTTTTTACATCTTGTATACCTTTGTTACCTGCACGTCATATTTCCCCTTTTTCTCATTTACGCTTTTTATCAAAGCTCGCCGAGCCGCGTTAAACCGCTTTACATTTTTAATTAATAAACCGTCAAATTTATTAACGTTATTATAAGACACATTATCATTTTTTTCACAAGCCTGGATTTAAACAATTATTTCTTAAGCGCAATTCACTTTTCAAACGGCACTTTATTTTTACATCTACAAGCATTTGTGCTATTTAATTAATGTCAAATGACATTTATAGGTAAATCAAATCCTGCATATTAGACTTATTGGAAAAGTAAGGAATTGAAATCCTTTTTGCGTTCACTTAAAAGTTAATTATTGTTTATTTTCACGTTACTGCGGAACTAAATTAAAATTGTTATCTCTTGTCATACAGTGTGAGTTACGTTTTATTAATGGGATAGGCATTTGCATATTTCACGTTTACGTTGTACGCTCGTTACCCATTTATATTCACAGCAAAACTTCAGCTTTATTTTTTGCTTGTCTATCTTTTTTTCTACACTAAAGTGAAATCTAATTTATAAAGATACGTTAGCGCTATATCAATGCGCTCTCGAAATCCAATTACACTAAAATATTTTCCCTTAACTCTTCCTACGAGATAAATAGTTTCTATTTACATCCGTAATAATAAATTCCATAAGGTGTCAAGCGTACTTCGGTGGAGTAAAGGAAATAGGAAAATCAGCGATGGAGCGCGGCAAACTGGTCAATTCGAGAAAGCTCTTAGCGTCGTATAGGGTGAAAATGAAGGGATCCTCGGGAGGCGTCATTTAGAAAAATGAAAGGTCCCAGCCGATGATCGTGGCGATGCCGCTTGGCAAGCGAGCGAAGGGTAGGCGGGGATCCATTACGCGACAGTTGATATGTCTTTTCCCCGCATATCGATTGTGCGTCCGCTCCTGGCACGGCCAATCTTGTCCTTAACGAGCTTACCGGAAAACGCTTTTATCCAGCTCTTCCGCCGCGAGTTGACAAATAGCCGTCATAGAGGAGGAAAATGGAGACGTTCGGTGGTGCTCGCCTCGACTGCGAGTCGAGGGCGCAGTTTCCCGCGTTTCTGCTCTTTCTTTCAAGGAGTTATTGTCATTCATTGGGACGACCGCAACATCCATTTGTCGTAAATTTCGTCGAGCGGCTTTTATCGCCCGTTCGACGCTTCTGAGGAGCTATAGCTCGTCTTCGTTTCGGTTCTTTGCGCCGATGATAGCGACATTTTTTTTATCCTTAATTAAAGATTTTTTATTTCTGGATCAATCAATTTTGTAAGCGTGAGTTTGTAGAATAAATTTTCTTCATTCTACTCTTGAAGGTTTAATGTATTCAAGAAATTCAGTAATCAAATATAGTCATCGATTTATGACTTATGGTTAATTAAATAACTCATATTTGATCAAAATCGTAAAACAAGAATAACTGCATACATTTTTAAACATTTGAAATTCTTATATTCAAAAGAAAATTTTAGGAGTTTTTAAGTAAATTTTTAAAGGAAATCTATAGAAATACCTTGAATTATAGAGATAAAGAGAACCAGATTAAAAGGAAAGTTCCCTTCTTTTGATAAATGAAATATTTTGGCAGAAATAGAAGTTTTGAAAGCTTTAGACAATGCACATTTTTCATCATTAGAAGAACCTTCTGCCTATCGATCCTCTTAATTTCTGCTCTTTAACCTATTTTTAAGTTCCAATATTTTTAATAGTCATTTTCTCAATTTCCCAATGGTGCGATGGGCTTAAATTTACTTTAAATAAAAGATCTACCTTATACTGTAGTACTGCATAGGTTCGACTTTTGGGAACGGAATTCAGCCATACCCGAGGGTATCCGCCGCCTTTGCTGATCCTAAGCTTCTAAGCTTTCCTTCATACATATTAGATGTAACATAAAAGCTGATTCTTTTTTAAAATATGAAAACTATTTTATAATTTACTCTTAGATTATCCTCCGAATGTAATGCTTCAGACAACCACCCTCTTACATTTCGTCTGAATCATCGGCTTGTCTTTTTATATAGTTCCAATTCGTTTTGTAACGAAGATAAGACTCAAATATCAGATGAATTGTAAATTTCGTCGATTATAGACAGATAAAATAAGAGTAGATCGGGAATAAAAGTTACATCATTTTCAGATCAAGAAATCACTCTTTTCACAAAAATAAAAGAAGATATTTGTGACTTTTCAGAAAAATAACTTTATTTTGATATTTAGATTATCATTTGAAAATTATTTATAAAAAAAATATCTCTTGACAAACCTTTTTGAGCAAAAATTGTTAACGTAAAGAATCTTTCAATAAAAGTTTAGTAAAATTTAACAAAGGATAGCATTTATAGAGAATTTTTTCCTTTGCTACGTATTTTTTTACAACGGAGATTTTAAATTGTCCATTGCTATTTCATCATAAACGAATGATAAAATAAAAAGCTTTTGTTAGATACAAAAATCAATGACATAAATTAATAGGAAAGGGTTTTGTCAAAATTTATGAAATATATGATATGAAATTATTGAAATTGATCTTGTATATAATGACGCATTATACTCTTTGACATTTTTGTGGGTTGCGAGGTAAAAAATATTTTATTTTTTACGTTTACATTATACTATTTACTCTCGAAGCTTTAAAGTTTAAAATATGAAGAATTCTAACTAATATATAGAAATTCCAGAAATTCGACTTTCTCATAAAAATTACCTTAAAAGCGGAAGTTTTGAGCAGGTAGAAAATAAAGACAACGAAGGGTTAGACGCTTTGAATATCTCATGAAGCTAAAATCCATTTGGTTGAATTCGCCGCGCGAGCGCTTGAAACGCGGTCAAATCCAAACGAAGCATGAGAAAACCACTTACCAGGACAAAAAAAGATGGAGAGGGGAGTCGCGGGCATTGCTCGCGAGAAAAAGCGTGGTCCATAAATTATTCTTTGGATCGAGCGGGGTGCGCGCGAGGGAGAAAGAGAGAGGTAGAGAGAATTTGACTTTGGGCTCCGCGAGAGGCGTCGCGACGCCGAAAGGGGAAACTTGAAGACGAGCCACAGGGATAGCCCGGGTCTAAGCGCCGGCTGAAACTTCTTGATCCTCAGACTTTTCTCGAGTGTTACTAATGTGGCGTATTTCAGGCTCGGCGAAAGGCACACGTCCGCCGAGCTGCGCCGAAGTATTATGAAGCTTAACGAGACTTAACGCTCTAGCCTCCGAGGCTCCCGGCTCGATTTGCACTTGCGGAACGGACTTGATTTAGATGAATTGCCCGCTTGGTTTCCTTTGCCTCTAGCTGACCTTCTGCCTTCGCGTTATCCCCCCAAATTGAACTGTTATTCTATTTTTTGTCTCTCATTGCACCTCTACTTTATTAAATAATTTATGGAGCCGAGGCAATTGTTTGCTTATTAATTATCAAATAAGCAGATATTTTTCTTCTATCGTCTTTTAATTTGTGCGTTGACTCTCCTTACTGTTCTCTTTCCTTATGCGGAGGTAGTTCTATATGATTACCGTTTTTCGTGTTATTGCAACATAATTTTTAGAGAACAGTCTGCAGAATATTTGACCATATTATGCGCTTATTCACGAAAACAGCAATGTGCATCTTTCGAAAAAATAAGAGAAGCTTTCTTGAATTATTTGAGTACTTGTATAGAATGAGTCATTGGGAAAAGCATTGTAATTCTTTCAAGTCAGGTCGGTCATATCTTCCAGTTCATTAGTCTTCATATTTCTTCATCCTTCTTGTCCCTTTCGCTTAAGCGGCTTCCGATAGATCGATTACTCGTACGCCACGCTCGGCTCCGGTTTCATAGCGGCAGGGCGTCTTCCCTTTATCTGCTTATACACTCGTATTTATTGAGCAAAGACCAGAGCTGCGAATGATCCGATTAAAGTCAAAGGTGCACCGTCGGAGGGTAAAGCGTAGCGAGAGTCAAATAATCATACCCGGAATGGTAGCCCCTCCCTGCAATCGTGTTGGATCGAAGGATTCACTGGGAACTTTGGCAGGTACGCGCGACTTCGAGTTTAACAAAAGACTTATGGAAGTTCCAGAAGAGAACCGCTTGTTAGAAAGTAGGACTCCTGCGTCGCAGCTTCGTTCCCTTTAACAAATTCATCGAGCATTCTTCAAAAATTAATAATTTCATATTTTACAAAATTATTTACCGCATCAAAATAATGGTTAAGATAAAGTTTCCTTTCCGATAGGTCAGCAGGCAGCATCCTGAAGACTTGAATTTATTACATCAGAAACCATTAAGTTAAATATTGCACTCTTTCATTAGCGACATCATTACTTGATTAAGGTCGCGAGTAAAAGGCGCACGCGCCTGATTAGGGCATGAAAGGTTAATCCTGAAAAGTACCGAAAGGCTCGATTTGGGGCGCGCGGGGGATGCAGTAGTGCCGCCGCGGCACCATAAAAGCGCGACTCCGATGGGGGGGATAGACAGTGGTGTTAATAATTCAGCGTCCCGTGGCCGGCCGGCAGACTGGCGGCGCCGCGGAGTCGGCGGCGTCGGCGGCGCATGCAACTCGCGTCTCGCCGATTGCACCGAGCGAGCAGCTGATGACTGACGTCGACAGGCGCTGGGGCACTTTTCGTTGACTTCCGCGCGACTGCCTCCTCGTTTATTTAGACCGGCGATTCGTTGAATATCGGATGCGCTCGCCCGGGGCTCCGTGGCCCCTTGCCCGAGTTGCTTCGATGACTGGGTCGTAGAAGTCTGAAAGAGCAACAAAATGTCAATATCAGAAGTGCTTCCATCAACTTTTTCTTTTTTTGATGCGAGGCAACAATGCACCAACTTTATAACGCTCAAGTTTTACCGGCAGCAACGGATGAGCTGTTTACACTTATGGATTTTTCGGTTATCCGTTTATATCGATAGTTGTTATTTTATTTAGTTAATGTTGCCTTGAAATAATAATCCGAGTCTGAGCACAGGTAATTCAGCATTTATCGAACTGACGCTGAAAACAGAATACAAATACAACGTCATGGGCAATACGGTATTTAAACATGTAAAAAAACGCTAATGTCGTTGAAGAATTTTCGCGAAAAGCTCTGCTCCATTGAGTTCCTTCTGCAAGTATGAATGAAATCGGTAAGTCGCTCGAGTCCGATATAAATTGACTTTGCGAGGTTCACGGCGAGGCGAGTCCGCCCGGGGAGAGCGAGGCTTGCAGCTATTATATTATCGAGAAGGTGGCTCTCCTCGGCTTCCTAGGACCGGGGTGCCTCCAATGAAAAATGCAGGGGGACAATCGATTGGACCGCGAGCGGCGAATAATTCAGAGACTCGCGAGGCTCGTCCGTCGTACCGATACCGCAGGACTTCGAAAACCGTCGGCGGCTTTTGCCGCCAACCCCCGGAGTCTTTGACGTTTGGCGAGGGAGTTTGACTAGCCGCACCGCCCTCGAGATCTATGCGCCGATCGCGGCCGCGGGATTATTCCAACTTTAGCTGTTTGAACTGTGCACGAAATCAGAGGAGCGCTTTCGGAGAGCTGGCGATATATGCAAGTTTACGATGACACGCTTTGATAAATACGTCTTCGAACTTTCGTATCTATTTGTTTCTTAATAATTGCATAATATAAACTAAGCGCGTGTTCGATTAAAATTTATGAAAAAAAAAAACATTTAAAGCAAATTTCATACTCGCCTAACTCTAATTATCATTATTAAATATCTATAAACATTTTACTACAAGTACATAACATCAAAGCTGTAGTAAGAAAAACAAAAATAACAACTTTTTTCTCAGAGTTAAATAAACCAAATATAAGATGGAAATTACATTGCATTCATAGACGTACACGAATACTAAGAAATTACCACACGCAAAAGTTAGTATAAGTACAATTTTACACATAATACTCGAGTCCCTTCAAGACTCTCAACAGCACGAGTGCTCGCCTATAAATTTAGTTGTGAAGTGCAGATTCAAATGTCGCAACATGAAGCAAACGTTTGACAAATATAACACGAACGACACTGATCATTGACAGTAATGTCTGCAGTGCAAGTTCGTGTATATTATATTATATTCTTAAATAAAATGAAATGAGACAAATTATTTCAAAAAGTAATTGAATGGATTATCATTTTTAATTGTAATATAAAAGTAAGTGACGAGTCTTTTGACAATTAGTATTTCATTTGCTTTTAAATTCTATTTTAAAAAAGATTATAAGGCAGGTTACGACGTACATTAAAGAATTACTTTTTTATGAAATGTCACTGCATTATGATTTTAAAAGCATGCACTTTGAAAGTTGAAAATGTTCTGAATTAAAAAGTCGCGATTTAATTAAGACCATAATTATGTATACGTAATTACGTACATTTTTATGAAACAAACAATGGAAAATACACGTGTTTTATACTCTCTTTTCATAACAACTATTTGAAATAACAGTTTGTAAGGACACAAAAATTAAGTGTGTATTAGCCAAGCAAATATTTTAGTCACGCTCTCTTGAATATTTTATCTCTATTTCTATGACACCAAGTTAAGAGAAAAGTTCTTAGTTTGTCGAGCAGAGCTTTCAGAAGTAATCAAGTCATAAAACATTTTATGAACATGGATAAGGTTTAAAATTGATAAGTCTACCAATTTCTAACAGTTGAAGCCCACACCATTAATTTAACCATTGTCGATTCAATTAATTGTCAAATAAGAGAATTCTCATAATTTGTTAATAGTAGCTGAAAGCTTGTAAAGTTAATGTTTTCGTGTAATATTTCGTTGGGTAATGCCGGTATTATACTAATAGAAAGTAAGCAGATTTTAAAGGTAATGTATCTGTTGCTCAACCTATTTATAATAAATGTCGAGGAGCTAAGTAGATAACGTAATGAATAAGAAAATAAATTTTGCTTGTCAGCTTTTAACGTAGTTCCCGTTGGATGACCTCATTAGTAACTGGCAAAGATAACATAAAATGTATTCGAAAACTTTTTTGCACTTACCTCTATAAATAATAAAATTTGCTGAGGTCAGAAAAATCTCTGTTAATTTCCAAATAACTTCACAAATTTTAACGTTCTTATTTTTAGAATATAATTAATAACCAGATCACTGCTTTCTGTAAAAAACCAAGTACATTTATATAAAACAAGGTAAATCACAAATTAACCTTATCTCCCTAACGAGATTCATCATAATTTGACAATATTATTCACGAAATTTTAACAAATCGATATTTTTATCACAGAATAAAATTTTCTACAAATAAATCCAAGCGCATTAATAAATTACAAGTTGCTCCTCATTTTCTTCTCCTGCAAGGAAACGGAAAATATGATATTACTGGCAGGTAAATCGTTAATCGCTCGGGCTAAAATTTATACAGCAAACTGCCGGTGCGCGCGGCAAACTCGTTGAATGATTAAACAGTCCGAAGCCGAATTTCGCGGCGGTGTAAATGGGCTTCGCACGGCCGGCGTCGGCGACATAATAAAGCGTTTATTTCGCGTCAATAATGCAAGAGTGACCAACGACCGGCGGCACTCCGCGGGCTCGCGCGGTCCGCAGCTCAGCGTCGTTCTGTCCCGCGGCCATAACGCCGCCGTTCCGTCATTTAAATTCGGCCTCTCGTAAAGCTCGGCAAAGCGATTCCACCCCCGCCCCCTCCTCTGCGGTTTCGCCTTTATCTTCCCACTAAACTGCCTCGCTCGGCGCGTCCCCGCTTAGCTTTCTCGAATTAACGATTCGCCGCGGCGGTGGCGGCGGTGGCGGCGGCGCCGTCGCGAATCGAAATCTCGCTGCCATCGTCGGAAATGGACAAATATTGTCATTTCTCTATCTCCGCCCTCCTCGTTTATTTGGCGCCGCTGCCGTCGCGACGGAGACTGCGTCTGACGCGGCGCCGTTATACCGCGAGGCTGCGAGAAGGTGGAGGAAATTAATACCGGCTGGAAAGACCGATCGCAGACCCGGCGCCGTTTGAGCGAAACTTTTAATAAATGACAAGCCCTTAACGGGACTTCTTCCAATATTTGCACGTTAATGAACTTTTAATTAATTTTTTTAGCGCAACTTCATGCGCATTTGCCTAGCCGTCATTGATATGCGTGTTTTTTTTTAAAATAAGTTGTTTTAAATAAATTCGACTAAATATCATCAGTAGTTGTATAGATTGCAATTTAATATTTTTAGAAGAATTTATTTTTAATAATTGATAAGGTTTTGTAATTGAATAATTAATTTCCTGATTTATTTGAACCACAAAATTCAAGTGCATATCAAACAAGTTTAGAAATACAGTTATCAATTACTTAATGTTACCTACAAATATTAATTTAGAAAATTAATTATAGATGCAATGTTTAATTTTGTTATTTTGCAGATTAATTATGAGCTATAAAAGTGTTTCTAATTTTAGGGCCACGAGTGCATTAATTAAAATCTGAAGAAATATAAAACAATATTTAATTGTATTCGCGGAACAATGAATTACACTCAGGCAAAGAATATGAATAAGCATTCGCAGCAGGGGGAAAGGAAGTTAAAGTTTCGTCCTCCCCACGAAATCCGCAAGAACGAGCGAAAACAGGCCAATTAAGGCAGGCCGCCCTCCCCTCGGATCCGATCGTTCATTACGATTTCGAAATTGCTCGTCGCGCGAGTCACCCCAACGTCAGCGAGTGCCTCTCTCGGGGAGCCCCCATCCGGCCGCGGGCTCGCCAAGTCTTGAGGATCGAACGGCGAGCATTCGTGCGGCTAAGTGGCGGAGACGCGAGCGGCGCGGCGCTCGCCTCTGTTGCCATAGCGTCGCCCCCTAATTAGCAACTGGCGCGCGGCCGCATTGTTTCCGCCGCGCGTCTACTTTCGCCGGCGGTGGCTCTCGACTTCGTCGCCGGGATAAATAATGCACTCGAATTTTCTTGTCTCGTCGCTCGGCGGCGCGCGAGATCGTTTTGCGGTCGCTCCCGCTCCCGCCGAGGAGATAATGCGCCGGAAAGAGCGAGTTAGCCGTCCGGTACATAGTGGGCGATTAATTGCGCCCGGAGGAGCGCGCCCGCGCGCCCGCGCTCAAAGAGCATAATGTCTTCCCGGCACAATGGGGCCGCTGTTTCCTTTCTCGTCCTCCGGCGCGGCGCTCCTTTTTTTCCGCGTTTCGGTGCCGCGCTGCGGTCCGGCCCCGGACCTCCCCCGACTTTGCGATGGGATTTAATGATTGATGGCGAGAGAGAGGGCGGCTATACGCTCGCGCGCGCCAGAGCTATACGCAGCCCCCTGGCGAATGTAAAGATAGCGGCTCTCCTCGCCTATGCACAGACGAATTCGCGGAATTCCCACGGTGCATTGTGGCTTTTTGTGAAATCGAGGTCGCCCGAGCGGCCCGCACAGCTGACTTTTTCTAGGCTCGCGCGCTCGTTATTAATGGCAGCGATTTGCGTGGCACGGAATTTTCCTTCGCACTCAACCTTCGATCGAGTTTCCCGGAAGGAGATATTACCTAGATGCCGAGGACGCGTCGCTGGATAATTGGGTTCGATTTCACTTCTGCGAATTTTGCGCCTTAGTCGATCTTCGTCGCGCGTCATCTGTTTCAATGACACATTTTCATCGAGGATCCGCGCCAGATATTACTTTCGCCTGACGAATGGCTCTTATTAAAAATTCAAAGAATTTTGTACAACTACGGAGATGAAAACTTAAATTGCCGTTTTCAGTAGTAATATCAGTAAATGGTCAGACGTAGAAACAGTGCTACCTTTTTGTTTACGTTATAAGTTATCGGTATGTTTCTTATTTATAAAATGAATTTAAAAATATTCGAGTCAACAATACTCTCTGTTTATTGAAAGAAATTGTTAGCTATTGTCCCTGATTTATATAATGAAGAGACGGCTAAAAATGCAGCACTCGTTTATTATTTACTAGCATACTTTGTTATAAATTCTAGCTAAATCCGCTGGGGTGAAAATCGCCAAATTAACTAGAAATTTTTAGCGCACACAATTTCACGTCTCAGTCGGGCAAAATGTAAACCGTGCGAGAGGCAGTTTTTTCCCAAGGCTTGTACGACTTCCTACTCTCTTTTAGAGTAGCCAGCGCGCGCGGAAAACGAACTCGGCAAGAAATTACATACGGCGCATTGCGTAAAGGAGGGGTCATTTCTGCGCCTCGTCATCTGCGCTTTCTGATTTTTATCGTCGAGCCAGAGCCCCGCTCTCGTTCCGAAAGCACCCCCGCCGGCGCCACCGACGTCGCTCGATCATAATTTTCCGAAGCAACCCTTCAGCTGCCATTCGCACGGCCGGCCTCAGCGGCGCTCGCATTTGCCCTCGACTACATTGCGATAATAACGCCGAGAGTGAGCACCAGTATTACCACTTTTCTCTTACCCCCAGTTTCGATTTACGTTCATTCGTATATAGATCCTCGATTCACCCCTGCGCGCACCGCCTTATAGGTGTTTCACTGCAGGTATGAGCCAATTAAAATCTTGATAGGACTTTTTCTCTGGGATTTTAAAACATTTTTAATTAAAAAATTTTTTTAATTCCGGGTTTTGAGGTATTTTCTCAAAGACAAGAGCTTACCTGTATATACTTTACACATTAACTTTTAATTTTACTGGCCTAAGAATATTTACGTGGAAATTAACTCGCAGTTCGCTGAAGCACTTGATTAAAATTAAATGTAAAATAAGTAATTGTAAAATGAGAAAATTGTAAAAATCATACTTTTTAAAAATCCTTGAAATATTGTAAGTGCTCTTGGAAACATTATGCGATATAGTTGAAAATCAAGATAAATATAAGGAAAGAGAAAAAGGTCACAATTAAAAAGGCAGCCGGCAGCGAGGTCCGTAAAGTTTTGCAACCGGCAGCATTTACCTCGGTATTTACGTTCCGCGAGGACGATAAATGCAGCGTGCACGTAGCCGGTGCGGCGCAGCCGATAGGCGGTCGGGGAAGCGCGCGTTTATGCTCCGCGCAAGAGGGTTTTCGGTGAGCGCGCGAGGGTCTCGAGATAAAGCCGGAGCGGGGTGCGCCGCGGCGCTGTCTGGAACGGTTAAACCGAGACGATATTGAACTCGCGGCGATATATTCGCGCGCGCGCTAGCTGCCGAGCGGCGGCCCCCGTGCATACGAGCGATAAAACATTATTGCATTAGGATGGCGCGGCGGAGCGAGCAACGGCTTAATTCGCACGGGGCGCGGGAATATAGAAAAGAGAGCGGAAAATGAAGAACGTGGCGCGCGGCTCGCCGGCGCGCATAACGCACGGCGCGACCCGCCCACGCGGCTCTGCCGGGATCAGGCGCGGAGTGGAGCCGCGCGGATAACGCGCCGGCGGAAAAACGCGCCCGGGGTAAAACCTTTTATTTCTCGTCGAGAGTACTTCTTTAAATTTTACACTGCGCGCTTTCACCTCGACTTTTCTTTGACTTTTATTATAGCTCTAGTTATGTGCTGAATTTTATATTTTAATCGATGCGTGCTCGATCGAGAAGAAAATATTTGAAAGTAATTAAGTTCAAAAAAATTCCGCATATATTTCTTAATTTTTCGTTAAATTTCGCACTTAAAAAATATTTAGATTCCTTAGCGAAAATAATTTGATTGCGTTATCAAGTGAAATTTATGAAACAGCGTATCACGAAAATAAAGGAAAAGAAAAATGATAAATCTGCTAAAAATGGCTTTGACGGTCAATTAAATTTTTACGAGGTGCTTGGAAGACACTGTAACAGGTTTGCCCCTTCCATTTTATACGACCCCCACCTACGTGTATAACAAGCCGCAACATTATGTAAATGACGATGCAATTGTCTGCAAAGAGGCCGACTTGTATGTGCTTTATCGTCCGGACTGACCGACCCTCCTGCCTTACACTTGAAATACAAGCCACGAACGTCCGTGATAATATTACTCGGGGGAAATCTTAGCGCGTCATTGATTTAACTCATTTTTCTAGATCGTCAGCGACACCTTGCCCCAAATGCCTCGAGGCCCGCGGAAATAATATGAAATGAACGAAGATGCGTACTCAGGCGAAGTAAAAGAAAACGAGCGCGCGTAAGGGTAGGAGACGATGATGGTCTGGAAAAAAAGGAGAGCTTGTAATCCAGCTTGGCTCCCCCGGGACTCGGAGGTACCACGGACTTTAGAAATATCGCTTGGTTCGCGCTAGTTGCCGACTTATTATCGGTGGAAATAATACACGGGAATTGAAAGCCGTTCGTACAATTTTACGCGTTTAACGGCCCTTAAAAATATAATTTGACATTTATTAAAAATGAAGCTCCAGTATTTGAAGAAAAATTATTCTCACTTCAATGATCAATAATAAACGTCGGATTTCTTTTTATAGTTTTCTTTTTTCTTTTTAATTATTACATACATGTTCTTTTACGCAACCAATTTTTATTAAAATTCACAATTTACGTGACTTATATATCTTTCATCAGTCATGTCTGACTATACTATGGTTTTACTACTAATCTTTGATAAATATCTATACAGTGTTATTTAAGTTTATGGATTTTGCTATACACGAGGTACATTCAGAAAGCATCGGAATTTCCGATGCACGAAAAATCTTTATGGAAGTATAGTATAAAAGATTTCGATGCTCTTTGAAAATCTTTTAAAAAAGAACATAGTCTTAGGAAAGTCCTCTCCGTCAATAAGACATTTTTCCTTTTTCTTTAAAAGCAAATATATACAAAAATGTTCTGCTTTTATTACTGTTTTATGCATTTCGTCGTAGAAATGTATAGTAATGAAGTATTTTTTATTTTCAGGTGAGTAAACGGTCCTCAATCATTTGGCCCTTAAGAACGATAAAACAACATTGAACATCTCTTATTTCGAATATTTAAAAATTTTCAGTAAGTAACTAAAAATAACCAGTATTTTATTATAAATTTTTAAACGCAATTTCAACTTTACGTTCATCCCACTGGCAATTTTTTCAGAAAAATTTTTCTTAAAATTGCTGCTCTACTCTAAAAGTTTTTATATTTAACTAGTAAGTTCAATATTGTACAAGAAATACGCGAGATACTTTGTGTCTATTTTGCCAAAGGCGTGGGTTCGCGGAATATTAAAAAAAATTACTTTCCAAAAGGCGCGTTTAATATTTTTCGTTCGGTCAGCCAGATGTGTCCATTGATTTTAAAATATAGGGGACTCGGCGCGCTCAGTGCAGTTCCGACACTTAGAGAAAAATGCTCCCCCGGATACTTATCGGGTGTAGAACATTGGCGGCGGCGCGCGCACGGATAGCCTGTATTTAGCCTGCCTACCCCGCGCGCACATTTGCAGAGCCATAAACAGCAAAATTACCCGTTAACATCGCCTGCCTTTTTCTCCGTCCCACCCAGTGTCTTCCCTACCTCATTGTCTCCCGCAGCGCCGGCCGCGGCGGGAAAAACACGGCAACCGCGTGGAATGAATCGAGCGACGCAACATTAAGAGCCCTCGTAAAAGTTCGCCCGCGCGTCTGTGTATAAAACGCGGAGCCGAGTGCGCGCAGAATTTCGCACTCGTCCCTATCTCGAGGGCGAATCGCGACATCGAGGCTGCGCCCGCGTTATCGACGCGCGCGTCGCCGGGGGACCCTAGCGGGCGCGCGCGAGAACTGAATTACGGGCGAAAACACCGATATTAAGTCTCGTAAAGTCGGCCCTGCTTCGGAGAAATACTTAGCTGTCCCTGTGTGGGTGCGCGCGCGCGCGTCTGCGGCACGAACTGCAATTTCTGCAAGGGCGCGGGGGTGCGCGACTCGAGAAACACACAAGTCAAGCCGACGTCGATTCGAGCACGAAAGACCGACTCGAGTTTTGACCCCTTCCCCCCTTTTTAGAGCTCCGGCTACGTGCGCGCGGCTAATGTCGAGGAAGCGAACAACCGCGCCTCTCGGCTTTTTTCGCCCGCACTCCGGTATCGCGCGAGCGCGTGCGATTTGTCGGCGAGCGACCGATTACCGCGGGGGGCGAGGCGAGGGGGTAGCACTAGTTTTTTGAATTTATTTTTGCGCTCGCGCGGTTCGCGTCGGTGTTTGAGCATCGCCAATTCGCGTGAAAGGTAAAGAGCGGAATGTTGATCGGCGGAGGACACTCGAGCGAAATTATTTGAGGAGATCGCGCGTATGCGGACGCCGAAATTTTATGACGATCGATAAAGCCATAGACCGCGAGCGTGTTTTTTACGGTTCTCCTGAATTTTCTGCATATTATTGACATTTTTGAATATACAAGAGTCACGTATTATTTTGAATATGTTTTTTTCTTTTAAATTTCAAATTCAAGTGTAATCGAATATTTAAAATTTTTAACGATTCAACTTCTAGCTGGTATAAAATTTAAAAATAGTGGAAGTCAAGAAAGTCGTAAAGTTTTGCGAAAGTTGATATAGCATTACGATTGCATGGCTAAAAACAAACTTTTAACCTACATTGTGTAAATAAAAATAAAAGAGTGCGTTTACTGCTGCATACATAATTTTCCTGCGAAATAGACTAATTGGCAAGTTGCTTTTTTTTAAATCAGTATAGATTCTGTTTACAACGTGACTTAGTTCAACTTTAAACAAGTTTTAACGATGTTTACGTTTAATAAACTGTTGTGCCTCGATAATATTTTATTCCATCTGCTCCGGTGACTTTTTTGCCCTTCCGAGCAAACTCTGACTTGTCCGCGCGGCCGGGCAAGGGAGCGCTGGAAAAATACCTCGTACACCGCGGCGCAGGTACAAAGCCCCCCAATAAAAGCTCGTGCGGCCGAGCTCCGGGACGATATCGTGAGCTTGGCCAGCCCTGGGGCACCGGCTTTACGGTCAAATTCCGCGAAGCGCATGGTCATGCTGTTAATGTCGCGGCGGCAGTCGCAATTACGCTGCTGATTTTCGCTTAATTCCACGTTCGGCTGACCCCACCCCGTTCTACGGCGTGCCCTGGCGCGGCGACACGAAAATCTTGCGCGCTGCGTGAGGATAATACCCTGTCATAGGCGCTGCCCCCCAATCTGCGCGTTGCATAATATCATATTGCAATACGTTATGATCGCCACTCATAGTCTGCTACGCGAACAACTGCGCTTTATTCATAACTCTGGAATATCGCTCGGCAATTTTTACGATTTTCTTTTTAATCCAGTTTTACATTTTTCGCCTTTTTCTTTCTTTTACTTTTTATTATTTAAAACATTTTCCACTGTCCTCAATATCAATGAAAACGTGTTTTTTTTATTCCTTTTTAAATGTCGGTGGTAACACGAAATTTATTGACACCATCTCATACGTAACAGTAGTTTGAAAGTTTTCTTCGACGTGCGAGAAGAATATGCGGGGAATTTGGATACCGCAAATTTTTGACGTGTCTACATAATGTGTGGACTCCGGTCTACAGCCTATAAAAATGCAAATGCAAAAGCCATGAAATCGCAGTGCAACTTGGCTTGTTTTCAGAGTTCCGCGAGTGTCTGTGAAAAGCTCGCAGTAGGTACGCATCAGCTTGCAAGTCCTATTTAACATTCAGTGCTCGAGCCCTCGACATCCTGCTCTCTCCCTCACCAAGCTTCGTACGCTCTCTTCATCTCTGCTGGTACCAAATCTTTTCTCGGCTGGCTTTCCACTGCGCGAGGTTCTCAAGTGCGCTATCTAACTATCTCGAGGTACTTGATGCCTGGCCGTTGCTTCCGCTGATGTCTGGACGAATGATACCTGACTGGAGCGAGGATGGTCTAATTTGCAATATTCGCTCGTTCTGCATTAACTCCGCGATTTCTAAAGTAATACTGAGGGCTCAACTTATAAATTGCATCCATATCACTCGAATCATTTTTTATTATATTTTTTTATGAAGATTGTGTTCTCATGTTATAAGTAAATTCATTTTAGATAACAAACATATATATGTTTTGCTTGTCAGAATTTCGTGAGATCCCTGCGATAAAAACTATACTCCTTTTATGTGGTAGTCTTCGTCGCAAAAAACTGAAATATGTTTTTCTTCTTTAAGGAAAAATGAAATTGGCTTCCTTTCGTTAAGGGCTATTTCTCAATTTAATTTACTTTTCGTGAAATTTTCGTGGAGCTTTGTTTTTAAATTTTCAGCGCTACGAAGTCTTCTAATCTCGACGCTATAAAGCCACTCGGCTTCTTTTATACGGCAAAGCGGCGACGAGTAAGTGGTGTGATTACGCAGTTGTATGATTGGACCGCAATGATAACGCAGGCAACCCAATTATCGCAGCCATTGTTGCGTGACTTCAAACGCCGTCAAATCTACAAAGTTCTCTGCGGTGGAGTCGCAAATCTGCGCGCGTCGCTATACCGTGTTTATTAATTTCTGTCACTTGAATACACGGCGACACAGCAGAATCAAATTAGAAATAACCTTCGAAATAACTTTGAAAGGCCTTTCGTTAAAAAAAACGCAAAAAATAAAACGCGTTGTGAAAGGAACCGCCTACCTTTGAGTAAACAAGTTCGGTCTTTTAGACTGCTTCATTACTTGCCTTTCGCTCATTTAGCTTCGAATGTGATTTTGCCTTTGTAGACGGGAAAACGTCAGACATTCCTTTCATTTATTCAGCGTAGGATTTGTACGAAAATCATAATGCGAAAGTTCGTCTATGCGTTGAGAATAAAAGCAATGCAAATCGTTAAAGCGAGTGCAGTTTAAAAAGAAGTAATGTTCATCCGCGCATGGACACGCGTAAATGCCGGGAAAAAAGGGGGAAGTCGAGGATGGAAGAAAGAAAAGATAATTCCGTACGAATCTTTGTCATCGTTTCGGAGCGATGGATTTTTCATTGGCCGGGGCGCGAGGCCGATGACAATTTTCGCAACACTGATTGCAAAAGCAATCAATACACCGCCACTAGCGACGATGCGATTGCATTTCGATCTCCACTTCGCTCCCCCCCGCCGCCCTCCGCTCTTCCGCTCCCTCGCGCTCGCGGGCCCCCGTCTCTTTTTCTCTCGGCGCTGCCTCGCAGACAGAGAACCAATTCTCTTAAAGCCCTTATCGAGCAAGAGGATCCATCTGTTAATTAAAATACGACAAACGCTCGGAATTTCAAACGAATCTAAAATTTAATACTGTACTCGTTTCGTAGATATTTCTCTCCACTCCCTATGTAGCGCGAGCATTTTTTTTTTTAATTTTCCCCCCTTTTCCCGCGCTACGGCGCGCAGCGTCATCTGTCTTCCCTTTGGCCCGACGAGATCTACCCCCACTCGTTAAAGGCACTTGTGAAAAAATGCCGGCAAAAGCTTGCTGATGGATTATAAATTCAATTGGTAGTGTTTGAATTACTCTCGGAATCTCCGGGAGATGATGTTCCCTCTCTTCACGGTTTTATTCTTTCACTTCGGTATCTCGCTTTCACGTCAGAACTTTTTTAAAAGCAAATCTGTCTTTGCTGCGTTTTTCCGGAAATTATTTCAATTCGATAAGTTGCAGTATTAACGGAACTCTCCGAGTTTTCATAAGTTTACTTATACATTATATACCACTGCCATTTCGCCTTTCGAATTTTTTCCTTTACAGGGTAAAACGCGACAGGTAAGAAAATTTCCAACTCGCGAATTATTTACGAGGTTATAATTATAACGCACTTTGACAAAATTGTTTACTACGTGCCATAGTTGAAAGAAAAATTTTTAAGAAAAAGGAGAAACAAGTCCAGGGGGAATATATTCTCCTATTCCCTTTAGGTTACACTTTTTAAATGAAGTTACCGCATCAAGTAAAGTCCCCCAGTAGCATCTAAAAACTCATTAGCCAACTCCTCTGAGGGTTTATTTCTAACTGAATAACTCTTTATCGAAATAAAATTGACCGATGAATAAAAGCGTATCGGGCAATATTCAAAAGGCTTAAGCGATTCGCAGCGGGCACCCAAAGGCCAAAATCATTCCGGCTCTGCATAAATCACTTGCCAGCCATGAAAACTTAATACCCGTTTACTGAATTTACCATTGGACAGATCGATCCATCGGAGCCGCCCGTGAGTTTAGCGCGCGTCCATCTATCAATCGCTCGCGCGGCCAACTCATCGCTCATCCTCGCCGATTCTCGGCTGCAGCATCGTTGATATTCGCCGGGCGAAGCTCTCCGGCCTCTCCCTCTCGAGCGAAAAACGTGCACTCAGCGCCGGCCAAAAGGCGCATCGGTAACTTAATCAAGCGGCCGCGCTAACGAGCGTGCGGCCGAGTAGTATTTTACGCGCCCGGACGTAGCGCCGTGAAGCGGCGGCCGAGCTTGCGGCGCTCCATCACTTAGGGCCAACGTCCCCGCGGACTCCTTGCCGGCTCTGCCCGTCCCTCTCGTGCTTCCCCGCTCCTCCGTCGAGCGGCCGCGGGAATATCCCATTTCACGGGAGCAAAATGCGGAGCCTCCTTGGCCGCCCGGCCGCGCGCGCATGCAGCCCCGCATCCGCGTCAACCTCAAACCGCACACGCGCCCCCCGCTCCCCCCGCTATCGATTCCGCCTCGCGGCCGCGAGAGAGAAAGCGCCGACCCTCTCCTATGAAATAGAGCGCGCGCGGGCCGGGATTTTAACGCGCCGGGGCCGCGGCCACTCGGAATTTCAATGTCCTGGGAGGCGCGCGCGCGCCAAGATGTATCGCTGCACTTAGTCTCGGCGCGGCCCATTGTTGAGGGGCCCCCGAGCTCTCAATGGCCGCGCTATACCCAGCTCTGTCACCGCGAATTCGCCCGGTAAACGAGCGGGTAAAATATGATTTCGCCGCGCGGACCTTTCCACCTTCCTCTCGGCGCGCCACTCCCGCGCCCCCCATTCTTTCGCGCCGAATAACAAATGTACGCGGCCGCCGACTCGTTAGGTTTAACAGCGCGCGCGCACGGGGATAATGATCGCGCCGCGTGTGGGCGAACTGTCGAAAAGCGCGGCGCACGAGCCTTATTTTTTCTTTTCTCGCTGCGCGGCCAAGGCCGGCGCTGCTTCCTCGCGGCTCGTGCAAAGCGAGACCGGGAGCCTAAACGCGCCGGTGCGCGCATATGGATCAATGTAATCATCGTTAGTGCGGGCCGGCTACATTTTTTTCGAGCCAAAGTAATTGCAGTTCGGCCCGTGTCCATTTATTTCACTCATACTTCGCAACGGGAGAGCTTTGGTTTTTAAAAATGATTTATTTACTATTCTTTTTTAGTCGCGGCCTGATCCGACGAGTTTTTTCTGCTGCTAATTTAATTTAAAAATCCGATATTGTACTGGGGCACTCCGGGCAAAATTAAACTTTATCCTCAATGGTGACTTTATTTAAATCCAATAATAAAAATCTTTTAGCTAAAAGCTTAAAAGGAAAAGTTTGAACTGAAAAATTTAATCAGAATTTTTTTATTTGAATTCCGCATAATCATTCGTGCAACGTAAAATAATTGAAGGGAAAAAATGAGAAAAATATCAGTACAGCACGAAAATTCACAGCGTCATTTTAAAATTGCACGACTGCGGAAAGTGTGTTGACTGCCAGTCCCATAAGCTTATTAAAGTTGAGAACTGAACGATCACGCGACGACGGGAATCTAGATAATCTCGGCGGGGCAGCGGATTACGCCCGATTAGCGCCGTATAATTCGAGAAAGCGGAAGGGACTTTCGCCTGCCCTCCCTCTCGGAGTCAGATCGACTGTCGGAACGAAATTACACGCTTACCTGACTTCGCGTATCGGCGCGGAGCGCGTCGCGAGATCAATGAGCTACCGAGAGCGCACGGAAATATTTCGTGGCGCGATAAAAATACCGAGGAGAGGCGAAGGGGGTGGTGGCGACGAAAGGGAAGGAAAGAAAGAAAGGGAGAACAAGCTCGTCACGCGTTCCGACGATTACGGCGCGTTGGAGCGAGGGAGTTTGCGGCTTCGTGCCGCGTCGCGCCCCCTCGACGAACGGGGAGGCCTGACGCGCAATTAACATATCTGATTATCAACTAATAATTAGCGATAATAGTGTCCAAGATTAGGAGATAGCCGGAGATCTAGATAAGCCCCGGCGGCGTTGCGACTGGCCCTTTCGATTCGCCGATATCGCACGGGCCGCGCAATCACGAATTTAACGATTACGGCTGCTGTCGAATAACCGATCAATTCTTTATTGAAAAATCGTTCGGAAAAAAAAGACGCGCGGCTCGCTGAACTTTTAGTTTTAAAAATTTAAAAACAATCCGAAGCGTGCAAACATCGCACTGTCTGCATGCATCGCGCTTCATCCGCCACGCGTGTGTATCGCTGCACACACAATGGGACGCGCCGCGGCGAGGAATTTCGGTCCTCGACCTTGCATCCCCCGGCGCACTTTTAATTCCCGCACTCGTTCGCGCTTGCCGCGTATCGACTTGCTCGCCGGTGCTTTTCCCCGGTTTCTCTCCATTTTTATATATTCAGCCGCGCGGCCGGCACGCGGGCTCCATTTCAATTTCGCCGCGCGAGCCCATTCAGCCCGGGGGGATGCGCACACGCGCGGACCTAGGCGGGGGCATTGTGCGCGCAGGCGCGCGCCTTTGAGGGGCATTAGAGTGCGCCGGCGAATCAATCCTACGTAGCGTGACTTTCGGCCGCGGCCGTGGCTGGCCGTGGGAGGATTCCCCGGGCCCGGCAGCAAAGCCCAGCGGTGCGATCGGGGCGCAGTCGTCCGACTCGTCGCCGAGACGTAATTAACGGTGGACGGGCCGGGGACGCGCTCGATGCGCGCCCCGAGAATAATTCGAACGCGAATTAGCGAGCCGACGCGCCGGAGAAATATACATTTCGCGGGAATTTCGCTGGACGCGTGTAATGGGATTTTTAATTTGAACGAGGTTTCGCGCGGCGATTTCTGATGCGCACCTCTCTTTAATGGAACGTGACGGTTTGCAAAAATGGAGAAAATAGAAAAATTCGGGCGAAACGCGAATTTTATTTTTTTTTTAAAATGCACCGCGGTGTGAGGGGGAAATCGGGGAAAAATCGTGTTGCAATGGACCAGAGGACAAAGTCCTTCTAAAGATTTTAATTGTATGAAGTGGATTGAAATGAAAGTTGCAAATTTGTTTAAAAGTATTTAAATACTTGTTCAACATTTACAGCTAAGTGCACACTGTAAATATAATTTTTACGTTTATTAGAAACGCAATTTCATGTGTTATTTCCTTTATTTTACTTTTGCACTTTTTAATTTTTTTAATATTTATTTTTTCAATGTTTCTATAATGGGAACCTTTCATAGTATCCAAAAACAATAAATAGTTATATGAAACTTAATGACTTTAATTAATTTATATGACTAACCTAATATTATTACTGAATTTCGAATTTCATTCGTATTATTTTGAGGAATATTTAGAATATAAATTTGTTTAATTATTCAGCCGTAACAAAATAAGTGGAAAAACTCAAAATTTGTTCGGTTTAATATTTCATCTGTAATCTGTTATTACGTGAAAATTTCGATGAATGCACCGGCGCACGAATTGTCAAATGTTCCTATTGTCAAATGATGTATGCACACAGATAATTGAATTTTTAAAGAGACGGAATTTCGGTGTTCCGTTTATCCAAGGATTAATCATTTTTTCGTAGTCATAAAATCCACGTGCGGGCGAGCGGCAAGTTGTAAAATTTTTGCATAAAAATCAACCAGACGCATGCACAGGCCATTCGCACGCAGGCCGCAGATAACGCAAAAACAATACGCGGACAAAAAAAAAGCTAAAAAGGGCAGTCTATTATTGTGCGAACGGTCGGCCGGCCGCCAATCGAATATCGAATTTGTCATTTAAAATCACCAATTTGCTTTGATGTTTTCATTCTCGATTTCTCGTTTAAAAGCCCAACTCGCCCCCCGGTCGGCCGAGCTGCTTTTCATTCGTTTACAGTGTATCACACTCTTTCTCTCTCGTCCCTGCGCCCCGGGGCGGGTCGAGCCTCAAATCTTGTTAGCAGCGAGAGTGAACGAGAGAAATAGAGAGTCCCGGGCCAAATAAAATGCGGATGACGCTCGCGCGCGCGCGCCGCCGCCGCCGCCGCTATTTCTACTCGCCGCGCTCGCGCGGCCCGACACAATGGCTGCAAATGAGTCGAATCCGTTCGTTCGTTTCGCGCTCAAGCGCAAATTGTCAGCAAATATACGAGGCCAAGCCGATTGTATACAAGCGAGCGCAGATAGCAGGCGCGCCTTTTAACGACGCCCGGGCGAAAGCTCTCGCTCGCAGGAGGCTCGCGAGCTTTTCTCCGTTGCCCGCTTCACGCCCGAGTCTGGTTTCCGAGCTTGCTTTACTAACCACCGAATTTGCTGTGTTAAGTACTATTCGAGAAAATTCTTCCATACTCTCTACATTTACGCACTTGTCAAGTTTTAACTATATTTAAATCACTATATACAGACTTTATGAATACATAAATAAAAAATGCTACCGACTTCCTTGATTTTAATGCAGTTGAAAGTTTAATAAAGTAAAACAAAAACTTATTGTTTTATTAATTTCTTTGAAATTAATTAAATTTCACTAAAATAAAAACTAGTCCAAACCCTGCATATTTTCAAATTCTTTTATAGCCTTTGCCATTCTTAGTTATCGTAGCTGCAAATTCTAAAAAATTTTAAAAAATACTATTTTGTGTATAAAGTTTTCTCTATGATAAGCAAAACGAAAAATTCTTTTTTAGATTTGCGATACGATTCAATTTTTTGAAGATTATTTTCCTGTATCTGCAGAGATTCAGCTGGCCTTCATTGCGTATCTCTGTTTTGTTTTGCTTTTTCTATTTTCGCCGATATTGCGGATGGGCGTTATAACTAAAGCATTTTTATGAAGTATTCAGGGGAAATGACGATGCATAGTGAGCTGCGGTAAAGGCCGTTAAATTGAGACGATAATCGACGCACTGTCCTGGTGATTGGGGGAAAGCCGTTCGCTCTCCCGCGCCTGGTTCGCGCCCGCAGCATATATTGTGTGTCCAACCGCAATTTCGACGCCTTCAGTAATCAGAATCTAAATAAAGTAACTAGTTACACTACTGATATAGGCGACAATATAATTGCTGGTATGAATGGCTTCTTGATTAAAGGATATGTATCTCTTTTGGGGAGATATTTTCGATGCAAATTCTCCGTTAATAACTTGTTTTGCCCCTGCCAAGCATGTAATATTGAAATATTCTAAAAGCTGACACGTTAATCAATGTATTATCAATAATACCATTCATAGAATGCTCGCTCTGTTTATGAGCCTCTTTTATGTACTTTTTGAAATATTTTTTGTCGTTACTTAAAGATAAACAATATACCGATCGATAAAGTAATTTCAAAGGTTCTACCTATCGATCGGCGGTAAAATGATTTATTTTTTGGTGAATAAACCCTTTGCAGATTGCTTTTTTATATTTTTCATTCAGCATTGCCTTCGTGAATACACCAAGTCAATCTTGGTTTTAATAACTCGAGACTTTCCGCAAAATAATATTTGCATAAAAAAAGCAATAAATTTATATATTTTTATACTAAAAAATGTTTTAATTTTTTTAACATCTAGTTCAGTCTGTAGCATTTAGATATATCTCAAAAATGTATTTTTTACTGCAAATAGTAGGCAAGGCATTCTAATGTTGATCATATGGCTTTTAATGCTTCAAAACATCCTTTTTTACAAAAGGAACTTACAACCTTGTACAGTCAATTTATTTTTATACAAAGCCCGATTACAGCCGCTGGAGCATCGGTATTTGCGCGATTTCCTGCGTGCGCATCCGCGCGGCCCGCGGGGGAAAAGGACGGCGGGGTCGCGGCGGAGGGATGTCGCGCGCAGAAATATTTTATCAGTGATTTAGCCGGGGCTTGTGCGCGACGCCACCTGAACAAATTTTCTCAGCCCCGGCGGCCTCGCTACGGCCGAAAATGATTTCTGCCGGCCGCGACGATTATTCCGATCGCGCGGCTTGACAAACAAGCAATTACGGGGTAATGTCATCTCGTGAATTTCGTTTCGACATGTATTAACAATGCCGCAATCCCAATATTGACACGCGGATCCATAAGTGCGTGCGCTGCGCGCGGCCGCCCGGCACCGGGGGCGGCCTCTGTCCGCCGCTTTGTGACGTATGCGCGCGGCATCGCTGCAACGGGATTCGCGCGCTTTCATTTATTATTTACTCACTTTTTGGTTGCAGCGCCGAGGCGAGCGAGCTTTATTTCTCTTTCAGATATTTCTCCGATACAATTGAAAGATTGACCTTTCCAAGCGAAAACAGATTTTTGATTCCCTCGGCGCACGAAAATTGGCCTTATTTTCCATATCAAAAAAATTCTTGTAATATTTTTTTAACCGTTCTTTTGTGAAGATTAGTTTCTTTTTAAAATACCTTCGTTTAAATTCAATCGGATTTATTCAAAAATTGGCTCAAGCTCTGATTATAAAAGTTACAAAGATATAGGATTATACGTTTTTATTTATCCGTAGTATGTTTTCAGAATTTTGTGATTATTTTTTTTAGCAGTTTTAAAAGAACGTTTTTAGTTAAAAATTTTATTGATTTTAACTAACAAGCCGGAAGAAATTGCGAAATAATAATTCCCAGTTCATGAGTACTTATATTAGTAATACTATAAATATTATTCGGAGCGTCGGAAAACAATATGCTTTTCAGCAAGTGCAGCATAGAAGACGCGCCACAGAGCACAGGTGACTCAATCACGGCGCTTGAAAGCTCGCACGGCTCGAACCTAAGCGCGACACTGACCGCAAGGCTCGCTCGACGCGCAGCGAAGCATAAAGTGGCATTATAAAAGCCTCGCGATCCGTAACGCCAATTTATTTCTGGCTCCGCGGAAAAGCCGGCAAATTGCGCACTTGCGCGCGCTGCATATTTGCGGAAACCCAGTCAGCAGAGAGCGACGTGTGGCCGCATCGAAGGGAGTGGCCGCACTGGAAGGACTGCACGGACGCGCGAGCGAGCGAGAAAAACGGATTTGTGAAGTGGACGCTTGATTCAGGTGATACTGCCTCGCGCCGCCTCTATAGCCGCGGCATTTGTGTTAATCATAGGGTACGGCTACACCGGACGCGAGCTTCTGCTGCTGCAGCAGGCGACAATCCGATTGAAATTCGGGCGCGCGCGGATTGCCCATTGTTTTATTATGAGTCGGTCCTTTTTTCGCAGTTCGAAGGGAAAGAAGAAACAGCCTACGCGCGGGCACCGCTGTCGAAAGTTCAGCGTTGCGAATCCTGCCGCCCGCGGAAAAAGCGTCGGCGCGGCTGAAAAAATAATTTTCGCAGCGCCCGCGGGGTCAATTTCCGCGACGAGCCTCGGACGCGCCGGAGACGGAGGCCGGAAAAAAGCCACCTACACAGCGAATTTCTGCTTTTGAAATTGATAGTGGTAGTTCCGAGGAGTTATTGCTGCACTTTTCAACGAGACAGCCCCAACTTCTCGGCGCGTGTCGGGAGACGCGCGAGTCCCGGGAATTCATTTTCAGTCATAAGACTTTCCGCATCGGCTGCGGTGCAACGTCATTTGCTGGTTCATAACTTCCGCTCCCCGGTTGAGGAGCGACCTTAAAAAAAAGGATGCCAGGAACGCCGTAACGAAGGCGCGCTTTCAGGCTTCAGCTTTCTTCTTTTGCGTCGCGAAGAAAGGTAGTGATATACTGCTTTTTTGTTTTTCTTGCACGCGTTTGTAAATGCAAAAAATTTATTCACCTGCAACGTTTCCGCCAGATTGAATTTTGTTTCTTTTTCCATAAAAAAAGTTCCGACAGTTTAAGTAAAAAAAATGTTAAAAAGTATTGTACATTTAATTAAAAATGATTAAAGTTTTAAACGAAAACTTGAGGGTTGAGTAATTTAGAGAAAATTAAGTGAAACTCTAGGAAAGGAAAACAATGTTAAAATAAAGAAAAATTTTGTTGCTTTAAACTTTTTCTAATAAAGGCTTACATTGTAGCTTTTAAGTTATAGAAAAAAATTGTTCATTCGGCAAATTTAAAAAAGTGAATCTCTTGCATGCACGCGTCGTGTAAAAGAAAAATAAATAAATTTAAATAGTTTTTTGTTTGAATGAACAATTACAAAACATCGAAAGATACACCGAATAGTGGTTGAAATAGTTTCCGAATATGCAAATGCTTCTTCCAGGCGACTAAGTTTAAATAGTAATTGTGACGCATATCCATCCAAATGCAGTTTCCAAGCCGACGAAGCTTTGCACAGCGAGATAGCGTTTTGCCAAGCAGCAATATTTTCACCCTCTCTACGTACATCTCTTAACGAAGCTCTCTACTTTTTTCCAAGGCGACGGCGCAGTGTCCAGTTACCCCCGCAACGCTTCTGCCTCTCGCGAGACTTGCAATATCGTAAAAATAGTCGGCGGCGCTTGTACCCCGGCCGCCTTCATACGTATACGTGGCGAGACACTAACGGTCCAATTAGGTTGGCTTTAAGTTATTAGATTTTTACCCGTGCGCGAAGCCGCGCCGACCCCTTCGTGAAGCCAATTGCGCGGCGCCCGATTCGACCGAGCGACGCCATCGGATACTTTAATCGGAAACTACGCCGGGTAATCGAATATCGTTGAATCGGTTCTTGCCTAGTCGCTTGCAAGCAAATCGTTCGTATGCGAATTTTAGATGTGTGTAAGAATAAACGCAATTTAGTAAAGAAACTATTGATGAATTGGCTCGGGCTAATTTCATTTATCTCGGGCATTGTTCAGATTTGAAAGAATTAAGCAATGAAAGCATCCATTATTTGTTGTTCACGTTGTAGTTTATTTACCTTGTTTTACTACAAGCTTTTTACTCCTAAGCGTTTAATTGTTTATATTCATAAAAGAAAACATGCACCATATTTTGAATTGTTGAAATTAGTGATACTTAAAATTATTGTTGCGGTTATAACAATTTTTGTCCATAAACATTTGCAGCTTGCTTAATGCTGCAGTTATAAAATTTATAATAAACCTTTATATTTTGAAATTAAACAGCCTTTTTAAAAGCATCATATGTCAAACGTGATTTCATCTAACTCCAGTACGCTGGCGAAGCACATTTCATCTTATTTTTGCGGCTTGCCAATGTCGCTGAACGTAACAAGCATCATATCAGATGGTACAAAGTCGAAACACGGAATATTACCTTAATCATAACGAGAGCATGACGCTCACTCCTCTGTATTTGTTATTTTCGAGTGCTCTCACTTATCGCGTTACCGTAATAACAAGCATCTAGCCTCACTCCTCTCATCCACTCCGCCTCTTCCTCGTTTTTTGCATTTCCCGTTTCTCGCTGTTGCTCTTTCTCCGTCTGTGCGCTCTAGTATATCTACCAACTTGCCCACTTCATTTCTGCTTTTTTCCAATTTTTTCTCCGGTGACCTCGATTCCTTTTGTTTTAATGCGCACGCTCATGAGACGAGTGTCGTTGCGGACATTTTTTTTAATGCTTTGAATACAGCAAATTTTTCAACCCACAATGAAAATTACATGACTTTAAATTTAAATTTGACATCTAA
Organism: Eurytoma adleriae; assembly: GCA_900480045.1. Classification (NCBI taxonomy): domain Eukaryota; kingdom Metazoa; phylum Arthropoda; class Insecta; order Hymenoptera; family Eurytomidae; genus Eurytoma; species Eurytoma adleriae. The sequence continues at coordinate 202,217 of UXGC01000073.1, forward strand.
GATTAAATTCTCATGGATTCTGATAACTTCGAGAAGGAATTTCGGTGTTATTTCTTTTAGTTCTTACTTTAATCTTAAGCGCAGTACTTTTATTAGTAAAAACTCATTATAAATTTATGCGATCAGCTCCATTCTTATAAACTTTGAAAATACTAAGAAAAATCAATCTCACAGCCATACCGTTTTCTGGAAAGAAAAAAACTCATGGTAAAATTATTAGATAAATTCATGAACCGAGTTAAATTTACTTCAGCTTATATATTGTGCGATATAACGTTAAATTTATTACAATACTTTGTTGAAGATTTCACATTCTACAAATTTCTGAAAAATGATTGATATCTTACGAGTCAACAGGTAAGAGAAGAAAAGAAACAAATGGGTGCCTGCCTCTGCAATTGGTTCACGTTTTTCTACAGCGAGGCTGAAGGTCACGATTTATAGCAAGCGCGTTTTCTTTGAAAATGTTCAATGAATCACGATGCGAATCTCGCGGAAATAAATAGCGCGGACGAAAGCAGCAGTTTTCACGTCGAATTGGCGCCACCCCTTTTGGCAAAGTGAATCGGCGCACATGACAGTCATATTATATCGCTGTTGATACTGTCACCAAAACGATTTATCACGCAGCCACTACTTTCAAATATTTTTTATTAATAGAAAGTAAAGTTTCCAGAAGAAATAAATTCGATTGGTTTAGATACAATGAAGCGATTGGTTTTAAGCCGGCTTTTAATGTTTGAAGAAATTCAGGTCAATCCGGGGTTTTAATTCAATAGAGACGTTGGGTAGATAAAATAGAGAAGTTGGCGCGCGGAGGGATCAAAAGGTCGAAGAAAGCGAGGGTCGTGGAAGGGACGCGCTCCGGCGCAAGGTGCACCGCGCGGTAAATCAAAGAAGCAGGTCGGTGCTAACGAGCGACCAATCGATGCCGAGAAACGTCAAAAAGAAATCTGGAAGGTCCGACTTTTCGCCGGGCGTTACAGTTCGCTGACAGAATAATCCCGCTCGAATTACCGTCGCATACGGCCCGGCTGCCTGCCGAGCGAGACAAAGAGGCGTGAAAGGCTCGCGACGGGGAAAATCGAAATGTCAATTAGGGCGGCCGAAGCAACGCTCGATAATGATCTAAGTTAAGCTAATGTTACGCTCGCCACCGGCCAACAAAGACCTCAAAATTATTATCGGTTTCTCGTTATTTTTACAGAGTTCACGCCTTATATTCCCGTAACGAGGACAATCGTGGAAAAGGCATTTCTTCCTTAAAGCAGCTTTTTCTTTTTTCTTTCGATGATTAACCCGCTTGCACCTCCACCATTGACGGACGTCAAGCGTAAATCTAACAATGGTGGTGAGTGTGTTTTTCTGACGCGTCGGGATTTCTCGCCGATTGTTCTTGGATTGACTTGTTTCTGAAAAAATTATTAGCTCTCTTGTATCGCATCGGTTTTTTTTTCATCGACTACTTTTCTCAACAGAGGTAAGAAATGACTGACAATGAGAAAAGAGACGAAAGTAAAATAAAACGACAGAACAATAACCGATACGCCTTTCAATTATTGGATTCCTTTACAATTACGGTTCGCGTACTGAAATAATTCCCGCAGTCTTGAGCACTGGTATTTTTTAATTTAAATCCGTCACACTTGAAAGCGCCCGTTTTATTAGCGATTTAACAGAATCGTAATTGCGCGCCGCTCGCTCGCACGAAATTTGACAATAGCTACATCCTTCAGCGAATATAATGTCACTACGTGAAAAGGCCCCTACCCTTATTAAGTCCCCGCTGTCAGGGAGCGTCTCTCCCTCTCGGAAACGAACTGGAATATTAACGCGTGCACGCAGGGGGGTTGGACCGGCGTGTCGCATTGTCGACCATGAATCACGGCGCCGCGGCGCACGCCACTGCGCTCGGTCCGTCGACTTCATTTTTTCGGCGGCCTGCAGCGACGGCGCCACTTTTCGGCGGGTAATCGCGCGTGCACGCACGGCTCTTATCGATTCTCGCGCGCCGCAACGCGACACCGAGCCGCGCGGCGCGTGCGGAAGGAAGCCCGAGTAATCGCGACCGCAAGATAATCTTCCTCGTTTCTCGTCTTCTTCGTGCCCGCCGTTGTCGAGTTCGGTTTCAAACTCGACGGCCTCCGGGCCACATGCGCATGAGAGTCCGTCCGCGTTGTGCTTTACGGCCGATACGTGATCTTTTCGCGGAGATTTTCTGGGCTCGCGCGTATGCTGGATCCCCTCGTCTTACTCGAGGGAATTCGGCCTTTCGTAAAATTCCACGCGAGTTAGGCGCTTTCACGGTAGCCCTTATCCAACGATTTCTTTCTCATCTTTTTAACATTTTAATGATCCGTTCTCTTTTCGTACTATACATGTATTAATTAGTGCTATGCTAACATCAATTTTCATTTTTATTTTAAATGCCTAATTTTTATAGAATGTCTTTAACTAAAATAATAGGACTTTAAAATGTTAAGAAAGTACCATTCTTTATGATTTGATTAGTTATTCTGCACATCAACTGATCAATTAACGCATTTTTTCTTTTTTCAATTTAACGATTATTATCAAGTATATTACAGATTAAAAATCACTATATAACTGTTAGGTCATTACGGCGCAGTATATCTGTGTAGTGTATGAACACGGATTTTCAAAGAACGATATTTCTGCTAACAATCGTTTAATTGAAAAAAGAAAAAATACGCGTCAATTATTTTTCAGTATATTCTACGAGACATATAAAACGAAATTAAAAAAATTTTTTCATGCAAAGAACCAATTATTTTGTGATTATTAAAACACTTTTATGCAACCCAAAAGAACATAGCATAAAACAATCTTTAACGCAATTTTTAATTAAAGAATGCATGCGGGTTAGAAATTCATGAAAAGTTCGTTGCTATCTCAGAATTAAACAACAACTTTTTAAGAACTATAAAAACACATTTGCTGACCTATATTAAAGAACTAAGATTTACTGCAATATATCAAACAGCTCCTCTGACTAGTATAAAGCTATTAAACGCTGCACCTGTTGTACTCTTAGATTTATCACGGAATTCCGAGTTTGGTACTTCGAAGTTGATGGCATCTGCAGGGAATACTAATTTCAAGTAAAATCGCAGCCGAGAAATTTTGTAATATTACAATTTTAAATTTTAAGATTCCAATTATAAATGGATGCTGCTTCATTTGAATTTATAAAAATGTTCCAAATGTAAGAAAGATAATTTTACCTATTTAACGTTTTCAAAATCAAAAGTCAATATCTTTTGGCTACTGCAGCACGTTGCTATTTTTGTCTCTTGAAAATTTTAATATTCGTTATATTGAATAAAAGAATGTTTTACTCACGCTTATTATATGTTAATACAGTCATTGATTGAAAAAGGATGTACCACGTTCCATAAAATAATTTATTAGAAAAAAAATTAATTAATGAAAACTGTACAGAATTAAGCTGCCAATAATTAAAGATACCTTTTAACTTTTTATTTCCTTTTTTTATCTTTGTGTTATAACAATCGAATTGGTTTTCCTTTAGAAGAATATATTTTTATTTTATTTTTATGAATTTTATTTTATAATATGGATAATTGAACAATTTATATTAAAATTCGTCGTGTATAACATATTAATAAGAATATATAATAAGATTAAAGATACAGCAGAGTGGCACCGAAGTAGGGAGTAGGGAATTATAACGAAATGATACGTTTTCAAAAAATAACGTGCTATCTTGGGTTTTAAATCCGATGCGACTTTTCTCTGCAGTCTTGTCAGTTATTCGTCTCGTGACTGTGAAACATTAGTTCGGCGTGTCACGACCTTCCTGAGCGAATAATGCCGCAATTTAAAGCCACCTCGATAGGTTTTCAGAAGAAAGTGCTCACTGTTGAAGGTGTTGGTCAGAGGGCATTAAATATTTATGCTTAAAAAGAAAGTGTCGGAGAGCAAAAATCACGTAAAAGGGGAATTTTAATGGTTTAGGCTAATTTAATCAAGGACAATTTCAATGTGCATCGCTGGCGGTACTCCTTTGAATTTTTTATGGAGATATTATACCAAATTATCGATCGGTTAGAGAAGTGTAATTTTTATTGATGAAGGACATTTCATTAAGTAGCTACATTTATGAATAATTTCTCCTACATAGAATTTTTTGGCTAATTCATTAATTTTGTCAAAAAAAAGAAAAAAAGATTTTTATGAATAATTTTTTAAAACGATAAATGCCCTTCGCCTAAGAATTTAGTACACTGATACAGCATAAATCAAGTATTCCCCTAATTTTTTACATAATGAAAAACACAATGAAATATCGCAACAAAATGATACCACAATAGTCCTATAATTTTTCGGAGCCCACTCATAGTAGTATTGCTCAATTAAAAAGACCAATCTTGACATAGCATAGTAACTATTATATGCAGAGACGAATGGAAGGTGAGAGAGATAGAGATATGACTAGAAGAATACTATATGAAAACGTATTGTAAATTACTAGACTTCGCGGAAGAGTTGATGCGGTCGTCCATCGTAAAATCCGTACGTTTTTTTCGGGTTTGGCAGTCGCCCGTTGCATCGTTAATGGTAACTGTTCGTTCCAGTGGCGTGCGCCAAAATATCCCGCGCACGCCATTCGTAAATGCATGCCATTTGATTTCGCGTGGATGCAGGCCACCGGTGAATATTTTTCGCAGGCCCATTCGTACGTTAATTGGAGCGCACATGCCGCGAGATTCAAGCTTCAGAAACTGCACAGTATCTGTACTACTTATTCACCTGGTGCATATACGTTTCTTTTTTATCTTATGCGTGGTTGCTGTAGACAACGCTCGAGGTGCTTTATTGAGCTTCCTTTGAAAACGGCTACTTTTTGATCTTTCCAATTATCGTAAAATAACGAGATTATATTTATGATAATTTTGGAGTTTGAAGGCTAATTTAATTAACTTTGACCGAAACAAGAAATTAATGTTTTTTACTGTACTGAGACCGCAGGTCGAAACAAGATTCCGGAAAAAATGATCAGGTAAAATCCGTTTTATTGCAGTTTCATTATTATTAAATTAATAATTAATAACCGACTTAATTACGTTAGTAAATTTGATTATAAAAGTTTCTCCTATAAGCAATCGAGGAATTCATAAACCATGCAAAATCTAATTATTAATATTAACTTATGTTTTAGAGAATAATTTTGATATCTCTAATTGGCTTATAATATCCTGTAATTAAAGCAAAATTCATGCAATATTATAGGAATGCTTTTGCTACCTAAACAATAATTAGAATCTCAGCGAATTTGTGTAAGGCGCATAATTTCCGTGTTCATAGAACTACTTGTGATGATGAAAATGAAGATAATATTACATAATTATATATTAAATATACTGAATAATTATATTAATTTGTTAAAATTTTCATAAATTATTTAAATAACCCTAGCGTTGGTTACAATGAGTTAATTTTTTTATATTGTTGAATCCATAAAGCAGCTTGAAAGTAACAGTTTAAAACAATTATTCGGCCTCATCTCTACTTAAAAGAAAAAAGATACTGGTACTGGAAGACAAAGATCGGCTGGGCAAAAAAGGCGGACTGGCAGGCTTTTTTCGTCACAGGTTTAGCGCAATCTCCACATTCGTTTTCACGCGGGCGCAGAAAGAAGCGAGTGAGCCGCTAACAAGAGAGAGGGTGGGTACAAACACAGTGGGCACCACATGACGCATTATGGCAGATTGCTTTCGTACGGCTTAAAGGCACGTCTGACAAAGTAAACGTGTAAAAAGCACAAACGTACCGGCGCTATTTGCGGCAAATGCGTTCGAGCATTAGCTTAATCTTCTTGAAAAGTGGCGGCTAGAATTTCCGCTGTGCATTGTCGATTTTCGTTAGCGCAACCAAATGATCCTTAATGCTGACTTTCTTTTCTTCCTTTGTTGCGCATATTTCAGCGGCTCCGCTGGCAGTGCTGGCAGTGCTGGCGAAATTTGAAGGTGGGGTAATGCTATTAAAAAGCTTTAAAAAAGCTGGATATATATAGCACCCCAGCGAATTAAACTTCGCATTCACTTCTTTAAAAAATCTAACTAAATTTGGGTCTTCATTAAATTTTAATAAAATGTTGAGAGCCATGAAAACTCAATTGCAGTCTAAACTTTGTTATCATTTTAATTAAGTGCTTGCTGAATTATCCTTTCCCTGTTTTGTGAAACAGAAATGAGCTCGTTCGAAATTGCTTAACAAACGTGAATAATATTGCATGTAGAACAACAAAAATCTGTTATTACAAAAGAGCATGAAAAAAGAAGTATTAAAAAAACTGAAAAGCATTGTCCATGATAAAATTTTGTTATCGGAAAATTCCGCATTGGATTGCATTAGGCAATTCGAATGCGTCACAAAAGCAAGCTGGAAACCTCTAAAAAGGACCAATTTCGCATCGGCAGGAAAAAAAATAAAAACTCGATGCGCACACTCGGCCCATTAATCCCAAGTTTCCGTATGACTTTTTTCGCGATTGCCCGATAGATATCTATTTGTTGCGCTCGCTTCCCGCGAAATCGACATTCGACCGCGCAGACAATATTCCGGGAGCTCAAAATTCGCGTGCTCGCGGGCGCACAAGCGCGAGCGCTTCCGGAAATAAATGTACGCGAGGAGCGGGAACGGAGAACGGCGGGGTCGCAGGGGGGACTGGGGAACGGCGCGCGCGGGTCAACCGAATGCCAGTCCGAACTCCCGAACAAACAATCAATCTTTCCGGCTATAATTCATCGGCAAGACCCGGCGCTAGCTATATCCCAGCGGCGCAAAATAAATAATGCATACGGCCGAGGCGACATACGCCGTGCTCTCTGTTATCCCCGGCCGCCGCTTCTACTCCGGCATCGCGGAATACTTTGAAAAGTTAAGGATCACCCTCCTCAGACCACCGCGTCTCTCTCCGCCGCGGCGAATCGGGAAATGACGCCAAGCCGCTTTGGCATATTGATCATCCTAAAATTAGGCTATTCAAAAATTACTGTCTGTCTTACGCAGTACTTATGTGCAGTTTATTCTTTGCTTTCTATATATAACGGAGGGCCCCGACCCTTCCGTCTGATGAATGGATTTTATTCTTACGCTGAACTATTGATCAAACACTAGTGAACATCATGTAATCATTACAAGATTGGAAAATGTCAAAAGTCCTACATCCCTAATTGTTTACAAATAATGAGTTTCTGAATCTGTGCTCTTCTTGTTTTTTCTACTGTCTACAGGTCACAAATAAAAATTTAAAAGAAAAATTTTTTAGAGTGTGAAGGAAAATCGATTGTCCTATACATCAGGGCAATACTTCAGAATACAAGAAATTTTCTTTGACACTGAGCGACACCTTTCGCGCTGAAATAGTCGCCATTTATCGCCTTTGAAAATTGTATTTTGTAGAGACACTTGTAAAATGAATGCCTCGGTATAAGAAACACAGCAACGTATTACACACAGTGAACGAAGTAAACTCTACGCCGGGCTGAGATACAGAAAAAGATTGTTCGTGATCTTAGCTACAAAAGAAACAGATTGAAGGGAGAAGATTATTATACATACCACAACGGCATGACAAAAATGAAAGAATAATGCTTGGACACGTGTGACAATGCGACAAAAATAACTCAGTTCTGCCATATTTCACTCGAGTGTCCGTATGATCAGCTATTTATACCATATTATATTTTAAAGCATCAGGAAGAAGATAACAATTACTAGGAATATTAATCGGAATACCTATCTTTTTTAGTGAAGTGTATATTTTAAGCTATTCTTTCTGACTGGCAACTTGAGAATAAATCGTTTTTATTACAAAATTCAATAAAAATGCTCTAAAAATTATTTAAAATCTTCTATTAATAAATCACGTTGATATTTGATGTTTTTGACAGTTAAATATTAACCTACTCCTTTTCTGAGAATATCCTTTTTACACAAGAATCAATGAGTTACTCTGAATTGATGCCTAAAATAGTGATTAATAAAATAAATCTAATAACTTTGTATACAAAAAAACGACAGAATAAGTTGACTTTGTGAATTCAATATCTGCATTCTTTTGAATTTTCCCTTATAAATGACAGAGATCGCGGAAAATAGTAAGAAAGCAGTATAGCTCTCGGAAAAGTTGGCTGAAATCCGAAATTCTTGGGGTAAATTAACTTATAGGGACCGGCTGGTGCGAAACCGCGCAAGGGAGTTTCTTCTACTTTGGGTGCACTTTCTTCTCCTAATATGGACCCGAAGCGAATATTCGCCGCAACCGACATAAAGACGTCGGAATATATAACGCCTGCGAAAGTGGGGATGTGTAAGAGACCTTGGGGAACCGAAACTCGTCCAGATATCCTCATTACGTATTTCATGCGCGGTGAAAAAAAGCGCGGCTGTTCCCTTTCTACTTTACTCGCAAAAACTGCAAGAGTAAGAGTTACTTTTGCCCTCGTTCCGCGATATTTTTTTGCGGAATAATAAAAGCTAACCAATCATCTCGGCTCATTAAAACTACTCTAAGGTACCTTCTTCTGCAAAAATATTACGAGATATAAAGAATGAACTTTAAATATCTGCAAATAAAGAATTGTTGCTTTTCAAAACAGAAGATTGATGAAAGATCATTTTTTTATATACCTACTATACATTTGAATTACGCTATCGTAACGTTTTCTAAATTATTTTTATTTATTTCATTATATTGTCTGAAAAAACCTTTGCAAACAAGAATGAAATACAAATTTTATAATGTTTGAATAATAAAGATCTTGTAAACAATCTTCTCAAATAAAATTTGATAGTAAATGTCTGACATCCAAATACACAGAATTATTATTATACAATATTATACAGTACAATTATTTTATTAATTTCAATGAGATTTTGATTACTATTTATGCATTTTATATAAAAAGGCGAGAATTAAATTCTATATTAAATTTATTGGCAACGATCATAATATAAACTCATGACAGGTTACGACACTGCCTGTCAATCTACGTTTATATTTTAAGGAAAATTCTGTAATCATAAGAATTTGAAAGATGATGCATTTATTTTTGGTATTTTCATTTTGATTTATGTCTTTCCTTTCATTAAAAGTAGGACATTATCGATACAAGAACGTCATTGAAATTAATCCTTATTCAAAGAAAGATAGTTATATTTTTGGAAAATAATTGTTTATTCTTAAAAATGTGAATAGCTTCCAAATGATGTTATCCACAAAGTTATACAATAATAATAAGTTGAATCGAAAAGAACTCGAGGAAACTTGCGCGCAATAATAAATAACCCAGCAGTTGACTTGTATACGCGTATACAGAGAGATACACAAACGGGCGGAAATCGAGTTTGAAAAGCAGCGGGCTAAATTATTCTCACTTATATAATAACCCGCAGGGGCGCGAGTTCGCGACGTCTGCACCGACGACGAATTTTCGTCCCGTTAAAACGTTAACAAGGTCGGAAAGAGCCACTTCCTGAGAATCGCCAAGCGCGGCTGAATGAAAAGAGCCGCGCGCGCTCGCCCTCGCCCTCGCCCTTTCCATATCTGTGCCAGTCGACTGCGAGCACCTATACTTATTTTAATGCAGTCTCTTTTAGCGCTGAAATACTACCTCATTCTCGGTACAATTAACCACGCCTGACTTCATTTTTATGTTATTTTAATGCTTATAAAGAGCCATCACATTCAATTAAACTTCGAAAAAAGTCATTTTTTTATTTCTACGTCATTGCAAAGGATCGTGGTGATTCATTAAGCAAACAATTTTAAAGCTTCATTTTGCTAATTTCAAATTTTCTGTTTTAATACTGCCTTTTTCATTTGCATTATTAAAAAGTTCGCTCGGGAAAGCAAAAAATGATTATGAGAATGAAAATTAACCTTTTATTAAATTTTGCGTAATAACGAATGACACACAAGTATTGTATTTTATAAATAATCTAAAAATATTAATTCGAAAGTTGATAACTATTTGCTTAAATTTGTTCAAAGCTTATCCATCATATTCCAAAAAAATTCTAAATCAATCCGACGTCAAACACCTGTCAGCGCATAACGAACAATGCTCCGGACACTTTAGCCAACGCTGCCCGTCGATTAGCGAGAACACGCGGATCATCGATGCGTAACGATCAATAAAGAAAATTTGATAAACGCTTTTAACATGATAAATGTGCGAGGCGTTAAACGTAGGAAAGCCCCTCGTTTAACCCCTCGCGCGCGCACCGGACAGGGCTGCAATCGTGTAAGGCGAGCCCCTCGTGCAAATCCAGCGATCTCCAGCGGCGCGGTATTTTGACGGAGGATCCTTGACGGGCGAAAGTAGCGGGGCATTTAGAAACGCATTTGAACGCGTGCCGCTTCCCACCCTTTCCCTCGGCGATCCATCAGCATGCGCGCCGGCGCGCTCGCGACCCCCATAAAGTTCCAACGAATTTTACCCCCGGGACTCTCTTACTCCCGGCAATAGATATAGATATATGATAGAATTATGATTCCCCCATGCGCCCATTACCGCGGCACCTTTTGCAGATTCTCATTCTCTCTCGCCCCCTCTCCTGGACTATTCTTCTCTCGCGTCCTCCAACAAATGCAGGTTGAAATCCACGAATCCCCGATCCGACCGCGATCTTGCGTCTTGAGCGTTAACAATCCCTCCTAGCAGAGGTTGGGGATCCTCGCTCGTGGTTATCGTCGCCCGTCATCGCTCGTTGATGGGGACGTCCCCACCTTCTCTTATCCGTCTATCGCAGAATTCTGTCCTTTTTTTCTTTAAATTTTGCGTCCCGAATGGTCCTCCCAACGAATTGTTGTGCAAGTGTTAGCTTGCAGCATATGCGCTGCTCTTATCTCCCGGGTTCGTTCAAAGATTGTATGCGCGCATGTCACGGGGTGAATGTATGTAGATTTTGATGTGCACGTTCGAGCATATGCGCGGAGAGCCATACATCTGCATCACGCAGCAAAATCACCGAGCTAGTACCGCTCGGATGATAAAATTTACGTCTCTTTCAACAACTCTCGATGTATATTAGCAGTGCATATTCATGCTGCATGGGGAAATTTTCAATGTGCTCTATCGGGCTACTCAGCTATTTTTCAGTAGCTATCGTATAAACGTAAAAAGACCTTTGAGCTGTGAAAATTTTGTATTTACGTAACTAATTAAACTTTCAATTCTTTCAAGTAAAAATAACCGAACCAAAATAAACAACCGAGAGAAAAATTGTTATAAAAATATTTCGCAACGAATATTATTTACTAAAGTTTATTACTAAACTGGAGAAATTGCCGAAAAAAATTTGTTTCAGCTTGGCTACGCCCAGAGCAAACATTAAAAGCAACCCCTTAAACTTTGAATTTAACCCTTGAATTATGAGTAAACTCGGTGCAACGCCGAAAACACCAAGTCCGCTCGGAGGTAATTATACAAAATTTTAATACGACGCACATCGGACAGCGCGACTCGCTTTGGGCTCGTATAAAGGTGACGCGAGCCGGCGGCAAAGTCGTAGCCGCGGCGGCCGCATCAGCTCGCATTATTACGGGGCATGTTATTGCCATTATGTTTTGATGTTGCATGCGGGATAGGGACTTTGTTACGCTGCCGGAGCTGCGGCGCTCATAAAGCCGAGTGAAAAGTGTATCGAGCCGCCATTTTCTCCGGGGCGTAAGAGCACATTCGTGCCCGCGCTCGTAACCCGGAAAAGGGGACTGCGAGCTCGACTGCGAGAGAGCGAGGCACGTGTGCTGGTTCGCGCACTCCCATCCCGAGCCTGGGCTCCTTAGGCAAAATAGCGAGCGGCGCACTCGGCGCACTCGGCTTGCACTCACCTCGTGGACGCTTCTAACGAGAGCCTTTTTTCCGTCTGTTGCAGATCCGAACTTCAAGGAGCCGATCGCCAACGTGACGGCGCCCGTCGGCCGGGAGGCCATGCTCGCCTGCGTCGTGCAAGATCTCGTCGGCTACAAGGTGAGATTGCTCCGGCCGCATTATACTTTCAAAGTGCGCGATCGTTTTTGCGCCTCGTCGCCGTTAAATTTTTTACGGCCGAACAAGCTGGGAGTCGCAAGGCGGCCTAATTTACGCTGTAGTAATCATATCGAGCACCGCGATATTCTCCTAGGTATTACGAGTCCTGTAATGCCGGTAATACGCTCTGCTCTACAACTTTTATAACGAAAATTACCGCGGGCTCCCCGCCGGCTTTTCCTAATTCTATTTCTCTTCGAATTAGACCCCGCGGTTATTTTCAAAATACCGAGACTTGATAACTGTTTTTCCTTGCGCGGAATAATTTTTTTTCGCTGTCAAAGAACTCCGTCGAGTAAAATCACGGTACAAAGTAAATAAACAGAAGAGTTATCTTCTTAGTAACGAAGCCGGTAGCGTTGGTTCAAATTAACAAAGCAGACAAGTTACTTTGAAGTTTTCAAAGAAAACAAGTAGTTAGGATGCACCGTCGCATTCTATTCCACTCTAATTGAGCAGCATTCGTACTAACGTCGAGTTTGTGTCAATCGTTTCGGCTGCGAAATAAACTTCAACCGTTGTAATTTCATTTTGATGTTCCTTAATTAATAGACGTATCCTTTTGGCCACGGTCTCGGAGCGAAATTCTTTGCACTTAGCCATTGTTACCTTTGCTCGGGAAATAAAGCCTTTGTTTTCTACTTGCCCTTTATTTTCCTGCCCGCAACGATTCTTCGCTAGTGAAGTTCACTTTACTGGCTGAACTGAAGCTTCTTTTTTCGCAATGTCATTTATCTTTTACCCGCACCTTTTTTTATCTAGCCCCAATGCATCGCTGCAATAGCTTGTGGCGCCAAAACTTTTTTCTGATTAATCTGCTAATTTCAAGGTTACTGGAGTATCAAGTTATGAAGTTCTTTAATCTTTTAATACGCAGATTATTATTTAAGTCCGTCAAGGATTAGCTTTTCTTACTCTTATTTTGTCGCGACCAAGGAGCTCTCCACTTGACATTTCAATTAATTAACTCATTGTTTCAATAATGAAAGAAAGAAGTCTTTAAGAATGAATCCACTCTCGGTGGTATTTAAGTCGCGGTTATAGTCCTCCGAGACTCGACTAACCTTTGTCGGCCTAATTTCTCTTTTTAATTTCACGATCGCGAAAATAACGATCTTCATTTAATATACGCGTACTCGTTCAGTTTTAAATTCATCGTTTGTAGAATTACCGAACAAATATTCCTCTCAATTGGATTATTTGAACATTTTTCATTTCAATTCCGACTTAATTGAAGTCGTCAAAGAAATTCAATATTGAATTATATTTAAAATTAAATTACGTACACAAGTTATTCTCGGCATATTCTCTTTATTCTTTTTATTATATTTTTAAATTTTAATGAACCGTAATTTTTTAATATTATTACCTAATTTACCTACTTTTCGGTAATTTATAATTAAAATCGTTCGGCTCAATATTACGATTTACGATTATCTCCGGTGACAATACATCAAAGTGAATGTTACAGTAGCCCATTATTTCCGTTGAAAATGAGACTCGCTTTGCAAATAATCACCGATCACCAAAGGCATAGTGTAATAAACGATACGCGATCGTTGCATAATCGAAAAATATTTGCGCAATAAAATCAGCACACAGCACATTCCTCGAGCATGCATTAATTAGCCGCGCGCGCATCGCTGCGAATTTATTCAAGCATCCGCATGATCCATAATAGGGGTTATAGGGGAACAGATGATTTATCGGTCCAGCCCGGTAGGGGTAGCTCGCTGTAACGCCGAAGCACAACCCATTGAAAATCGCCCTCTTTCTCGGCAGAAAATTTCGATTTCGCCAGGGTCGCGAGAGCCCATAAACCTTCCCGCCAACGGCGGCGGCGGCCGAGGGGGTCCACGCCGCGGCGATTGTGCAGAAATGAATTGTTGTTGGCCTCGACCATAGAAATATGTACGGTAATGCGGTCGCTACGTGCTCGGCGCCGTTCAACCTATATACGCTTTCAATTTTGGCAATTTCTATTCCTGCTTGGCAGGCCGAGCGTGCACGCGAGAGGCGCAGCGCCTCGTCGCTCCGCGACGGAGCCATAACCGTTTCTGCCTCGCTTTCTGCGCCGCGTGCATGGAGATCCGCGAGCTACGCGCCGGCTTACAGATACGAGTTTCTTTAAGATCGCGCACCTGTACATTTTCAATATGTATAGTCCGCGGCTAGTTCCCCCTTTTTTCTTCCCTCGGAATGAACTTTTTTTGAATATAAAACTTTTTTTCGGAAAACCGCGAACTTTCTGATGATTTATTGTAGTTAGGGTATTTTGGGAGAAGAATCTTTCGAGAGGAAAGGTATTAAGTTATTACAGCTAAATCGAAATCAATTTTTACATTCGGAAAGAGTCGTTGAAGTTAATTCACAAATTAATTACCTATATCAAATAATTAAATTGTTCTATCTATTATAAGGAAAATACATTGATTATCAGAGACTCTTTTATTACATTAATACGAAATCGAAGCGACTATGTAGCCATCAAAAAGTCATTCCTTCCGAAAAGTGTATCCGAGATATTCTAAAATTAGTTTTGGTGCATATTTCCAATACAGAGTTGATTCTAAAATTTATCTCCCTAATAATCGATGAACTCTGCTATTCGTTGGAAAATCCATGTAAAAGCTATTCTACGAATATTTCGTTCTATTTAAAACTTTAAAAGTCAACTCAGTTCAAAGCAATTCCAGTAGCTGAAAAATTGAAATACAAACGACATGCTCAATTTTGCTACAATCAAGCCGTATTTTAATGACAAACCACACGTTGGGAGAACCCGCGTCGAAAAAAGCGCCACATGGGAATTCCAGGCCCGGACTAACGGCGCGTCTGCAAACGCGGGCAAAAGCCGCTGCGGCGAGCGCGAGCCGGCAAGTGGAACGCAGTTCTCGGGGAAATATCGAAAAGCACTCGAGCCTGCTTACGATCCCCGCTCGCGAGCATGAATAAATGTACATCGCAGATTTGCGGCCGGGCCGGGGCTTGGTCGGGCGGCCTCCTCGGTCAGCCGCGGTGGCGATCCAGCGGCGCGGGTCGCGCGGAAAGGCGGGAGCGAGGGAAACCGAGTGCGACTAAAGAAGAACAAGCGGAGGAAGCTCGGCGGACGGAATAATCGTGTCGTTTATAAGCTCGAGTTAGCTCGGTTCCGGCTGTGCATTAAGATGACGGATAACGGCTGCAAAGCCGCGCGCCCCGGAAGACGACGCGCGGAGATAACGACACCTTTGCACTGGTCGTTTGCGATGATGAGGCGGGCCCGTTGGAGCATGTCGGATTTTATCATCTAACCCGAGACTGCGCCGCAGACATCGAGTTCACCGCTGACTGGATAATTTTTTTTCTCTCCCTCGATTCCGCTCTTCATCCTCGCCTTCGCTTTTACAGCTGTGTATTTTTCCGACGCTTTTACGCCGTTAACAAGTTGTTATAAAGATAAAAAACATTTTAGATTCATAGATGAAATTCGAGTCCTCCTTCATTGAAATTTCGTGAACGCAAAATTTAATATCAGTTAATAAATCATAAATACAGTATTTGAAATATTGAATTCCTATGGCCGATTTTAATAAAGTTTGAATCTTTATAAGGGCCCATAGATAATTAAAGTCTTCATAAATCATATAGTAGGGTGTAATTAATTTTTTCCCGCGGCACGGAGCAAGCGAAGCGGCAAAATGAAATCGGTCTCGCGCAGATATATTGGGAGCGAAATTCCCCTCAAAAAAGAGCGCCGCTAACAATTCCGTCGCCGTCGCAATTTACCAGCGATTGCGCCAAATTGTGTACACTGTATTCGCGGGATTCGCACGCGAAGGCGATATTATGGCAGACGGTATCCCCGCGAGTTCGTTACTGCTGCGCCAAGAAGTAATAGCCCTAGCGTCGCGCTTTACGACTCAACTATGACACTGCGACTTTGCGCGCGACGCGCTCTCTCGCGGCCGGCGCAGTTTGAATTTTAATTGTGCCGTTTTAATTTTATCGCGCGGCAGTAACGCGTCACACTCGCAGCTACCGGGCTTTCTCTCGCTATTACGCGCTGCAAAATACTTATGATATTTTCTATTCCGACGCCGGCGCATCATAATTCTTGATAACTGCCGTTTTATGCATTAAATTTTCTCGCGCGGACACCTCTTTTTTCTACTGCTGCATCCGTCGCTAAATAATATGCGTTAATTGAATTTTTTCTTTTTTTCTTGCAGTGCACATTTTGCGTGATTTTAATATAAGCTAAATTTGACTTGATGCCGTTTGAGATTTGATTCGCTACTAGTTTTAATAATGGGTGAAAAATAAAAGGTTATTTAAAATAAAAGTGCGTATTGACAATTTTTCGATAGTAATTCTACCATAAGTAAAAGTTTTAAAAATACAAAATGGAAATTACAAAATATTTGGTTTCAGTATACCTTAATTCCAGCAACACAAATGTGATGCCGCAAAAGCTGTTATCTAAAAAGCTCAGAATATCGGAGATACGCTATAGAGTTACAAGTTAATGAAGGTGCGCAGAAAGAAAATGAAATATCATCCCTTCCTGACGTAATAAAATCTGGTAACCCATTCGCGAGCATTATAATGGCGCCAAATCGGCAAAACGCCATGAGTTTTCCTCCGCTCTTTATTCATCCTTAGCCGGAGCGGCGGACTCAAGTGGCCCGTGAAGCTACGAGCGTCGGGGGCCTAGTCCGCCAGACGCTAATGCGGAAAGAATATTAATTACGACGGGGGAGGGCCGGGGGCGCGGCCGCGTTAAATGAAAGCTTTCGGGGTCCAAGGAGGTCGGAAGCGGGACTCCCGCGTGAACTATTGCATTTGATATTCCGCTCTCAAATAAATGGAAATCCCCGGGTGTCTTTGTTGTCGGCGCGCAAGTGTGAATGTCGCCGGGTGGCGGCGGCCGCGCGTCGCTTCCGCCCAACTATGATAACCAAGTATTTACGGCGGCCCACGCAAATCCGCGTAATTTACAGGAGTTCTATACGCGCTCGTGTATCACGGGCTCCTTTTTTTCGCCCGCCCTCCTTCCGCAGTCGGACGCGGACGAGGCTGCGGGGCCGCGCCGGCCTCTTTCCCTCGCTCCCGGTCTGGGAGTCGAAATTAAGCGTTTTTGCGCGCCGTAGGGACGTCCGGACGGCGAGCTGAGGCCAGCACGCGGCAATAAAATATTCATTTTAACCGGGACATCTCTATCTCCCTCTCCCTCGCACCCCCTTTCTCATCCTCGCACATTCACGCGCTATTTCTGCCCTCGGCGCGACTCTTGCAAAAAAAGCCCGGGGAGGAGAATTTTTTTCAGAACTCCGGCGAGATAAAACTTTTCCAAACAGGATTAGTGGAGACCGAGGTGGGAGAGGAGTGCGGAGAGTCAATTAAGTTTCAAATAGAGGAAAATCATTATAACGAATTAACGCCATAAACTGGCTTTCTTCATTTCTGCTTTCATACGCCGGCTCGTGTGTTTCAAAAGGACTTTAATTGCTTCTCATTTTATTTTTAACTAATCACTTACAACTGCGCAAGGTGCGCTAATTTTATTGCGCGCGTTCCTTTTTTGACAAATCGATTATTGTTGTGTCTAATTAAAAAATAAAAACTGTTTACATTTCCTAAGTAGATTCGTAGATTCAAAATTCCTTATCAATCAAGGCGAAAATGCCCTGTATATTTATGCATACACTCGCTACCTCCTCTGTACGTATTCCGATCTCGTAGCATTTCTGATTAGCAAGCGCACATTGAGCACAATCTATACTCTTGTCGATAAGGATAGGACCAGTGGGATTATCCTATCACCAAGTGAAATTGGAGCCGCAGCAGTGCCGCCGCCGTCTCTACGGAAAGCCTAAGAAATTCATCGATCGGATAATTATTCATTATAAACAGGAATCGTCAGTTTTCCAGCCTCCACTTGCTCCTCGTTCCTTTAGCAATAGTCCAAGACATTCCGCGCCGCTGCGTAACTCGAGGTGTATCTGCAATCGGCGAACACGAGCTATCCATTGGGCGCATAGCGTAAGTACAACCGCACGGATTACACACGGACCTCCTCCCTCCCGGAGCAAAGCTTGACAAGAGCATATATCCCGTAAACTCGAAAGGCAAGTCTGAATAGTTGTTAAGCCCTCTGCCGAACAGATCCACGTTTATCCGTCTGCATAGTTAAGACTGGATCGAAGGGCTCGGGCCTGCGGAGCGCATTGACGTATAGAATGGCGCGGCGAGCGAGTCTGTTTACACACCTGGTCGCACAAATACCTGGTGCGATATGGCGGGTATAACGATTATGCACAATCAATGGACGAGGAGCGCCGGCGCTTGGAGAATCCTGGCCGTGTGCGGGCGACACGTGCGCCTCTGCCCGCGTATTTGGCGTGTTCGACGTGGAGGCACAGAGGAACGGCGGCGGCGCAGGAGGGAGAGAGAGAGGTAGATCTCGTGCGCGAGATTAACTTGGGCACGCTCATCGATCAACCAGAGGCAATTTACGCGTGTCCATTACAGCGCGCGAATGCCCGTGAGTCGCTCGTATTTGCAAAGAGAGAATGAGAGAGCGAGCCGCCGGGGCGAAAGAAAGCGAGGGCCCGAGCAATACCCGCGCTGCACGCGCGCAAGCCCCGAGTCGTTTCGTTATATTGCGAAAGTATTTCGTCTGCCAGGTGAAGCCTTTAAAGGTGCGCTACGGCGCCTGACCTAATTGACGAACTTTCAGTGATTGATCGGGGACCTTTGTCAAAAGGATTTTCAAGGATGCCATCGACGTCGCTCACGAGCCTCGTTCCGCTGCCTCTTTTTGTTTTGCTGTTTTTTACGCCCTCTCTTTCCAATCCCCTCTTTTTTTTCTTTATTCCCTCGGACGCTTTGTTTGCTAACGGGTATTGTGCGATTGATTGGACAAACAATTAAATATATCTATTGCAGATTTTCCAAAAGGTAAATACGTGCGCATTTTGATGTATTATTTTTTTTATTTGTCCTTCTATACATAGTGTCACAAAAAAGATATGCTGACGGTGATCGAAAATAGAAATACGGAGAGCTTGTACTTAATAGGACTGCCGATAATTAGCTTCATTCTTATGCAATTATCGTGCGAAAAACTATTCAGTATTCTACGCTGGACAAGCTGATTTCTTCTGACTTCGATAGTAGCAATACCGTACTAAAATAGAATCGTCTGCTCTCAATTTGCAAATAATTTTTTACTGTACCTTCGTGTAATACACCGACTAATAAAATCAAAGCTAAATTTATGACTCTTATCAATGCAGTTTGCTCTTAATAAAGGAATTTTCTTTAACGAAATTCTCGTCAGTGACTATAAAAATGTTGAGCGTTCGCGCGGACGGGGAAAAAAGAATTACCAAGTGAAATACTAATGAACGAAGGATGGTGAGAGGCGTACTCGGGGTCAAGTGAATGAGATTAAAAAGAAAGGAGCGGGGGCTAATTGAAAAGCGCGTGTAGAGCGGCTCGGCTTTAAGTTGCTTTTTGACACAATGAAAAATGAGAAATCAGTGGGAGCCTCGTCTCGATTTCCTCGCCAAAGTGGGCAGTAGAACAAATTGGAGCAATGCGTAAATCGAGTCGTACCACGGAAGGGAGGGGAAACGAGTTCTTCCTTGGGCGTCTCGGGCAAGATTCAAGCTTGGCAACAAGATAGTTAGCGCTCAATTAACGCGAGCTAAGAGGACGCTCGGCCGACTGCAATCCCGCCAAGTCTGCTTATACACGGGATTCCGCCGCCGCTGAAGGAGCTTGCAGCTATGGCGGAATCTCGTTGTAACGCCTTGAAATATTAAAATCACTTTTAGAGAGAGAAGTGAGATTTAGTTTAAATGAAAACGCGTCACGCTGGAAAAGAGGTAGAGAGAGAGAGAGAGAGAAACGGAAGGAATACCGTCGCGTCTCGAAGTAAGACCTCTCATCTCGTCGTTTCGCAGTAAAATGAGCTGATAGATGAATACAGTTACTAGCAAGAAACACAACATGTGCTCAGAAAGAGCCTGTTAAAACAAGGTAGTGAAAAATATAAAATATAAATGTAGTAACAGCAAAATTGCACGACTTTTTTAAAACTTGATTATTCATAAATTAGTAAAATTAGAAATTACCTCTCTATTGTGAAACGATTTTTTATGTCAACGAAGATTATCAGTATTATATCTCTTTTTCGCAGGTTAATTCTATCATAACTCACTCAAAGTTCCTCAGAATAACGATCAAACATAAAGCTACGCGAACACCTTAAACACCATTATAAAAGACAATAAGATCGCATAAAATTACACTCGGGTAAATTTGCGAGAAGCACGCTAACCATCCAGTGTATCTCCTTCCTTTATTTCAGAAAATAATTTTAAAACAAAGATTTACCTCAGTTACGTTCCTGCCTTTCTCGCGCTTTTCAGAAAAGGGAGACTCCAACTACCCAAGGCAGATTCTCCGTCTCCCTCACTTTCGTTGCCCGTGCTTTACTGACGTTTCATAATAATTACTTCATTTATTTCTTGAAATGGCACACGCTATCGCGCCCCGGCGCAAGGGGCGCGCTGCAGATGACGAAGAACCATTTTCCACGTTAATTTGCGCGGTAACTTAGTCGCGAATAAATTTACGAGCCTTACGAACAATCGCAATTTGCATGTACTTCTACCGGCCCTGTAAAATCGACTTCGCGGACGTTTCAGTCATCCCTTATGAATGTATCTCGCACCCCGGCAAGGCGCGCCCGCGAGGAGGCCTCAATTCTCGCGCCAGCGCGGATCGCCGGCACGCCACTGCCGTTCGCTTCTCCTTTTTCTCCAATAATATCGCCTTTTCAACTCCATTACGAAAGCCATTTTAAATTCGCAATAAATTAGCCTTAAAATTTCACTTCTGAAAAATTAATGCGACCTGCTATAAGGTACGCCCCTGACGTGCGAGTCTGCATTTAAATAATACGTTTTTACAGCTCAAGTAATAGTGCGAGCATACAGAATATGAAATTGCGATAGGGAAGGGAAAATTCGCACTACAATTAAAAGAAGCTTGAATGCACTTCCGCGTTACAAAGAGAAATTAATCTGGCTGAAAGGTCTGGGAGAGGGCAATATATGTTCGTGCGAGGAGAAGACAGTGCGCCTCTCTTTTTCAGTAAGCTCGCCTCCCGCTTTCCTTTTACATCTCTATTTTAACATAATTCTCATTAGGAAGCCATCAGAATGGGAAAAGCTTTATGCACACGCGTCAGTCGCGCAAGCGCCCGGAGTGACTCTCGCCTCCGCCGGTCTCAGAGGTCGTCCCGAGCTTTCAAAGCTTCATAGATTGTTGCGCACGCGAGGTGCCTCGGGTGCCCCCGCTGCCTCTGTATCTTTGTTCCTTTCCTTCGGGAGTCTGACGCACAATCGCTGCGATTCCGCGGCCCTTACCCCACATCCCTCGGCCCGCTTTCCAGGGCTTATAGGTCATGGAAGGCGCAGACGTGCAAATTTTCCAAGAGCGGCAATTCCGTCGCGTTCAGCGTGTCTCCCCGGCACTATCTTTGATGTCGAGCAGCGCCTGTGCACTCCATGCAAACGTTATTGCCGCCGCTGCGCGATCGCGACACTAAGAGAGTCACTTCAGCGAATTTGCCATACTTTGAATTCTCGGATGTGAGCCATAGATTGACAGCACTTTTTGTCCTTTGCGTCTTTTCAGCTTATCGTATTTGCAGAGACCTCCGTTAATTGATTCTTCAAGTTCAACACTAATAATACAATAAAGCTTTTTTTATTTCACGCATTTTTTCATTCATCACCAATCAACAAATTTTGGACAATTAATCGTGGTATTGGATTGTTGCAAATGATTGACAATTGAGATTTTACCTTGTGCTCGTTTTTAAATTCCTTCTTAATTAGATGCAATTAGTGCGAGAAAAACATCTGTAAAAATAAGCAGAGATTCCAGAGCTTCAGTATAAATAAATCTATTTTTAAATTTTTATAAGTATTTTTGTTGTTGTTTTCTAAGGGAAGAGTCTTTTTATACGGTTCTTTGACAGCTATAAGCTATGCAGTGCATTCAAAGTTGCATTTGACTCTCTTTGCTTATGAATGAAATAATACTAATTATGTTCAGCTCAAACCCCCTCTTATTTGAGAAAAGTTCATTCAACACGCCACTTTTGATCTTTCTCCTTGAATAACACGCTTTTAGAATTGAGAATCAAAAGGACAAAAAGTGTGAACAAAATATTATAAATAAAATTAGATTCGAGTTAAAAACATTTTACATTTAACCAGAATTTAAGCCGAAATTTTAAAATTTGACTTACTCGCTGGCCCTTAATTTGAAAATGCTTTGACTACTGATTGCTGATGTTTTGCAACTGCCATAGATTCAAATTTTTTTTGCTTTCAGGTCGCCTGGTTACGCGTTGACACGCAAACGATTTTAACGATAGCTACTCACGTCATAACAAAGAATCATCGAATCGGCGTCACTCATAGCGAGCATCGAACGTGGTTTCTACACATAAAAGAGGTGAAGGAAACGGATCGCGGCTGGTACATGTGTCAGATCAACACTGACCCGATGAAAAGTCAAACAGGATACCTCGAGGTTGTCGGTATGTATATTCTTTGTTAAATTTCATGTCACTCATTGTTATCTTTTCTTTTCATTTGACATCCACTGAATATGTGATTCTTCGTTTATTCAACCATTCTTTTTTACCATACAAATTACCCACTCTTGTCTCTTTGAATGTATTTTTTTCCTTTTCAAATAGAGTTTCATCTCTTACAGGGTCATGTAGCTACTTCTCGGTCACATCGGTCTTTGTCTCTCAATTGTCGCTACTTCATTTTTTTAGTTTATTTCTATGTTTGATACGAATAATTATTGATCTTGACCTTCAACAATTATTTAAATAATGATGAAATAATGAAAAATTAATATACGCTTGTGAGTGGGCAAAAAAACTTAAATTAAATTACTGTTGCACCTTTTTATAAATGCAATTTTACTTCAATGTTTGAAAATTAAACTTGTATTAAAAAATATTTTTGAAACTTTTTGATTTAAAGTAAAAAATAGTCCTTCAAATGGAATCTGTCAAATGAAACTTATGCATCAGATATGTTATTAATAAACGTTTTAGAAAGTCACATAAATTGGAAATAACAAGAATGTGACAAATTAATTATTTATTAATTAACCTTATAATGCGAGAAATTTAATATTTAATTTACTTTCAGCATGTCACTTAATAACTGTAAGGTATTTTAAAATACAATACCTCATTATTAAAACGTGTTTCGCAAACAATTAAACATTAATCGAGTGAAATGGCTCAAATAAATTCATATCATTGAAAAATCCAATTTAAATACGAGCTCCATTCCGGCATTTTAAAGAAAAAATGAAAAAAGCAAGCATTAACGGCGCAACATCTATTGCTTACAAATTAAGTAATCATCGATGTAGCCGAGCGCACGGCCACTGAAAATCCAATAGAGTAACCGGGATGATTTTCATTGCTGGGGCAATCAAGACGCGAGCGTAGGCAAGGATAACATCGCTAAAGATAATCCCCGGTGCTCTCTTTCCTCCCCGGCGTGTACATTCCATTCTCGGGCGGCGAATCGCGCGGCCGGGCACGGCTCGAATCCACTCTCCCGGATATTTCCCTTCGCCTATAAAAACGGAGCTTAAAGAGCCTGCTTGCGAGCCCTCGGCTGGAATCTCGCATGCATGCGGATGCGTCGCTTGCGCTAGCTGCCCGTCGTTGCGAAAGATTCCTCTGAACCCTCGGCTGTATCTGGCATCGCCGGGGCCCGCGCGGAACTCAAAAGTAACCTTT
Source organism: Eurytoma adleriae (assembly GCA_900480045.1). Lineage (NCBI taxonomy): Eukaryota > Metazoa > Arthropoda > Insecta > Hymenoptera > Eurytomidae > Eurytoma > Eurytoma adleriae. Next base: position 226,142 of record UXGC01000073.1, read on the forward strand.
ACTACGCCCGGCGCTCTTTATGAGCCCGAGAGTCCAAGACTGCACGGGAATGATTTCACGAGGGAGATGAACTTCTCTCTGCGCGTTCCGTAGCGCTTCCAAAAAAAAAAAGGAGTCACGGTCCGACGATGAACTGGGCCGGGAGCCGCTGAAAGGAGCAGTCGTAATTCGATCAAAATGAAAACTTAAGAAGAAATTAAATTGCCGATATAAAGGAAAATGCAAATGGTGATTTCTTCAAAGGAATGAAAGAACATTTTTATTCTCAATCTGCTTGCAAGTAAGGATTCTACGTACCATGGGAAGGAATTTATTTTGTTTTTAATTTCTTCTTAGAAGCTAATTAATATATAAAACAATCTAATTAATTAGTAAATATAATTATATTCGTCAGCAGAAATTATCATCTGATAGCTGTGCTTCAAAAAGTAAGAGCGTGTATTGCTTTCGGAAAGTGATAAAATATGATCCTCGCTGAGTTGTAACTATTATGATAAAGCTTATTTGGTCCTCTAAAAAGGACGAAAGTGCAAGAGCAGCTTTTTCAAGCGCAAGAAGTGCACCCTTGGATTCAATGGAGGCCAAAGTCTAACGCTGCATGTTTTTAGCGCACTGATAAGCGCGTTCGTTCACTTTCAAAAACTCATGTTTTTCAAACAGAATTTGCAGAAAGTAAATTTACATACGAAAAAGTTTAATTAACTTTTATAGCTAATGAATGTGTCATTAAATATTGAATCGCTGTAAAATATTTCCTCTTTACTCTGAAAATGTCGACTATTAATAAAAATCACAAATGAATTGCAATATTGCACTTGTTGTTAAATTTGTACTTTGTTTATTTATTATAAAATATAAAATATTTTTTAAACGACGAAAATGTATCGTTAACACGTGAATTTCGAGCGCAATCAACGCACAATAAAGTGGAATGTACAGGATCTTTTTAATTATAAAGAAAATGCATTTGATAGGCGACTAATTATCAGATTCCAATTATCAATAAAATAAAGTCAATTAAGTGTGCACTCGCAGGCGAGCTCTCGCGCTATTAACAAGCTTTATAAATTTCCAAGACAGCTCAAAACGAGTTTCAAAATTATTTAGCTTGCCGGCCGGCCGCAGTGGCGAGCCCACTAAAAGCTTATTTATTCAGATTACAATAAGTCAAAGATAGACTTTCGGAGTTAATGCAAACATTAATTAATTTCCGAGTTTCGAGCCCGGTACAGGCTCGCCGACTGCCAGCGTAGCATTCGGTGTATGCTCAAGCGTTATGTGCCGTTGCCGGCGTCGCGCTTATGCAATTAGGCCATCAAACAGAGCGGCGCTTTTAAACGCAGTAAGCCAGATAAAAGTTCCTCCCGCTCGCGCCGGCTAAAAAAAACGAAAAAACGAAGCGGGTACACAAAGTCGATGGGGGGAGGGGGAGGGTCTGGTGGCATCGGGGCGCCGATTCTTTTGACTTTGCGCGCGTCGCCGGAGTCACGATCTGATTGGCACAAATAAGTCCCAAATCTGCTAACTACGGTCCGCAAGCTGGAGCTGTGCAAGCTCGCTTGCTCTTTGGCGCAGCCAGCGGTTTCAGCGGCGGGGAAGCCGGGAGAGGGGGGAGTGGCAACTTGCGAAGTGGCTTCGCCGGCAGTTCGCAAGACCGACTGAGAGGATACTCTCTCCTGGAACTGGAGGAGAGATGAGTGAGACGACTCTTCTGTATTAATGCTCGAATGCTCGTTGGAGTAGATTACGGCTCTAACAGGCTGCTGCTTGCCATTTCGCTGCGTATCCGTTGACGTTAAAGAAACTTCGCCAAGGTAGCGCACTGGACGCCCGTTTCAAATCTAACCTTCGTAACGACTCTTCGGTTTTCCCCGCGGCCATTGTCCGACTCGATTGCCTCGTAACGAACCTCGAATCCACCCGGTGCAGCCTGCTTTCAAGAGATACGAGTCTGCGTGTATTATAGTATTTAAATTGCCGGTGCCCGCGCCCCGCGAGTTTTATTGCGGCATTACTTCGTGTGTTACTCACTAAATAAACAAAATTTCGGTACATGTTTTTGAAAGGAACTTAACACAGTGAACAAACAAAATCTTAATATTTGCCATTTTTCTTTCCAAACTTATTCCCCTTCTCATGAAATTCAAGGATCTTTTGCTAAAGTTATTCGTATAAAATAGGATACATTTACCGCTTCTGTCTAAAGTTTAAAATTTATACATCTTTATGAATATTCAAATTTTAATGAATAATCTTTATAATTCATCTTCGTCTTCCGCGTATAGCTTCCACGTATAGCTCTAATAGTTCCTCAGATTTCCTATGCAGAAAAATAACTTATGGAGTACGTATTTATTTTCCCCTAAAAGAAAATCTCGTTAGCCTACATTCTGCGGAAGTCGAAAATCAGTTGGCAGTGAAGGCATTGAAGGTGAAATCAACAGACGTCGTGCTGCGGCGTGCTAAAAGCCGGTAGCAGCTGTCTAATTTATTTTACGTTGATGAGGAACAATCAAAATGTAGGACTATCGTGAGCAAACATTGTGTCGAGCATGACTTCTATATTGGCCGCGTGGTTTCATGCCGGAGAATTAGCTGGGGCTCGGAGGTGCGGTCGCGAATCAGCGCTGTTCCCTTGCTCGCGGCGGGAAGGGGGAGCGGGGCCGGGAGGGAGGAAAGGCGCCGCTAGGAGGAGAGAATATAGTACTCCAGATTGCTAGCATTTCATGATATTAGAGGGAGAAGTAATGCCGCTGCTGAGAAGGCGTTAAAGCTTCAAGGCAAGGGAGGAAGACGGAAGGAGGAGGCAAGGATGAGAAAGAGGTTAACAGGAGTCTAGCAGCCAGCTCACTTGCCTCGAGTAATGAATAACGGTCGGGGGGCAAAGCGGAGAAGGAACTCGAGATATTTCCAGCGCGCGAACGCTTTAAGTGAATGTACTTTGGTTTTGCGAAAGACTTTGTTCTATGGCGCGCGTCGAGCTACTTAATTTTACGAAAGAGCGAAGACGCCAATGACTTCCTACTGGCGCGTATGCACTGCCATTCGTTTCCAACCATTTCCCAGACCCTTCTACAAAGCGTCGATAGACTATCGATTGCATTCGTCAGGCTCTACGAGATAAGTAGAGTAATTTATCAAATTATTTTCTTTTATTTTCCAACTACGTTTTAAAACAATTAGAAATTCCTTCGGCAAAATTAAAATTGTTTACAAGCCACTTCGGAGTGAAAGCTGCAGCGAAGGATTACGGAGCGTTTCATTCGACAAAGTGAACTATTGTGCAGCAAGTGGCGTTCATACTGCACTCGATTCGAGTACCGAACTTCTCGCGCCAGAATCGCACTTATACGGCGTATCCTGTACGTTGTACTGCATCCTTTTCTGTTTCGACCGCTTTCATTGGTCTCTTCGAAAGTAAGTCTCTTCGTTCCTCTGACCAACGCTCTTTCTCTCGTCCGCTTTTTCTTGCTGTGCAGTCACCTGGCAATGGTCCGTGGTAGTCCCATGTCTGGATAACAAGATAGCAACGAACCGTAAGAAAAAATATCTTACCGAAGAAAATTGTCTGACCCCATCGTCGTTCAACTAAAAAAAGGAAAAGAGGAGCACGAGGAGGAAAAAAGCGCACACTCTTCTCGTTATCTGCTTCGCTAAGAAACTGAATTTTCACATAGACATGTAGAAAATTGCTGGCAATGCAGTCTAAGTAGCATCCTGCTCATTACATCTCCTTAAAATTCTTCCTGCATGTTTATTTAATCGTTTGAAGAAAAAACACCGTTTATATTTCGAAAAGTATGCCAAGCCAGTAAGCTTTTGTTATCGGTATTTCTTTCCCTCTATTTCTAAACGAAACCTTAGTTTCTTCAGAATTTTTCGCATTTATTTTCTAGTTGTATTGAACTTTTAAACTAAAATCTTAATATGCGTCATAAATTAATAAAAATCGAATAGTATTATTTGCAAGAATAATTTAAAATATCTAATTTAAAAGCGCCTGTGTGCAACCAGCTGGAAAATTAAATATAAAATAAAGCAAATTAATTCAGAGTTTTGAAACGATTTGTATAATTACGCGTCGAGAGGTGCGAACGGGCAAACAAACCGGAACGTACTACTCAGTGGCAACGTAATCAATGTCAGGCGTTAAATCGCACGCAGTGTAGATATTAGGAACAGCTAATTTCCAGTCACAGAGGTCACTGGTATTCTGTTAACTTAACTTCTATCTATTTAAACTGTCACCGCACCGTTGCATTTGCACGCGAAAAAGCAGGCGTCGCTTTCCAACTTTTGTTTACCCTAACAAACTGACCTTTTCAACACAAATTTTCTGAATTTATGACTTCTATGTTCGTGTAATAAAATTGAATTTGGCAATTTTGAAAGTAAGAAACAAGCGGAAGTTGGAAATGGAAGGATTGAAGGTGCATTTTCGATATTTAGCAATAATTTTGATCGCTGCAGAATTGGCCAGATACAGTAGTCCCATGGCGCATTTAGAAAATAAATAAATCGATCGATTAAATTAAATCTGGCAAGTACAAAAGAGTCCGTTAATGAAACCCGAAGCGCTCTCGTTTCGAGAGTTCCGAAGGGAATTGACACACACGTAGAGCGTGAAAGCGGGCTCGCGTGTATGCAACGGCCTGGAAACGAGTGGCTTGTGTTCTCTTTCCTTCCCTCCCCTCGCCGTTGTCTCTCCGTCCCTCCGTTTCTCTCTTTCTGTATCGTTCTTTCTGTCTGGCATTTCGCTCTCCGCGACTTCAAAGGCAAGGTCCGGTAAAAATAGGGCTCGTACATTAGGTCCAGTTGAGACCGGGAGGAACGCTATTGTGCCGTCGGCGAACGATGTCACCGGGTGGCGCATTAGGGGTGCAAAATCAGTCGACATCCTGCGCTGCACCGTCTACTCCCTCTCTAGCCTTTTTTTATTTAGTCCTTTCGCTTTCCTGCTCCGCTTGGCTCCGTTACCGAGCAACCTGGACCAAGGCTTTTGTTCTACGGTTGCGCTGATAGTAGGACGGGATCCTAGAGGAGGGACACATGCACGTTCGCCCCGAGTTCGCCCGTATCTTATTAAAAAATTTCTAAGGTCAAAACCCCCGGCTCTCTCTCGCTCCTTTTTTAATACGCCAAAGCTTACCCTTCGTGCGAGCGAGCATACGCGCCGGGGATGCGCTCTTTGTTGAAGTGCACTTTAGGATTTACTGTGACTGGGCCGTGTCACAACGTCGCTCGGAGCTCATAAATTTTCGAGTCGCTGCGGTCTGGTATCGTTCGTCGTACCAGAAAATTCTCTTTATTTGCCGCTCTCCTGAAGATTCTTTGACGCGCCCTCAAAGATTTTTATTTACGACCGGTCATTTTTTTATCCCGACGATGGAACCTGTTCCCTTTATTGTCAAAATAAAAATAAATTGAATTTTTTAATAAGCCTACGCGAGATAACGTTTTATGCAAGGAAAATACTGCTCGAATAAAAAAAGCATTATTTCTATATGGCGATTATTATTTCCGCAATTGAATTTTTAAATTTATTACCCGCTGTCGGACGTTCCACTTTGATCAATTAAAGTTAACGCTTGAATGCTTTCGAGTGGCCCGTAGAGAACGTTACTAAAACACTTCATATTTGCAGACATTATCTTTTGTTCAATTTTTTGCACGCGTATACAATAATTTGAAGAGCCAATTTTATTCGATCAAGTATCTCTTACTCAACAGAACTATCCTGCAAATTTTACGCCTCTCTGAACATAAGAGTTTTATATTTTTTATTATACACTTTCTTCTATATAACTCAATTTTTTTCATCGGAGTAACATATGTCCTTAAAATATACATTCTCCGAATTTACATACGTTACGCGTACGTTTAAGCCTCTTTCCGATTTACATCCCTCTTTTTGTACTCTCAAGAGATTACGTTTCATGCATACGTCTAATGTCACTTAACTAATGTAACATGAAAATGTCCTACTCTCAAAATACATCTGGTCAAAAAGGTATAAGGAAGTTGCTATTTCGCTCAGGTGCGCTCGCTCGCTTTACCGTGGATCGAAACGACTAATCCTGTGTATCTTATTACTTATAAGTTTTTTCACGAGCGACGGTCTCACCTGCAGAAGAGTTGTACTCGTCGTTGCAAAAGACCGTAGCGAGAGGTGTGTAAATCTCATACAGGAGACGCGCGAAAAGTTTTCGAGTGACGCCTTAGCGAGGCCGAATTACATCTATTTGGCCTACAGGTTATAAGCCAATCAGCTTCACTGGGAAGTTCCACCGAAGTTCCTCAGTTGAATTTACAGCTTCCGCCAACGCTTCTGATTGCACTCCATTATAGCGTTTAAGTATGTCGAGCACCTCCTCGGCGTCGATTCCGATATACACGCGACTTCCATTAGTTTGATGTTTGATGAAATTACGCTTATTCTTCGTGGAAAAACGTAAAAAGCAGATTTATAGTTATTCGGAGTTAGATTTTTACGTCAAATCGTAAAATCGCATTTAAAAATTCGCCTTGCCTCAACACGCGCGTCTGATTTTAATTCTCGTGGTATGACGATTTTAAAAGGTTCAATTATTTATTTCACACATTTAAAATAAAACAAAAGATAAATTAATTAAATTCACGAAGCACGAAATGATAAAAAAATATTGTTTTATTATTCTTGATTAAATAGCTCTCAATATTCAATTAAATGGCACGAACGAGTTTTTCGCGCATAAAAATTGATTAGTCAAATAAGCGTCGGTCGTGCATGCACGGACCGCAATATAGGGTCTGCGCTTTAATCGGCGTTCAAGATGAGCTTTGTGGCGATCACGTAGATCGTGCAGGGGGTCGCGCGAAACGTAATATGAGAGTATCCGACAAAGGCTCAGCAAACACGTTGATAATAGTGAAAGTTGCGCAGTGAATTCGAGTCTTCATTATACACCGGTACTTTAATCATTCGCACCGCATTTCGCTCGAAGCTCCCTCTTCCGAGTCGCTGCCTTTTATTCCCGGCTAAAATTAAGAGACAGGATTTATTTACAAATTCAATTCGTCAAGAAGCAGCTAGAGGCTCGTCGCCCACTCCCGGGGTCGTCGTCACCCGAGAAGAAAGACCGCCGCGACCCTGTACATTGTGCTCGCCCTCAAGATTTCATTCCGAATTCCCCCGGAATAGTTTGCATATCTTATATTTCCTAAGGCGGCTCCCCTTTCTTTTCCGCCGCGCTCGGAAATAAAAAAACACAATGCGAGCCGCGGGGCGAAGAGGATAGTCCCGCTATTCAGCAGGAATAATTCGAGCGAGAAAAGGAAAAAAACGTCCCCCAGCGCGATGTTTTTAACGGCAGTTTGTAGATCGCAGTTGTTCGCGGCTCCCGGAGCCCGCGCGAACCATTCATCTCGATTTTTTTATGATCGACACTTGGCGTTTAGCCTCGTGGCATTTCTCTCTCTCTCTCTCTCTCTCTCTCTCTCTCTCTCTCTCTCTCTCTTTCTCTCTTTCGCGCTCTTAGCTTACTCGACGGTCTGCTGAGGCTCTCGGCAAAGATTACGCCTTTGGCCCGCTGCTGTGTCCCCGCAGGAATAAAGACGCACGCACGCGAACCATTCTTTTCCCGCGCGGACGTCAAGGGAAAAGAGAGAGAGAGAGAGAGGGGGGAGAAAGAGAAAGAGAGAGAAGAGCCCGCGACGGGAACCCTTCGAATCCTCCTTGATCGGCTTGGGCATCCAATTTCAACTTGCATCGTTCAGATTTCTTTTTCTCCAGGAGCTTACGAGACCACCTCCACCTATTCTCCCATTTCTCGCCTCTCCCCTGAGGATTGGCAGCAGGTCTACTTTTTCAAGAAAGAGACGAGCGGGAGCGCGCCTACTGAGCTTTGTCCTGCCTTTGCTTTTATTTTCATTCCATTCTTGGACTTCTGCTTTCTCTTACCTCCCTAACCGCGGAGGCGACGCTCGACAAGCATTCCGGCCACGCCGTGATTCGAGCTTTCCTGTGACTCCGAGCTAAAATTTGGAAACCTCGACCCGCTTCAAAACACTTTGGTATTGTATTTCTGCACGATTAATTGAATATTTTTTTAATTTCATTAGAATTCATCTAAATCCAATTAAACTAAATAAATGAAAAAATATGTATTTATGTATGATAATGAGCAAGTAACGGCAAAAAAATGTGACATGAAAACGGAAGGATAAGCTGTTCATAAAGCAACAATTGGTGGGCTTACAGAATATCGCAAACACCAAGGACGCATGCTCTCATTAATCACCGGTTTATTTGACAAGAGCCGCTAATTTCGTAATCCGCTTAAAAAGCTCTCGATCAGTGTAAGAGGGAGAGCACGCCAGGTGTCGCTCGTGGAAAATGCGAGTGCGCCACAGGGCCGCCCGGTCACCCCGTGAAAAAAAAGCAGTTTCCAAAAGAGCGTAAAAGAGCGCCCCGACAATGGAACTCAATTTATTTCCCATCATTTCCAGAGGGGAGGCAGGGAGCGATGCGAGCGCGAATCGCGCGCTTGCCCTCTAGCCTCTCATCCATCCTATTAAAGCGCATTAACGCCGGAGAAAGAGCGCGAGAGCGAGCGGGGGAGAGACGAATAGTGAATTTCGCCGGAGCGAGGCGAACGAATCAATCTCCATTTGATTCGACGCCGCTCGAGCTCGAGCTTGCGGAACGAAGAAACAGGAACCACAAAAGGGTCACCCCGTGTCGCGCCGAGCACGAGGGAGCGTCGGCCGGCGGGGAAGGGGTGGATCGGAGCGGCTGATCGAAAAAAGCGCTCGCGATCGGATTCGGATTATGGGACGTGGGAGGTTGAAGTTTAGTGTAGCGGTGGCTGATCGGACAGTGCCGGACCGAAGCAGCGCTCCCAGCCCCTCTCCCGGATTGATGGAAAACTCTCCGGCGATGCGGGGATCGAGGGTTCGGGAGATGTCGGGGTGGGGGCGAAACAGGTGAACCTGCATGTGTAAAAACAAGGACGAGCATGGAAAATAGATAGTGAAAAAAGTTCGGGAAAAAAGAAGCGAGGAGAGAATAGAAAGGCGGTTCAATTGAACATCGAGTCTCCGAGTAGCCATTACCTCAATTTTCCATTATCAATTGCGGAGAATCTATTTCAGCTTCACTTTAATTTAAAGTTATTACTTATTTATATAAGTTGCTTATATCAAATATTCCAGTTTTATTGAGCGAGGGAAAATGTCACTCTTCTTATCATGCGGATCTCGTGTAAAGACTTTGAAAATAGCATCGATAGCTTCTTGACGTACAATACGCGACGTTGAATATTTTATAAATTCGCGAGTGTCGATCTTGATTATCATGACCCGTTACATTTAGAGAATTCTCCGGGCGTGTCCATAATTTAAAAATTGCAAATAAAACAGTTTTATCGCTTTCTATTACAACTGCAGCAAAATTTGGTAGCCGGCAAAAGTATCGGTCTAATGCTAATCGCAGTTGAAAATGAAGCATGCAAGAGGTCATGATGGATCGCGCATCGACCGACACATCCGAGTGCGATGACTCTGTAAAAAGAAAGATCGGCAGGCCCCGCGGGTCGATTCGACCGCTGCGCGCGAGTTTCGAGGGATGGCCGCTCGTTCGGCCACAAATCGAGTTCCGGCGGCGGGGGCGCGCCAGAAATAAAATCAAACGTTCACCGGCCCCAGGGCTGATTTGCGCCCTCTCGCGCGCTCGCCCGCGCGGCCAGGCTCGCCAGGTGTGTGTAAGACATTACCCGCGAGGGACGAGCCCGCGTCCGCCAGCGTTGGCCAATCCAGACGGACGGACGGGGAGAGTGGCGCGGGGTCAGCCGTCGGATCGAGAGTAGACAGATGATGGAAGAAGGCGGAACAGGTTTAATGCGCCGCTCCGGTCATCCGGAAAGAGTCTCTACCGTACGTCCGAATAAATTATATGACTGAGGGTGAGATTGTACTGCCTGCTTACCTCGGGAACGGCGAGAGCATCAAGTTGAAAATTGAACGGAGGAGAAATATTCCGGAAAATGGGACTCGGAAAATTGCTTTCCTGAAGTGTGCCTTTATTAAAGACAATAAACTGGTTTAATTAATTTTTCATTACCTTTATAGAAACGTCGGAAATTTTTACTTAACCCGAAACAATTTTTTAACAAAGTTTGTACATTAAACTGCACAAAATGAGAAATGTAAAATCACATTTAAAATAAAGCAGGCTGCGCAATATACACGTAGAACGTATTTTCTCTTTCTCTTCAAATGTGTTATAATATATACGTTATTTGTCCCAAATATTTAGAAGCCATTCTCTCTTTTCTCATCTGACGCTACAATTGTTGCTACAATAAAGAGGCGAGGAATAAAGTAATAACAGACATTGGGAGAAAAGGAAAAAAAGCGAAGCAAAGTTCGCAGAAAAATAGATATAAGGAAAATGTTGCAAAAAGTGTAAAAGAAGAAGTGGGAAAAATAAAGTGAATGAAAGGAGCGACGCGGAAAAAAGGAGAGCAGAACCATAAGAAACGGACCAAGCTAGTGGAAAAATAGAGAACGGCGGCGCGAAGTAAACAAAATGAAGAATGGCGGAGCAAAAAAAACGAGTGGAAATACAGGAAGTGAATAAGCTCGGTATAGTGCCGGCCGACAAAGCCGCAGCGACGAAATGCGCGGGCGCGGGGCCGAGCACGCGCTGCCCTTCCTCCGGATATGACGTTCTGACTGTCGTTTCGCGTTATCATTCCACTTTATTGCGTACGGGCGCGCGAGCGCCGGCGTCATCGAGCCGCGCGCTTAAAAGCCACGCTGAAAAGAGAAATAAGTGAGAGAGGGTGCGACGTTATCCCACTGCGTGGCGTGATTTACGCACGATAATCTCCCGCGCGCGCGCTTCCTACCTGAAAAAGATGGACAGGACGTGGACGGCTGCTAGATACGCCGCGCCTCATTGTTCCGCTTTGTGAGCAAATTCTCTCTTCACGGGCTCTTCCTTCTCTTATTGTGAATGAGCCTCGATTGCTGGCAACGATGTGTCGCTCGAGGCATTAGAGAAGAAGTGAAGCGATCAAGACGCGCACTGACTGACCGAGGATTTCTTTATTTGCAGCTCGCTGAGCAAGAAAAGAAATACGTTTATATCAAAGAATTTTTACTTTTTATAATATTTTTTTCTAAATTTGTTTTAATAATACTTCATTTTTTAACATTGTACATTTCTTTAGAGAAAGATGTACATACTCCATAGATACACCATCATTGATTTTAAATATTACGACTTCAAACATCGTTTCTCATGCTCAAAGTAATTATCACCCATTAAATATTAAAATTAATATTCATCTTTATAAATAAACATAAAAAAATAATGACGTCGCAAAAGTTAATGTGTTGAAAAATATTATTTCTACGTAATTAAAAATCCCAAAAAGTGTTCAAAAATGAAACACCTTTCAAATAATATTTACTCGAATATTATTGCTATAAATATGAAATTTAATCCCCGTATCTGTATCAAAATTTGTTATCAAAATAGTGGAATTTTTTACTAATTAAAAGTGGTATCATTTTTAAAAAATAAAATCAATTCCTATTTTCTGGAAAACATATTCAATGCTCACTTCTGTTCATTACTAAAAGAAAGGAATATATTGTTAATTATTTATTTTATAACAAAATTGAATTTTACATATTAATATCTGGTTTGAAAATATTCCAGATATAATACTAGCGTGCATTATCGTGGAAAATTGCAACTCTTTAGTATTAGGTCACTTATGATTGCATTCGCATAAAATTTAAAATGTTCGTTTAAAGTTAAGCGCGGCGTATTAATGGAGCTTTTGAATTGTTGCAGTTCCACCCGACATAATAGACCGTCAGACGAGCACGGATATGGTGGTGAGGGAAGGGACCAACGTTACTTTGCGCTGCGCCGCCACGGGCTCGCCAACCCCAACTATAAATTGGCGCAGAGAGGATGGACAACCGATTTCCCTTAGCAACACGCAAGAGGGTGAGCGATTATGCATAAGTGGACCGCTGAGCGTTAATAAAGCTAGATGGATGATGCGTACGAGCTTGCACCTCCGCCTTTCTCTCCTTTACCAAGCTATGACCAGTCGACTAGTTAAAGGGGTGAAAAAGTTTCAGCCACCAAATGAATGTGGATTCGGGCTTTGATGAAAATTTTAATTGAAATCAACCGCCCCTTTTTTCTTTTACAGACAGGACATTCTTTTTTTTTTTTTTTTTAATTAAATAAAAGACTTTTTTTCTCATTTGTTTGCTTTATGTTTTAGTATTTTTAGAATTTTTTTTATAATATACTGTAAGAGCGAAGTAAAAAAATTTAAAAAAGAATTGACATGGTTGGTAAGAAATCTGAGAAATTCGTAAAATCAAATGAAATCTAATCGGAGCAAATTACATTTCATATATACCTCTCGTTAAACTGATGAAGGAAGCGCGTTCTCAGGTATTCTGAGCAAGTTACCTTTCCAGAAAGCTCAAACTAACAAGTAAACGCATGATAGCGGAGATATGCGACTGATAACTATCTGTTTGAATTAAATGTTAGAAGATTCTTCATATTTGCATTTAAATTGGTGTACGTGAGCAGTGCTCATATCGGGATAGTGCATTAAAATCCTGTGAATTTAAGCCTTGTACAGATTCTCTAAACTTTATTCCTTCTCCGTAATTCGATTTTGTTTGATGTATTCAATCTGTTAAGAAATAAATTGCAAGTGCCGTCTAAAAATTGAAATCTAAACAAATTGTTAAAAATAACGTTTAAAAATTATTGAATTATGATTTTTTTTAATGAATTTTCAAAAAGTATCTGATACGCTAACTTTGTAGTATCACCGTAGTTAATCCATTTTTTATTACTTTCATAAAGCTACTGAAAGCGTGAGACAATAAACAAATTAAAAATCTAAAGTTCTGAGTGCAAGAGGAGTTCTCAGTCTCATTCAACCACTGCCTAGAGGATCAGATTCTGAGCCCCTTGGATTATCGTTTAGTTTTGCAGTGATGCCGGACCGAGCCCGAGAGTCGCTTTCGGACCTTTGGAGCGCTTCATTTGCGGTAGACTTGCTCGTCTGCCAATCCGAAACCACAGAGTACCCGAGATCCTGTCCTCAAACTTTTCCTCAAGCTTTCCACATTTCACTCATCACTATAACACGTTTAGTTTTACTCATATGTATGAAAACATGTCTGTCAAAAAGTGCGAAATGTAAACCCGTACAGAGAAAACAAAATTGTCAGTTTGAAATAATTACAGTAATTACCACAAATTTTGTTGTTGATAATTAGTGTCAAGTTAATTAAAATTGAATAAACATACAAATATGAAAATGCCTTAGTTTAAAAAACTTAAACTCGATGCGTCGCTCGCTTTAAAATACAACAATGATTCCGTGCCAGCGACGAATAGCAATAGGAGGGGTAGGTGCGAGCAGCTCGCTCTTTTTCTGATTATCGCACGAAAATCGTAGCATCGAGCTGGCGCCGCGGGCGGTTGACGCTCGGCCCGTTTCGGCGATGTAACTGGCGCTCCGCACAGTTTGTCAGGAGTGTGCAAATATTCCGGCGGAGGGGTTATTCGATTGCGGTCGGCACCCGAGCGCAGCGGCCCAGACAGCAGCTCAACCTCGACTTCCGGATAAGTAAACCGAATTTACGGGAGGAGAGGGTGAGCGCGCGCGCGTGCACAGCCGGTTGCTCGTTTGTTCGTTCGCGCCCGGATTTGCTGGACCCCTACCCCCGCTCCTCTCTTTCTCTCTTTCTCTCCCCTCGCCTTTCTCTCTCTCTCTCTCTCGCTCTCTCTCTCTCTCTCTCTCTCTCGCTGTCTGCCGCGGCAGTTTAACTGGTCACCGCGAATCGCTATATTGAATTTTCACTGAGCGAGAGAGAAAATGAGGAGGAGAGGGAGGAAGCCAAAGAGTCGACCAGGCGCAATTAGCATTCTAATCAAAGGTAATTTGTTCCGATTCGTTAGGTGTGAACCTCTTTTTTTCAAATCAGCTGATTGTAAGCACAAAACTCGGCGAATAAAGGGGAAACTTAATAAATCTTTAAATGTTGTAAAATACGCATTAATGTAGTAAAAGAAATTTTTACAAAGAAATTGTTATTTGAAGAATACTGGATTTTTTCGAGCCATACTTCTTTTAGTATGACATTATTGGAAATCCGATGAATGTATTTTTATTTCTATTTACAATAAAACATATTTTATTTGTACTGGAAAACTTCAGCTTTGTGACAAAAAATAACTATAAGAAACAGTACAATCTTCTGGTACGTAGACATTGCGATATTTCCAAGAGCTGTACTATAGACCTCAGAGGAAAATCTATTCTCTGGTATTTCGAAAAGATTCATTGGATTCATTTTTAAAGAGATAGGTCTGTCCTAAGGGTTGAAAGCAAACTTTCTGATTAAAATGAATAAAATTATGAACAAATAACTAATCAAATATCGATTATATCAAATCGAATTTAAACTTGACCTTTTTTTGTAAAAAACTAGATTATTTTCTACTTTTTTTTCTTTTTTTTTCAAACACGCTCCACTAAAGAAATGTTACATTTGATTTATTCGTTTTTTTAAACTAATAATGAACTATCATTCATTTTCAGTTCAAAGTGTAGAGGGATCAATGTTCAACATTACGAAGGTGAATCGACATCACATGGGCCCGTACCTGTGCATAGCGTCAAACGGTGTGCCGCCCACCGTGAGCAAAAGGATCACCCTCGTAGTGCAGTGTAAGTGAAGCGAACCGCTTGTTTATAGGTTGCGATGATTAAATTTCCATATGCGCATGTACAAGTAGTACAGCCGGTTGAGCTGGTCGACGGCTCTTGACTGATGTAATCGATGAATTTCAGTTCCACCTGCGATTTCGATACAGAATCAATTGATCGGGGCGCGAGAAGGTCAGCAAATTACGCTTGAGTGCATTTCCGAGGCCTATCCGAAATCCATCAACTATTGGACGCGTGGTAACGACGAGATCGTGGCTCAAGGTAAGCATCGCATCTATCGTTTTGTCACCTTCTATGCGGCAGCTGATAAGCGCACATGCAATTTCGTAACTAATCTTCCAATTATTTTTTATGTCTTTTTTGCTTTCTCATAGAGAAAGCTTCGTTCTTTTGGTTTTTGTCATATTAAAAAAACTTACAAAAAATACGCAAAACATTATGGTTATAAGTATAAATAAAATTATTCTAAAAGAGTATGCATAAGTTTTGATTTAAAAGAAAGAAACCAATTTGAAATTTTTGTCGTAGTATTCTAATGTATAACATTTCACCCTCTTGGTATGCAGTGCGAGGCTTAATTATAATTCAGATCGTACATCGTGGAATACATCTTCACATCTCTTATTATACTTGTATGTCAATGCTCTCATTCCGGATGAAGAAACATCATCAACTCGAGCCAAATCTGATAATAATGGGGGACAAGTATCGCGTGGAATAACAATTTTCGAAGACGATAGCTATCCCTACGTGAAATTATTATGATATTCGTCGTCTCTTAATAAGCAACAAATTCCACACCATCATGCATAAGTTTTCGATCAATGCAAGCAGATGACATTTATATTAGATAAACCCAAGTCATCGATAATTTATCTGATTCGATACGCAACTAGTCCGGCTTTATGCATTACGTGCGCCAAAATCAGAGGGGTGAAAAATAAAAGTGTATCGCGTATGGTCGATGCCACTCATCGATTCAAACAGACTCTCTCATCTGATATCCATTTCACGCGTCAATATCGAGACGCTTTCATGGTACCCGTTTCTTTCAGCCGATTTATTCGAATAAAATTAGCTGCTGAATAATGCATAGTCTGATATAAGAAAGGTTATTCACGAAATCAAGGGAAATCGAGGATTTAGAAAAATATTAAATAAATAAAAACGATATGGTGATAGAATCGCAGATTCTACACTATATTTAGCTGTAACTTCCTGTTGATCCCCAGCCAAACATTATGCGGTGAATACAAAATTATTTGTATTTTGTATTCATGAAAAACTGATTAAACTTTTTTACGTAGAATTATCAGCTTACTGATCATTAAAAAATAGCATTCCATTTGTTAACTCAAAAATAATTATTTGTTGTGAACATAAAATGTAAGACTTCGGTGAAATTCAATCGTAAAAATATACTTGTTCATGAATAATGTACATCTTGTTCTGTTTGTTTTTCTTTGCGTAAATTATTAAGTAATTCGTTATTAATGTTACCGATGCAAAAATATTTAAAAGCTTGTTTATCTATATAAATCATGCATGTAATTCCGACAGTATTATTGAAACATAATTTAGTACTGAAAAGTTTGGTTGAAAATTTTTTATGAATGGTACTGATCTAAGAAGAGGAAATCACGTTAGCAGCGTCACCGGTCGAATACTGAATCGTCTTGATTTGAAGCATTGTGACGTCTTCGCTTTATTGTGAATTTTCTCGAAAATTTTGGAAATTGCCTTTCTTCGAGTTTCGAGCTATAAAAACGGATTACTTTTATCCCGTTCAACTTCTCTCTGTATTTCGCACTACGTGCTCCAATCTCGTAAATTCATCACATAACGTTTCTCTTCCATAACATTTTTTCATCCTGTATTTAAAATAATCTTATTTTTGTGAATTAACATTTTATATTTTATTATTTTTAGGAGGAAAATACGTACCAGTACTTATTGACAGTGCATACAGAGTTCACATGAAGCTAACTATCAGATCTGTCAATGCTTCTGATTTCGGCTCCTACAAGTGTGTTTCCAGAAATTCATTAGGAGATACAGATGGCAGCATAAAGCTTTATCGTAAGTATCATTAATTCTTATCAAGTTGAATAAATAAACGATTGAAAAAAGTTTAAATTGAAGCAGCACTTGCACGAAATGCTCATTGAAGCGAGATGCATTTATACAAGTTAGAACGGCTTCCTTGAATTTCAAAGCATACATTACATTAAGTAATATGTATCTCCAAGCTCGTGTACAATCAATTTACAATTAAGATTGGATTCGAATTGTTTTGCGTACCGAAGGGGATTTGAATACATCGAAGTACATGGAAACTTGTGCTCATTACGAGAGAAACTTGACTTGAAATTCATTGTGTTCCTATTAAGCGTCGTGTTCTCTCTCAGAACGATAAATTTTGTCACAACCTGCTAGCTCCAATCGACCGAGTTACGGAAAGCACGTGGATACAAATCTCCCTTCCGCCTCCAAATCTTCGAAAAGAAACATTTACTCCGGGATATACGGTCGTACCTGCGCAAAATAAATAAATAACGAAGCTAATGCTTTTTACCGTTCCTTCTTAATTCAACTCCTAAAACATAATTTAACAACACTTGAGTTAAATGTACCCATTTTATTGGTGGCGAAGAAGGTTACTTGTATAATTTAGAAATAACAATACACAATTATTAACTTGGATACACTGTTAAATCAATTTTTAAAAAATATTTTATTATTTACTAGTTTTTTAAAATAAAAAAGTTCGTTACATTTATGTTTTTACACAAATTTCATTCGAATGTCGAATGTATTCTTTCAAGAATCCTAAAATAAAATCCTGCATAAATAGTGCATACAAATTTAGTTCAATCCAATTGAAAGTCGAGTTACGGTACTCTTTTTTGCTTTAAGGGCTACCATTGAGCTCCGGCTATTACTCCGTCGACGGCAGCGAGGGGAAATACAAAGGTAAAGAACCGTCAGATGTTGTTTCCATTCTGCATATTAAAATTCATTTTAGTTTTATTTTACTTTCGATTTTTCTTTTATTCATACATTAAATTTTCTACTTAAGTCAGTGCAATATTTACTGAAAAAATTTGATTGAGAAAATAAATTTCGAATGAAACATAATCGATCTTACTCTGAAGTTTAATAGATGCATTTGAATAATTTCGGGTATTGAAAATGAAATGGAATGTTTAAAACTACAAATTTTGAATTATTCGATTTAAAAAATTTATTAAAAATTTAAGAAGAAAACATTAATTATTTTCCTTTATGTCGCTACTGAACTTACGAAATTTCATTGAGCAGCCATTCTTGCATCACGTGAGTTCGACACAGGTTAATTGCTTGTCGTCTTAGTATGAAGCTGCTGAACTCTAAGAGAGCGTAAAGGTCGATTACTTCATGTTTCGACCTGAGACGCCATAGCTTGATTGAAGTTTACATAAGGGTCGTCATAAGAGTTATTAATTTTTTTTAATTAACATAACCATTGACTTATCTTTTTTATTAATTTGTAGGAATATTTTTTACGCTTATTTTTCAAAAAAGTACATATTTTATTGCGCTTACGCAGCTACCTTATTATTCAGTCTATAGTACATCATTAAGACTGAATGTTTTCCGAATCTTTTATTTCTATATTTTGCTCTGGCGCGGCAAAAAATTTCACTCGCACGTGTCGTTCTTTGGTTGGTATCACGCGCTATCTTTGAATTGAAACGCTGAAAATGCGATTGAGAGCGATTCGCGCAGCAGACAATGAACGCGAAAAAAAAGGCCGGCAAAAAAATCAACAACTGCGGCAGTAGCGCCCAAGTTCCGACTTTTCCGCGAGGCCTGGTTTAAGCCCGCGCATGCAGCCATCACGCGCACGCACTATTTGCAGCCGGCGCGAGTTGAATAAACCTCTTTCGAGGCTTCATTTAACGAGCCGCGCGTCTGTTTAGAAGAAAAATCCCGGACGATGCCGATGAAGATTTTTTTCGCGCCCCCTTTTTTCCATACACGCGGCCCGCCGGGGGATGGGGCTCTCTCCCTTTCACGCTTTCCCGGCGGCGCGCGGCGCCCGATGAATCCGTTCAATCGCGACGTGCTGCCGACGGCGACCGAAATATAGCAGGGAGGGCCTTTCTCGTATTCTTCGAAATCTTGCCCCTTTCAGCTTTTTACGGGCGCGAAGACGCGGCGCCCGCGCAGTCTGGCTGCAGGCTGTCTGCGCGGCTCTTGCACTCCCGGCTCACGCATACATACATGCATGCACTTATGCTTAGCGGGGGATGCGCGGCATACACGCCCCGGTGTAATCTACTTGCCGCGGTCTCTTTGAGCCGCGCGCGCCGGGGATATTGTGCGGCTCCCGCGCCAGCGCGGGAAAAGATTTCCGCCGAGTTCGTGCTCGACATGGGTAACACGCGCGGCTGCGCCAGCTTTTTCGGTCCCTTAACGAATTTTCGGACAGTTTGCGCTACGGCTCTTTTATGCCTCTTTTTGTATCTCTTTACACAGATCGTGCACGAAGTGCGCTAATAATTTCAGCCCGTTCCTCCCCTTTTAAATTTGCGTAGTCTACGGAAAATGTTGACCTCTCTGTAACCCTGTGTTCCGCAGAGTTTTCGGCGCTCTTTTGTAAAGGGACAGTCAAAGAGCTATTTTTTCTATTTCAAAATAAAAGGAAAAATAATTTGATTTCGACATGTCAACCTTCGTACCTATACTTTTTTAAATCGGGTTTTCTGTGTACTACTTTTTAAGTGATAAGAACAATTTAACTAAAGATTACAATTTTTTAAAACTACATTTGAAGGAAACATTATCACTAATGTAGGAAGCTCAAAATTCTTTTGAAAAATAAATTTTATCTATTGTTTGTTGATTTAAATTTTTGCTTTGAACTTTTACAAGGAGCTGAGTTGAAATTGCATTAGTTGTACAGAAAATGTTTTTTAAGCCTTGCAAAGTAACTTTTATTTAAATAGCAAACTCTTGTAATAGACATATACAGCGCATTAACTTTATTAAAAATAGAAGTTGCAGCATTTTCAGAGCACACGAAATTGTGGGAATAAAAAGAGTGTAAAATTTGAAAGCGCGGTCAACTAGTCGAGCCGTCCATCTCTCGTCCTGTTCTTCGGGAAGTTTTTAACGCCAGGTCGCGTAGTTGGGTTGGCGTGAAAAAAGGGGGCGATGTATGCAAAACGTCAAGTTAGCCGCGAAAAGGCGGATCTAAACTCTTGCTGCGCTTGCGCTAGCGGCTTGTTCGACGAGAAAGATTTATATAGGCGCGCACGGGCTAAGGGTTAACTTTCGTAAACTTTTGCCCCGAAACCCGAATGCCAAGTTCTCTGCCGACTCTCTCGAGCCAAAACGATTCGGGGTCTTAGATTCCCTTATGCTTGGATTAACAAGCAAACCCTCCGTGTTTCGCAAGCGGCTCGGGCATAAATTTTTCTCCAAACAACTCTCGAAGGGACACGAGGGAGAGTTTACGTATATTTTATTTTTAGCGATTTGTTTGTATTCTTTTCTTATTGATATATTCAGGGAAATTCTATTGAATTTTACCAATTTCACCTACTTTGCTTATTTGTTTTTCAAAATCTTCGTATAATCATGTTTTGCACGATTACATAAATATACCTTTTAGAGGGAAATTTTAAATAGTTATTTAGACTACACTGAATTTTCAATTTAATTCATTAACTGAGTAAAATAATTAAAATTCATTATAATTGCAGGGAAACACAAAAAGAATTCTGGTAACAATATTCTGGAAGGAAATCAAGATATGCTAAAAGAAAGAGGTGAGTAATTTACGTAACGAAAAATCTTGCAAGAATTTCTGCGGCAGTAATTTCTTGTTGAGTTGAGAACGCAAGTAACGTTTAAAAATCTTCTGGAGAGCTTAAATAAATGTTCAAGGTCGATCATAAGCTTAATCCAAAAATTCCGCGGGAACAGCGCTTACTTTTATTTCGCCCGCAGATCCGAATGAGCGCGGCGACGCCGAGGACGAGGAGGAGGATTATGGAGACTCGGGGGCGTCGGGTTCTTCAGGCAGTCTCATTATTGCCGCCGCCTGCAGCTTGTTATTGCTGCTGTCCCTTCGACATCAACCGCAACTGCAGACGCTCCATCCCGCTTGAGGCAGTGTCCATTACCCTCATCGCCGTCGCGTCGCCTCCTTTTTCTGATTGCTGATTCAAGACCAGCTAATTTCACTGACTGAGACATCGAGGGAAATATCTTCGCAAGACGGAATTGGGAAAGTTTTTTACTTGCTTAAGTGAGATAAATAATTAGGGATCTAACAGTATTATAAAATTAACGGCTGCATTTCCGTTGTTTTCAGATGAAAATTAAAAAGCACTATTTTTTTATCCGGACAATTCAAATTTGTAAATATACGTTCGACCTTCAATTTCGTTTAGTTTTCAACTTCTTCTAAAAAGTAATCAAATTACATATCACAAGATAATATCAATAGAAATTAATAATAATTTGATTTTTCTTTTAAATCGTAGATTCATAAATATTCATCAAACAACAATGCAATATCATAATAATAGTAATATCGATAATAATATTAATAGTATATAGGGGTACTTACTTATTACATTAAAGAATTTGTCGAAATTTGTTGTTCAAAGTAAAATACGGTTTTTTGCAAGTTAATTTTCTTGTAATCAGTGAAAAAAGGGGAAGGTGAAAAATGGACTTATTTTTTAAATCTATGAGAGCTAATCGAATGCTATAGATTAGTTTAAACTTTTCTATATATTCTTAGCTCTCAGGGTTCTCGAGTTGTAGAGCCATACAAATGTACATAGCCAAGAACTTCGTGGTATCTCTTTGAAATACTTGTGTAAAAGTCCGGTGTTCATGCCATTCGAATGTGAGTAACTTTTATATATACATATAAGCACACACATGTAGCATACATTTAGCATTTTAAATGAAGTTGGAGCTGTTTTATGCAATAAGTTAATTCCCAAATCGCCGCTGCAATTGTTGGAAAAAATAAAAGCATATTTTTGTGGCTGAATAAACGACAAATCGAGTATTAAATATCTATTGTTGAATATAACATGTGAGTGAATGATGCTGAATAAATTAACCATATTACCAAAATGAACTGAATTAAGGCATTCAAAAAATATTTTTAATTTTCTCATGAAAAGGAATATCTTCCGTTTTATTACTCGTCTATGTGAACAAATTACAATTGCATGTAACTATTATGTTACTTAGGCTTTCTCATAGAAAAAGTTTTGTATAACTAAACAAATGTTTTATTTACAAATTTTAAACAATACAAAATATAAACATTTATCATTATTTTTTTAAATTTCGATATCTTCGTTATCGTTGGGCATTTTTTAAATTATTTTCTTTGAGAAAGTGCCAATGCAGATGGCAGCATTTTTTATTTTTATTTTCAACATGGAACTCGATAAAGATAAGTCTCTAAAGTTCTATGCCTTTTTATTGATAACTATTAAATTAAAGAATGATCACAAGTATAACCTTCTTAGAAATCGATTTAAAAAAAGAAATGAGAATGAAAAGTGAGTATAAAAGACTGCCGGAATAAAATCTCGAGAATGAACGCATAGAGGGGAAAAGAAGAGTATCAAAGGCATTAGCAGGCTTGCGAACGTAATGTCAGCTGTGAAAAAAAATTATCCAACTTTGTTGGAATGCTAAAAATGAGTAAAAATTACGGGAACCCTAAAAGTTGTTGGCGTGTGTAATACCGTCATTCAAACAAAATATTTTTTGCAAACTTTACTTTCATTAAACTAATTTAATACATCGAAAATATTTTTTGAATTTATCTCAAATTAGGAAAGGGAGAACATTTTTTCACGCAAAAATGTCAAAACTTTAATAAATTCGAACATACTTTTTCTCTCATATGGAATGAATCAGAAAATATAGAATATAATTGGACCATTTTTTTATTAAAAATTAATTTAACACGCACTGTACGCGCTCTAATTGGAAGTTGGATTTGAATAACCGTCGCGAAGCGCGAAACGTTCATGCCATCGGCATGAATTTGCACGCACAATACTCGTCGGATGGGCGATTCATTGAATCGAATTTATAGCCGTAAGTCGACGGCAGACGTCTCCCAGGATACTTACGTCTCGCGTTACTTCCAGGAGACTGGCGCGTCGAAGCCAGCCCCCTTTTCGGGGCCGCCTCGCGTCGAATCAAAGCCGCTCATTGTCAGTCGAGACCTCCGTGCAGACGTCGCTGAGCGTTTTTGTTCGACCCTCTATCGCCCGGGCCGCACGCCGAGCCCGAGAGACCGGGGAATAAATAAAATCCGTAACGTAGTTTTCGCGCACGTGCGATGTTTTGTTCGATCCGCTATTTTTTCCTCGGCGCGGCTTTGCTAGTCGTCTATTCTTCATTCTGCTGGTAATTATTGCGAGGCGGACAGCCGGAACGGCGTGTCAATCACAATTGGGGAGCAGTCGCTCGCCTCCCTCTTATATTGCGCGCAGATAACTGCTTAACAGACCGATGATTATCATCAGAATGCATTTCTGCTCTTCTTTTTTGAATTGGAGCCGGCGTGGTGGTTTCATATGAGAGGGTCGCTTTATTGCGAAGGGGGCATAATTTCATTAAAGTTGCATTATCTCAATAAAAGAGGTTTTTTTCTGTACATCAATAATTCACGATTTTTTAAAAAATCTTATGACTTAAAATGTTATATTTAAAATCCAATAAAGAATTTAAGAAATTTAATTGTCTTTAGAAACGTAAGCATTTTACTTTCTATTGATCAATTTTAATCTCTTTAGAGAATGCCTTCATTCAGTCAATTTATAATGTAGACTGTTACAAATCCAATTTTAATGAAGAATGGGTATTATGAGATGCGTCTGCTATTGTAATAATCATCAAAAGCATTGTAGATAACATTTAATTTAAATAATTAAATTAGTTTCAAAATTAATCAATAATTAATTTACAGATAACATTTAAGTCAAATTTATTTCACAATATAAATAAATAAATGCATGTGTTTGTTTTTATTTTTCTTGGTGACCTGAATGTAAAGCATATGATATAATTACATTTAAAAAAGTGGTGACTGCTTCAGTGCTGCAGTACTTGCGCATATCGTGAGAAAATAAGCTTGCGTTTTAGAATAACGAATATTATAAATATAATACAAAAAAAAAACGCTAGGCTAGGCTTCGTAAAAAAAGAAATGTCATATGTATGTATCACGATATCTTATGTACAGACCGAGTCGTATCTCTGTGTAAGCTTTCCTGCACCGGTTTTTAGTTGCTATTGTAAAAAAAAATATTTCGAAAAAATTGGTTAATAATTCGAAATAATATGAAAGTATGATATTGTATCAAATTTCCTTCATTTATCATAGGTATTTATTTTCTTTGTAAATATAACAAATGAAATTTTTAAAATTTTTGTATACAATATATTTATGAATTTTGAATGAAAAAAATGTATTGCGCTCAACGTTAACAAATATTCTAGAATATTATTGCAAATTATTTAAGTGTGCTACCTTCATTGTTTTGAAAAATACAAGACCGTAATTCCATTATTCAAATTATTAACAATAATTTCTCATACCGTAGTGTACAATAAAATGCTGAAGATGACAGTACAGAAGGAAAAGTACAGATGCAGAAAAGTAAAATGGTGTTTTTATTTCAAACAATGCATTAAAGAAATGAAGGCATTTTGAGTGCATTCGCAATGATATGAAACGTTTAAAGAAATGATGGCATACGATACATATATATACACGGCAGAAAGGCTAAAATTCTCAAGTTCTGCCTTTTCGAGTACGGAATGAATTTTAGAAAATAAGAATGCTTGATACGATGGATACGATTATTACGTAATTACAAAATTTGTTAAAAACATTTGTTTAAAATTATATTCGAATTTGTCTTAATTTAAAAAAAAAAGAATTCGTACTAAATTTATGAACACTGTTTATTATAAATTATTTCTGAAGTAAAAGAAATTTTATTCATTGAACAATCAATATTTTTTTTAGAAAATTATCATTTTTTTCAAAGAAGTGTGGCATAAAACAAAAATGTTGCTAGCTAGTTACATAAAACTATAAAAATATCTCAACAGGAAATAAATAATGCTTATACTCTGATTTGATATATTGTTTTCTAAAGAGGCTTAATTGTACACGATGCTGTAAAGCTTCCAAGAGTGAGATAAATAAACCGCTTAGATATTTAAGTAATTATGTACGTAAGCACACTATAATATATTTGTACAACAAACAAAAAGTAAGAAAGACTGTACATAAAAAGATGTAATTCAATAAAGTATTTCCTTTCTTGACATACGTTTATTATTTAAAAACGGTTATTACGTTATAAATAAATAAGCTAAAAATAAATTATCTGTCCAAACCAACAATCTGTTGGTAAAAAAGAAATTGCTTTCTATGTAATATATGTTTTGTATCAAGTGCAGATAAATTCAGTAGTAAAAGCTGAGCTCTGTTTTACCGATTACCAGGACTGTTTCGCTCAGGAATATAATGAACATTCATAGCACATAATATTCACTTGATCATTTAAAAAACTCTTAATGAAAAAATGATAAAAGAAAATAATTGAAAATAAGAATAATATGCTAAGTAAAATTAAACAATTTTTTAATAGAAAAATTCTACCATTATTTACAAACATTATATATCTTGAAAACAGAATATATTAATAATATTTGAAATACTAGTCAAAGTTGGTAATTCTTATACACGTATAATTTATTTATATAAATAATGTAGTAATACTAATTGATCTTTTCTGAATTGCTTTATTTTGGATATATACACGCATTTTCTTAAGTATGTTATGTACCTTAGTGCAGTTACACTATGGTATGTATATATTTTATTTACAGTAATTTTCCATGATGCTAAATTAAATGATTATTATTAATATTATTTCAAATTATGCGATTACTATATTTACAAGAAGTTATACTACAATTTCCTTAAATACTTTATTGTGACATACATCATTTAGTTTATATGGGAAATAAAATGCCATCTAATAGGATAAGTTTGAAAAAAATTTTCATAATTTTCATAAGTTATCACAGATAGTCTAGAAAATAATTATCTAACAGGAGAAAATAAAGGCACAACAAAAATTTGTTTAATAAATAATTTCCGAAATCTTAATAATTTGAACAGTAAATATACAACTACTAAGAAACCAAACTATCTCATTATTCAAACTCACCCCACTAGAGGAAACATGAATATGTTATTTAAGTAAAATTAAAACATGTTTACAATTATTTATTAAACATAACTTATTTTTAATCTAACGCTTTTTATCAATATTAAATAGTGCTCTTTTACGTATTTACAAATAACTCTGTTAAAAGACTTAAGAAAAATGCTTAAATTATAGTAATACATACACAAGTACATTTTTTTCAAGTTAGGATTCATGAGATAAACTATTATTTTCTGTTGTGATTTAAAATTAACTAAAAATTCACTTGGATAACGTATTGTAATGTAATTATAAATTAATTTCTGGATAAATTTATAATTATACCGTAGTGTCTGAATGTGGATATAAAAATATTAGAAGAAAATTGAAGATCTAGTGCTCTAAATAAGTAAAAATTCACTAAACGACTGATACCAGTAAACGTTATAACTAATCGAAAGACTTTATCAATTCTATATATTGTTTATCTCTAAAATCCTAAATCCATAACTTCATCAAAAAATATAAATCTTTGTAGTCGTATCAAGTGAACTTTATTTCATAGTTAAATTATAAACGCGTTACAAATCCCAACTCTTGCAGAGCATCACATTGTATTTTCATCCTGGTGAAAATATTATATATGTAAAAAATATATATAACGAGTGGATAACGTAAAAATGAAGACTTGATTTGAAACATTTTTAAATCATTTTAGATCCATTGTGTCAATCAATCGAAACATTATACCGACACTTCATAGATATGTATATTTAAGCCTATAAATATAAAAACGATATCTAATAAATGATACATTATGTCTTATAATTTTCTTACATTACTATTCATAACAATCGTTTTAACAAATTCTTTTACCGTATAATATACATGTATTAGCTGTAAATATATCAAGGCATTCTTAAAGTACACAATAGAATAGCAAACTGGATGTTTCAAATCAAAGTCAACTATTAAAAAATCTTTTCACATCCACGTTTCTACTGCGTTCGTTTGTCACTGGATATGCAAATTACATTTTACGGGTGCCACATCTACTTCAACCAACATTTGAATACAATGACATATTTTCACCAGGTCAATTTATAGATAGCTATAAACTTTGTTTATATTGTATTTACATAAGTTATCATTACACGCATCTAACCGAAGAACCTTCTTTTGCGTTCACAAAGTGCAGTAAACTCCCTTACTTCCAAGATAAACGATTATATTCACACGCAATAAAACATTATGACATTCAATTACCCTTGTCAGTTTTCTACATTCACTTTCTTAATTTTCGGTACGAAACTTTCGCCACTATCCCCATTGCACGATACACTTGAACTATTAATTCGTCTTATTCCATACACTCGAAGCTCAGCAGGACGAGGAATCCCGAATCGGAGATACCCGGGTTCGATTCAATGCTTTCATCGGCACTACGTTTGCAAATATCGATGAATGGCGAGGGCCAGTAGGTACAGTGGTAGCAGTATCGAGTTTCTCGTGGACGCTGGACAGACCGTCGAGGAAACAGCGGAGGCGCTCGTCGAGGACCTCGACTGGGCCGTTTTATCTCTTTGACTTTCCAATCGCTCGAGATTGTTGTTGCTGCTGCTACTTGCGGTGCTCTTGCGGCCACTGTTGCCTGAGACTCCGGCCTTCCCGCTAACAGCCGCCTCCTCGCCTGTCCGGCCCCCATGCTGTCGTGTATCTAAGCAAAAAGGGATAAAGAATGAGCGGAAAAACAAGCACGAGAAAGATGGAGAAAGAGTGTGGTATTATACGCGACACGAGCAGAGATTGGATTTTCCATGTGACTATCCTTTCTTTTGCCGCTTTTTAAATTGCATTTACAGCGATAGGGGAAACGAGAAGAAAAAGAAGCGGAGATGTATAAAGAGACATTTTTAATTTGCAAAACCCGTGGCTGAAAGGATTCGGAAAAAGCCAGTTTTAAACTGCGCTGTTGTTTTGGTTAAGCTTCTAATAATTAAGAATTACTTGCGGTTTTTTTATTTGATTTCTAATTAGCATGATTTAGCCTGCTAATATTTTACTTAGGAAATAATTAAGTAAAAAAGTTTTACATTTATTTTAATTCTATATGAAGTTGTACATTCCTTTAAAAAATAATTCCAATTTTATGTTTGTTAAGATATTAATGCAGCCTCAATTTTTCAAAGATATCATTTCATTAAGCACTGCATGTTCGTTTAATTATCCAGATATGAACCTTTCATCTGAGGTACAATTTCAAAGGATTTCAATGTTTCAAATGAGTCACCCGCATAAAACGTTCAAATGAATAGCATTTGTGATTAGGTTGCAGTGTATAATTTCGTGAAATTTCTGACATTGACGTGACAGATACATCAAAGGTATAAATGGATTTCAAGGTAAATTTTCATGCGCCTCGCGTAGCATGCTTATTTACTGAAAATCTCTTTGAATTATGCCGCAAATTCTCTTTAATTTATAGAAAATTTCATAAATATTACTTTAAATTCCTAATTCCGATTTGAAAGTTTGTTTAAACATTTAAGCGAATGACCATTACCCTTTTTATTGGTAGATGTCTTAGAAGCAACTGCTAAATCATTTGCTCGAGGTTCTATACTGGGTGTAACTCTTTGCCTTGATCTTCGTTTTTCAGCTACGACAAAAAAATTATGTTTTAATAAATACATTAAGTTTTTAAATAGTACACGCTTAGATTTACAAATTAAATAAATGCGTTTTTTTTTATAATTGAAAATAAAATTGCACGATATACCTCTTGTGACAGTGGGGATTGGTGTCGTTGTAGTGGTTGTCGTTTTTGGCTGAGTTGTCGGTGTGGGTATATCTGAAACAAGACAGAGACACTCCATTAGTGACGTCTGAAAAGTTCTTATTATGCAGTGAAGAAGTGTCTACTCCTGATTGCTTTGAAACGAGCTTCTCACACCGTCTATCTAAATGTCTTGTACAAGGACAGACGCGCAGAGAGGATGACGGAGAAAGGAAAGCGAGAACGTCGATCACGAAAGTTCGAGGGATAATTTCTTAATACCGGTCACGTTTTTTATTGAGATTTGCAATTGTTCGAAAGAAAGACAGAAATAGGTATTGCACTAGCACAATTATTTTACTAAAGATAAATAAAAGTAAAATCTACTATAAATCGTATATTTATGATGCATAAGATCAACTTTATTCAGCAAGTAACTTACGGTAAAGTTTGATACTTCCATCAGTGCTGCCTAGAGAGTTCTTAGAAATGCATTTGTAGGTGCCGTAGTCTTCCGGGCTTACTGACCGTATAGTCAACTTCATGTGTACTTTGTATACGTTGTTCAGCAAAACAGGATCGTACTTATTACCTAAAAACATAGATATTTAAATTTTACTTTAAAAAACTCTAAACGTCCGATAGCAGCAGCATTTATTATAATTTAATTAATCAAGCTGCGGGCATTTCTTCAATCGTATAAAAATGCAGGCAAGCAAGCGCAAGCCAAAAATGAAATGAAAAGACTTTCAATCATTTGTGCCTTTTAAGTTCAAAGCCGTATGCGCATCCTCGGAGCCTTGGCTTTCGAAAAGTTCTTTGCCTGCGTCTGCTCTCCCACTTGGGCGATGTATAAGAAGTACGTCGACGACAATATGCACGAACGGCGGAGGGATGGCGGGGGGATGGCGATGGGGAACGGGGGCCAAGGGACGGAAACGGAAGGGCAAACGCCAGCACGGGGACGAGGGGAGGGGGTTTTCCTTGAAGCACCCACTCGAACGGATCGTCGAGCGAAATAAAACGGCGAATATTTGGTAAAAGGAGGAAGTGGAGACGGAGGTGGAATAAAATTCGCTGATACTTCCGCGCGTTTTCATACGCGTAGGGATGAGCGGGCCGATTGGCGGCGGTGGCGGCGACGCGTCTCGCGCTCGGCGAACTAGAAAAACTGGCGTTAGGGCGCTTCCGCATGAGCGGCCGCGCCGGCCTTAAGAATCGACTTTCGGTTCGTTTGCAGGACGAATGCCGCCCGCTCGTCCGACCGTGATGTATATATGCATGCGGGTGATGAAAGGAAACTGTGTCCGCTCGGGAGGAGCCTGGGATAAACGCATTCGACTCGCTCGGCGAAAAACACGAGTACTACCCACACCCATCGCCTCGGTGCACTTTACTGCAAAACTTTGTCGATCTTGTAAAAACAATTTTTTCAGCGGCTTTATTCTCTTTTTTTGGGAACAGCCACAGCGAAACTTTCTTTTAAACGCAAGGGAATTTTTCCGCGAAAAACCTGCGATGCTTTTGGTCGGATAAATGTTTTGACTTTGCAAATTGAACTTGTTCGAATTTTAATTGGCGCGACAACTGCGCGCGGTTAACTGCGGGAACTTTTGGACTGCCATCTTAGCGGATCGTACAGATTCTCTGTGACACACAAAATTTCTCCCGCCCCTCGAACGGGCGCAAAAGTCAAAGTTACCTCGTTGCGGCGAAAACGCGCGCATTAGTCAGTGGTAATAACGCGCGAGGAAAGTCAGCCACTGTCCGTCGAATACTTGATTCGCGGCTAAAGGGTAACGAGTGGCATCGGCGCGAGCATCGACGGGCGGAGTAAGGAGCGGCGGCGCGGTCGCGGGCTCAAAATAAAAAGTATTATGATGCCGCCAGGGCGGCTGGTGATGAAAAGTTCTTGCGCGCAGAATGCATTTATGGAGTGGTTACTGTGAGCACGTCTGCTCGAGACTCCTCCCCTCCGCCGCGCAGCCCCGACCCCCGGGAAAAACTTTCATCGACTTGCGAGTTTAAGAAGCAGATGAAAAAGTTTAACGACGCTGAATTGCGAACCGACCTTTATCGCGCGCTCGCGCGCGGATATACGTCTTCTGGATTTCCGCGGGATAAAGCGGGCGCGGGGACTTTGGGAGGCTCTCTCTTTCTTCACCAGTTTGCCCCGGACCCGAGAATCAGCCTCCGGTACTTCGCGGCACGCTCGTTCACGCATGCTTGACGACTAAACTTTCAAGACGCCGGGCAGAAAAACCCAATTTATTGCTTTCGACGGTTGTATAAAAGCTTTATACGAACTTCACTTTTCAATTCTCGACGCGGACCGTCCGCCTTCTGCCTTTTTTTTATATGCAAAATTCACTTATGTACGAACGGCCTGAATTTATAGAGCTCGTTGCAGATATCCACTATCCAGCGCCTTATTTTTTACTTCAATGCACTTTTATAACTATCTCACCTTTCGCTTAATTTAATTAATTAGCCGACAATTTTTTTTTCGATGTTTTTATTATACTCGAAATAAAAATAATTCTAGTAAAGATGATTATTCATGGAAATAGAGTGCAATTTAGTCATACGGTATTATTTGGTAACTAGAATATTGAGTGACTTAAGAATTTAGTATTAGAACGGACGACCCGAGGTAATGCCAAAATACGGCTGAACTGCTTGTTACAATATAACAATATCATTCAAGAGACCAGGAACGGTAATAGGAATTGGCAGCACTTGGCGAATGATAGCGGAATCATGCGAGATATCCCTAGTCGACAGTTGGCCAGTTGGCCTGGCCCGCATAATTGACAGGGAGTTCGTTTGGCTAATTATGCTACCCGTCGAGGGGATTAGGTGGCGTTGCTTCGGACCTATCTCATCGTTCCTACCTGCCTCCCCCTCTCTCCCTCTCTCGCTCTCTCTCTCTCTCTCTCTCTCTCCCGCTCACTTAAAATGCTGCCGTAATACTGTCGTGCGTATGCGCGCTCTTCATCCGTGCTGCATCCAGGACGACATGCGCAGGCAAACGTCAAAATTGCTTTAAATAGTCGGATGTGCTACAATATCGGAGTTTCCTGAACGAGCTTACGGATTGATTGACATTTATGAATTGTTGAAACCAGCGTATTGTGCAAAATATACAGAATTTATTTTTTTCCAGAGTAAATATAGAATGAGGATGATCTGTATTTTTTCAGTTAAATGTAGACAATCAAATGTTAGGTGCGGTATTTGTATTTATTGAGTTATTAATAATATCCAATATAAGTGCACATTTTTACTAAAATAGTCACGATATATTTACAAGATTAGCACCTTTGCATAATTAGCATTCAAATGTTACATCGTCCGCTCCATTATGCAATCATTAACCAGTGCAGCGTTTTCATCCGACCCTCCCAGCCCTTTTTAATACAGCGCAGCGCAGCAACGACAGAGAGCGGCTGATTTCTTAATTGGCAATTAGGCCGCGATTTATTCGGCAGTAATGGGCCATCAATCACAGGCAGAAAATCTTCAGTCCCCATCCCTTTCTGCCGATTAGAGGCACCGGTGCGCGATAAGAGATTAACCTAATTAACCGGAGCGATTAGCGAGTTCGCGCGCCTTCTTACCCGCTCGGCTCCCGGGCTACTGTTTGCGAGAGGCGTGCGCGTTTACGGATCATTATCCAGTTGAATCTCGATATCTGCGAGGAAGAACCCCTGCGGCCGCGTGCCAGAGCGACTGCAACGAGTCTCAGATGGGTGCGAGTCAAAATAATGGGAAGCCAGAACTCACCGCAAGCGGATCAAAGGCATTATTTCGCGGCTGTTCTCTACATGGCTATTGGTATTCAATTAAGGCTTACGTAACGAGCGTGCCTCTGGGATTGAGGGAAAAACTCGCTCGGGCGTACACTAACAGCGCGCGTGTTTGTCGTGTTGTTCAAAATTTATATTCCTCCATTTACCATCGCTTCGATACAAATGTCTCGCCGTTGTTTGATTAATAATTTCCTCGAGGCTTGCGAGAAGTGCACTAATAATTCGCAGCGTAAATCGGCTATACTTACTGTTTGCCATAATTTCGTCATTGTCCCGAGTCCAATAGTTTATTGACTTAGGAAAAGCCTCTGAGAGACACTCTAAAGTCATCTCATGGCCCACTTCTGCGCCAACTAGTTGATTTTGAATCGTTATCATTGGTGGAACTGTGTAAGATAATTTATAATTAATACAAAGTAGTGAAACATTTTCTAAAGCTATAAAAAAGTTAAAACTTTAAAAGATTACATATGTATAAACCAGAAACACTATACTGAATGAATTTTAAAGCAATGATTTGTATTTTATTAAGTCTAAAACTACCTGAAGCTTTGAATTAAAATGAAACTCACAGTGAACTATTAGCATAATCCTTTTGCTGACGGTGGGAGGCACCCCGTTCGATGCGATGCAAAGATATGGGCCCATATGTAGTCGGTTTACTCTTGTTATATTAAACAATGCGCCTTCCACACTGGTAACTGGAATAATAGGTCATGCGAATATCCGAGATCATAGCTTTTGTGCAAGGATTGAATTTTGCGCACTAAATTAAGGATGCGTTGACCTTATAAGTCTAACTCGTATTCAAATTAATGTTGGATATCATACGCGCACAGCGCGTTACGCTCTGCATTATGCTCGCACTACATTATCCCCGCTAAACCAAAAATAAGCAAATCGAGTAGATAAATAAGTAGCGTGTTTTCGGAACGATTAGAGTGATAGGATTAATCGACGGGGCTGCGAAAACATTGCTGAGAGCTTTTTCGATCGAGGACGATTCTTCATCGCGGAGCCGACAGTTCGCATGAATAACGATCAGAGGTGCGCGGACCATAAGTAATTTAATGGTTTTACGTTTCATCTTGTAGTTTTCGTAAATAGAGTTGATGAAAAGTGAGGCAAAAAAGAGGTAAATCTTGCAACCGCATTAGCGCGTTATTTGCTTAGCAGTACTCGACAGCTTTTCTTGTCGCCCATATCTTGTTGCCGCGAGAAGTGTTATTAACGACCGGGCTACAGATTATACTGCTTTATAGATTATACCGAGGGTTGGTCAATGTACTCTTTTTAGTCATCGTTAAGCACCTGGCTTGAATTGCAAGTTTCACTTGTGTTGTTTCACTTGTTTGTTTCTTCGCGAAAAAGTTCAATTTATAATAAGAGTGAAACGATTACAAGTGCAAAAAGGACAGCGTGCAACAGTCAGGGCAATCAATGTACGTATTTAATGCATGACATAGACAATCGGATTAGTATTAGATTGATATTCTATATTCCTGTGTAGTCCTTCTCTTAATGCGAAAGTCAGCTTTGGCAGATCAATGCTATCAGCGTAGTCAAGAGTATCATTGTACAAAGGGATATTGGCAACAATAAAGTTACTATACTGCAAAGGACCGTATTATTATTGAACTTCAATAGCTGCAATAATTTATAAAGTGCAAATTGCAATTGACAATATTGAATTAGAATAATTTCATTCAAAGTACAACTAAATTGTAATAAAATCCCAAAAGAAGGGATTATTATCAAATTATAATGTCCATAGAATAAGAAAATAGGAACGATACACTTTGAATTTTCACGCGAAATTTTCTTTCCGTACGTGTTATGTCTTTTATTCGGATAAAAAAAGCATTTGTATGTGTCGCGTCTTTCCGATAAGAGAAAAAACTTGGAGAAAGATGCAATACGATCTTCTGTGTATGGGCTGTATATACGTGGGGGGAATGTAACTAGGAGCGACGTCCCGGCATCCGTGTTAAAGAAGGAGGCCTTACCTTCTTGACCGTTGGCGAGGGGTATGAGCTCGCTGGCTTCACGCCGCCACGTAATATTAGGAGTCGGAACGCCCGTTGCCGCGCATTTCAACGTAACGTTGCTCCCCTCCCGCACTACCATGTCAGTGCTTGTCGGATAATCCAGGATGTCGGGCGGCACTGTAATCACCAAATGTGGGACGGAAAACCCTCTTCAGATGAAAGTAGTCGCGACAAACGCAGATAGGATTTTGGATTACTGGATTGTTCAATGCTCGGCTAGCTCTTACGAAAAATTAATTTCTCTCGCGATAATGCGCTTACAGTTAATTCTTAAAAGTAAACTTCAATTCATGTAGATCAAATTTGGTAATCTAATTTTTTGTTGCAAACATTCCGTCGAGTAGATTTAGCTCGTATACGTTCAAAATATTGTAAGATTATACTGTAAAGAACAGCACAGTTTATTTTACAATTTAAATTTAATTTAAATTTTCGTGTTTTTATAAAGTTGGGGAAATAAAAAAATTACAGTACCAATGTTAGAAGAGACTTTTTAATTATATATTTCCAAAATATATTGATCTCGGAAAGTATGTAATGTTGAAAGTAATAAATAAAACGAATGCCATGGGCAATAAATATCTCACATACCCACAACTTCCAGATAACCGATCTGACTCTTCATGGGGTCCGTATTAATTTGGCACATGTAATCGCCGGCATCGGATTCCTTGACGTCCCGTATGTGCAGATACCACGTGCGATGATCGCTGTGCGTGACGCTGATCCTGTGGTTCTTCGTAATCACGTGATTGGCTATTGTCAGGATAGTTTGCGTGTTTACACGTAACCAAGCAACCTACGAAGAAACATTTTTATAAATTGATATGTCGAGATTGAGTACGGATATTGATTGATTGAACATTTAATCTTTATGACTAGTATGAAAAATGTGATAAAAATAAAAGTAAATTAATGTTAAAACTTTAATATAGTGATTTGTCTTTCATATTTGTGTTTAACATGTAATTGGCGATTGCATTACCGAGTCAGTGATTTTGTTTGTTCATTATTTAATCAACAATTGCTTGCTTTGTAAATGTCAATCACTTTAATAGATAAACTAGGATGATTGAGTAGATAAATGAAAACGTGCAATTCAACGTTGACAGTAAATATATTGTTATTTAATTTTCCTTCTAATTTAGTTTCAAATCAAAATGAGTACTCGTAGTAATCCAAATGGAAAGCAATTATAGAATTTAACTGCAGCCTGTAACGGTCCCTGATCTACTTTAATATTATCGATTCCTTCTCGACGAGTGTTGTTATACTTGAGTATCTCTCAAGTACCCTTGGGAAATTATTGTTCTCAATCTTTCGAAGAAGCAACCGAATCTGACAGTATGTCGAAACAAACAAAAGGATTGAAGATACTGTTAATTTCATATTTTTACGAACTGCAATTTATTTTGCTCCGCGCTTACGATTTGAAAAAGATTGCAGTTCTGAGATAAGAAATAATTTTAATTTTTTATATACAGTTTATCCAATTATCATTTTAAAAAATTATAATTGAACTGTTTCTGCAACACCATAAGTTAATATTGTGTGATATAAAAATTACTATAAACATAAAAATAAATGGCAAACTAGACAATGAAACGCAAAATGTTTTCTTGAAGTTCGGCATGTTTTCGCATTTCATATGATATACGAGGAGACATTAATAAAAATTTTTATAAAATTGCAATTTTTGTGACTTTTCCTGTCACATCGAGTTTAGACCGTTAGAATTCGGAAGGAGACAAGAGGTTAAATTACTGCTGTAGCTGAAACTTCCGTTTTCAGCGTCTTCTCCTGCTGTACCTTTCATCCCTCACGTCATCACGAACGTTCATTCGCCGGCTAACACCTTTCCAAGTTTCCATGAGAGGTCGCTTCTACTTTATGAATTACCGCCAAAGTTTCGTCACAGTTTTCGTCCGGGATTTTCCTTGGCTAACGCTTTCTTCCTGCGTGCGAAAATCTTGATCTTTTCTCATTATAAATATCAAACATTTTCCGAGCTTTTGAGTGCTGGTTCATTTTAATAATTTCCCAACTTCTTTTCACTTACTTACTTACATAATTACGTTACCATTACGGTGTTAAGAAACTTGAATGTAATAGCATGACTTATAAAGTACATTATCAACCAATTTACCGACTTAAAACGTTTGAAACAAGAATTGAATTCCCAATGCATAACAAATTCATTGTTCCTTACGCGAGCGAAGTAAAAAAATTATTTTTGTATACAATTCAATTTTGAAAATACTTTGTGCAAAATGAAATTCCAGCTATAATGCCACGGCCCAGCCTCCACTTTTTGTGCGACAAAAGGTCGAGAAAATAGAGGCTTTGAAAACTTGCTAGCAGATGAGAAAATAAAGAGGAAAAAATATTCGCGATTGTCTCATTCCTAGAGCAGCGAGGGCGTTTTAGCGGTCGCGGTCAATCGGTGCAAAGTGATTCAGGAATTTGCATCTGTCGCTGCTGGAACGTTGGTGGATTTTTCGATCCCTAGAGTAGGCGGGAAAAAAATGTTAGCTCGACGAGAGCGGACGAATTGTTCTAATGAAATATTTAAAGTACCTGGCCATTGGTCGTTCTGAATGCAATTGCTGTCAAAGGAAGTCTCGAATAAAAAGGGAGCGCTGTCGACATCAATTTGATCTGCGTAATTACTTTTTTCGTTTAATTTGTGTCTTATTTTTTTTTAATTTTTAATTCAAATGTTTTAAAAAAAAGTTTTTTAATTAAAGCACTTTTGCACCTCTAAAGAAGAAAGATGGTCTTTCATCTCGTAATTTGTAGCTATTTTGGAGCCGTAATTTTAAGAATTTTTCGCACCAATCTACTTTACGATTAACGCGTGATAAAATTTTCGTGTACTTCTATTTCAACGGATCACGTGAAGTTTCAGGTTTCTACTAAACCCGCGAAATAGTATGAAATCCATCGATGACACTTGCACCGTGTTTCACGCAAACGTATCAGATTATCTTAACGCAATTTATCCCGTTCATCGAACGACAAATCCTTGATCGATAGATCGATCTTTCATTCTTGCGTAGGATTTATAAGTGGAACGAGAGAGCAAGAGCGATGGTGCGCACGTATTTGTAAAATACCAGGCGTTTCATGCCACGCTGGTTTGCTCAAAGTTTATACACACGAGGTCGTATGCAATGATTTGGCTGGCATTTGACACGTTATCCAAAACGTTTGATGCCTGATTAAATGCGATGTTCGCGGTCGGCGCTGCTCGACAGCATCAAACGCTTTTAACGTTTGCAGCTCGAGCTGAGCCTAAAAGGCCGCAACAGCCGATGGTTCTTTTATCGTTTAATCGCTAGTACTACTAGTTCACGTGCAGTGGCTAATTGTGTGTCAATTACATCGTTCATTCGATTTCATTGGAATAAAGGGCACGCGCGATGCTTCAACGTTAAAACTGCAGAAAGATAAGGTTAAAATTTTGATGCGCGCGCGATAATAAATAAAAAATATGCCGAAGCCCATATCCATAAACAGCTGCAATTCATGCCTTGGCCGCGCGGAGCGATCGAAAAAATGCCAGAAGCACGACGCGTTCGATTTTCCCCGCGGATAAATCAAGGAGGGCTCTTTATGCAGGCCGTATACAGCGGAAAGAAGAATGCCCTCAAAGTTGAGAACAAATTGGACGGTTGTTCACGATGCTTGGCTCCAGCGAAACGTTAAATCGTGCGTATTTCCTCTCCCACTTCTCACTCCTTCCCTCGCTCGCTCTCTCCGTACCTCTTTCGCCCCCGTCCCCCCGCGTCCCCCGGCAATCTCGCTATCTTCCTGCTGCTCTTGGCGCGCCGGCAATAACCCGCCGAGCGAGTGTTCGAGTATTTTTCCTCGGGGCTGCCGGGGACCTCGGCCGTCTCTCTCTTTCAGCGGCGCTCCCAAGGGTGTCCTCGTCGACGTACGCAAACTCCCCGGGCGCGCTCGAGGCCGATCGATCAAAATGCATGTGACAGTTGCGCGCGAGCGAGCCCGGCCCCGCGGTCCTAATGTTTGCCGGGCGTATCGGCTCGCCCGATCGGCCCATCACTTTGGCCAGAATCGGCCGCGGCGAATCTCTATCTCTCTCCCCGCCGCGACCCGGCTAAATAATAAAAAAGGATAAATTTCACGTGTTTATCAGTGGCGCGCGAGCTAAATGATTGCACTCGAAATCTCAGCTCTTGCACAGCGCCAGTTTTCATTAGTGGCGGAATGAAAATAAATAAAGGATCATGTAAACGGAAAAAAAGCGAGAGAACTTTTTTATAGTGCACGCTTTCAATGGATTGGCCGATGTTCGTTTGGGGAACCTGTGAATCGATGTAAATTTGACAAATATTGAAGGGATGAATTATTGCAGTTGTTAGTGGAATTGTTGCAGCGGCTAAAGCCTTGTTAATGAAATAAAAAAATTCTTTACACTTTTTTTAGTTAATATTACATTTACTGCTTGATAATAAAGATTTATTACGTTTTACGATTTTTCAATAACGCGACATTTGCATTGGAAAGTGTTTTACGATATTATCAAAGTAATAACTTTTTCCATGCAACAAAACGCGAAACAAGAATTTTATATTTTACTTTCGTAATTCGATTCATAAAGCGCTTCGGTTCACTTAATAAATCGCACGTTCGTTTATTGAA
Organism: Eurytoma adleriae; assembly: GCA_900480045.1. Taxonomy (NCBI): domain Eukaryota; kingdom Metazoa; phylum Arthropoda; class Insecta; order Hymenoptera; family Eurytomidae; genus Eurytoma; species Eurytoma adleriae. The sequence continues at coordinate 265,475 of UXGC01000073.1, forward strand.
AAAAAAGCAGCGCTTCCGCGGCGTCAGATTTTTTGCACGATTTCCCACATTACCCCCTGCGACAAAGTATCCATTCAAAACCAGCATTGTTTCGGCAGCATTCAATTTTTACTGTCCCTTCCCTCATAAGTTGCAGCCCGTCCCTCCTTCCCGCGGCTCCGGTTGTCGGGCCGACAAAGCAATAATTCACCACTTAACTCGGGCGTGCGAGCTTGCAAATCCAATTATTTTTTACGCCCTTCGGAGTCCGGGCGCAAAATTTCGCCGGGCGCTACTCCGGGGCGCTTCCTCTTTTCCCCGGAATGATAATCGATCGGCGCGCGGACGAAATGGCGCGGGCCCCCCCGTACGTCCGTCAATGCGGATTTTACGCGGAAGCAGATCTCGACGTCCGCGAACGGCAATAACAGCGGCACCGGAGCAAACGCATTATTTAGTATTTATTGTCCCGAGCGCGGTATTGGCCCGGCGGTGCGCGCCCGGCCTGTTATGGGCGGCGTCGCGCGAGTTGTTGCATCCGGCATCCCACTTGCCGTATACGAGCCTACCTACTCCGAGTACGTGTCGGCCGCGAGCGCGCCCGACCCTCGGCTCTTTGCCAACGCACTAATTATTCGCGGTACGTTAAGCATATTTAGAGCATATTGATTTGTCGTGATTAGTCGGCCTTCCCCTCCTCCTTTTTAATGCGCATTCCAACTTTTTTCAAGCGCTGCTAATTACTGTAAAACGGAAAATTTTTCTTCCGCGAGTGCAAGAAAATTGGAAAATTTCACTTAGTTATAATTTTTTTGTAAAAAAACTAATCATTGGAAAATAAGCTAAACTTTAGTGAGCTTTTATTTTCATACTTCAGAACTTAATAAGCATACTTTACATCTCAAACTTTGCCTTTAATTACTTATGAATGACGTAATTGCTCTTTGAAATATTTTGCAAAGGTTTGATGAACGAGGTTTATGAAAGTGACGATGAAATAAAATTTTGCTAATAACAAAAATAATAAAAGTGACAAGAGCAGCACCTGCAGTACCACCACTCGCAGCCTTTTATACCGCTTACATTCGCTGACGTTATAAATATGAATTAAGTAGAGATATTTTGTAATTTGTAACTTTTTGTACATTTACTTTTTTTAAAAACTTACCAAAAGTTACGCGCTAATAGTTTACTTTTACTGAAACCAATTGAAATCGAGCCAACTGAAAATACGCCAACAATAATCTTTTCTTGGTTAAATTAATGACAAAATTATAAAGAAAACTGTCATTAACATTAACTTAACAGAGTACATTTTATTTTATTTTTTACTACTAGAAATGCGCAGATAAAATTTATAATTATAGTTTTGGTTTGATTTTTATAAAAAATATCCAGCTGTTCATTAATCAAGGAAAGAAGCTTCAAAAAAGCAAAATAAATTAGATTTGTTCATGCGCAGAATTATTGGAAGTTGTGAGCATTTGCAATGTTTCGAGTGCTGCCCGAGGAGGTGTAAAAGCAATGTATGCAAAAACTAAGCGTAAGAGGATACAGGTGGTACTTATAATTTTTACTCCCCAGCGGGCATTTCACAGGAATAAATTTTGCTTCCTAAATTGATTTAACTTTCTAAGTGACTTTAGTAACTTCTTAAGAAACCTTAAATTTAATAAAAATGCAATTATAAAAGCTGCTGTTTTTTCAGAATTAAATATACACAAGATAAGTAGAACAAACCAAGTTTAGGTCAGACACAAACTTTTTTCGAAATCTTGTTCTTCATATTTTATAGTAGAAATTTAATAAGCAACAATACTAATGAATATTATTGCTCATCTTTAAGTTCATGAATATTGTGTCGTTACTCTAAGATGTGCGCGACACGTTTAATAGTCGGAAACTGCCTTCCAGTAAACGTCGCCATTACTGTGGATAAATGCATGGAAGATTGAAGGAATGGCCACTGAATATCTTGTTAGTGTGGAGTGTGAGAAAGTTGAAAGACTCTAGCTTTATTTCTTGAGAAGGAATAATTTAAGTTTGGTACTGTGGAGATAAATTTCATAAAGTTAGTTGAATTATTACCAAATTTTATATACGCAATTGTAAGATAAAAGCTTATGCATTTGATTATTTAAATCTTGATGATAGTGCCTCGTCGTAAAAAATTTTAAATAAAATAATCGTTGAATAATTAAAAATATTGTACTCGCAATATTAGTCGAAGCAGTGGCAGGCATCAGGTGAAATACAATTAGCGGTCGAGCCGCGGCAGCGTCGGCTTTATTCAGGATAAAACTTGTGCGGGTAAAAATGGATTTGCATGTAATTTTCACGGAGGCGACGAGCTTGCGCCTCGAGAAATCGAGTAAACACGCGGTCCCACGTGGTTTTCCGCCGCCGCTAAATAGCCGGGGATTCCCCCGCGACGAGCGACTGACGGCTAGAACTTTTTAATTTAGCGATTACGATTAGTCACGGTTAGCTGGGCCGGCTCGACGCGCTAGAAAAGTTCAAGCACAGCTGCATTCTCGCGCCGCTAAATTAATGCTCGACCGGCCCTCGTTAATTGAGATATAGGGCTCAGCTGCCATGGCGAATATTGAAATTTTCTTCAAACAATCTTTGGCTGCTAATTTCTTGGGCATTTTGAAATAGGACAATTGATATTATACAAGTATTATATTTTTAAATACGTGAATAGCATTAATGAACTTTTGTTTGAATTTAATAGATATTTTGAAAATTAATGCAGTAGTTTATACTCAAATAAAACTGCTTACAAATGTAGATATTGAACCACGGATTGTATAATCTAATTCAAAGTTCACAACTTTTGGTTGTAGCAAAAGCAGTCTGGGACAAAGCTCTGCTTTGTGTGTTAGTAAATATTGGAACTGGATCAATTCGGCTGAATTGCGCTTGTTCTTTCTCTAATTGCATTGTACTAATAGTAGAGAAGCATTAGAAGGTGTAAACTACCTTCAAATAAAAAATTCGAGATTAGCAAGTTTTCGTGTAATTAAATTAAACTGCAGCAATATTTTAGAGCATTCACCTTTTATGCAAAGAGAGCGAGCGAGGAAGATCGTTATTAATGACACATCAAAGCGATTAATTAGCAAGGGCTCGAAGATACGTAACGACCGCGCTAAGCCAACGCTCTAATCAGTAAATCACTGTTTACTCAAATTGCCCTTCCGCCAGTGGGTCCAGCCAACCAAGTCTACCTCTCACTCCACGGCGTCTCCTCAACATCACCTGCTACGTACAAACAGCGCAACTGGCACGCATACCTCATGACAAGGCAAAAGCTATTGCGCTGGTCTTGAGGGTGCGAGAGAGAGCGCGGTAGCTTGTCAGGTTGACGTGACGAAGTACGCGCCTGACCCTGGCTGTTCTCGCCGGCGGCGTAAGGTTGACTTTCCCGGCCGCCCTCGACGCTCTTGCGCGCGCTCACTAATTACCCGCCATTTGGCGCAAAGCCCGTTTACCCGGGCGAAGGCGGCAACCTTAAATATTCAGCGCATTATGTGAGACGCTACGTACGCGAGACGTATGGGCGGCGCTGGCGCTCGAGCCCGGGATTTAATTATCTGATAGCCCGACTTGATCTATCCGCCGACCCGGCGCGTCCCCCGAGAAGCCCGCGGAATCCCGCGCGCCCCCCCGAGCTCCATTATCCGCGCCGCCTCCGCCGGCTACTCGTGCCCTCCGCCGTCCGTCCGGCCGTCCAGCGCGGCCGCCCGCCCGCCAGCGCTTCCGAGTGCCCGATTCCCCGACAATCGACGCAGCTGCGCAGCGCCGGCTGCCTCGGCCCGCCGGCAGTTTTAGCGCTCCAGGATCGCCAATTGAATGACGTTTGCAGCGCGGAGCGAGCCCCGTGACGAGCGCGAAATTCGCGCTACCGAAGCGCCGCGGGTGCTGCGCGTCGCGGATTACGAGCTTCTCAAATCTATGTTGAACAATTTCAATTTAGCTCTGCCATTTCGTTTCATTTCGGAATTGCCTATTTCGAGGGCTGCCGCCGGTTGTGGCGCGCTACTAGTTTCCAATCAAAAGGGCTTCGAGTTTCGTAAAGTTTAAATTTTTAGAGCTCGCCAAGATTTTCAATGCGAGCGCTGCGACAAACGCGCGACCCGCGCGCCGTGCGATTTGACCAATTTAAACGATCGATCGGTAGATTGAGGCGCGCGATTATTGCGAACGTATGCGGGTGGCCGGATAACTGGCGCGAACCCGCTCAATTATGCAGAGACAAATATTCGTCCGGCGCAAAAGTAATTAGCAAATGTTTCACGTCTCATTAAACACGCAACGAATGTCCAATGGACGATAAACCGTGCGCACTTATAATAGAACGCGGCGCGGCCGGGTCATTCGATCTTTCGGCGACGCGGGCGCGCGGCCCTCAATTCCGCCGGTATTTTCGCCCGTCGTTGCGCAATGCGAAACTCGGCCTCGCTCAAAGCGCGCCTGTTTTTTTTTATTTATATTTTTGTTGCCGCGGACTGACATTCCGCGCTTGCTCGCAGGACGGATCGTTTTTTTTTACCGTTGAACGAGCGTTTTCCGCCGAATCGGCCCGGCGGAATAAAACGAGTACCGTTAACACGGAATTACGAATAACCGGGCGAATTTCAACAGCCCCATTATCTTCCAACGAGGCGATTACACGTTTAGCGCAGGGAGTATTTTTTGAAGCCCGCAAGCTCGCACGGTACACCGGGCTTAATGCCGCGTAATAAGCTCCGCGCAAGCGGATCACGGCTAAGACCATTGCTGTCAATTACGAATACGTATATTTATGCGCTGCGAGATGTAAATGATACGACTGCATGCAGTGATTATGATTACGAAAAAAATATGGCCATTGGCGATGCAGTAAAACTTAACTTGCAAATTTAATATACAATTCGCTAGTTATTTCGAGAGCTTAAAGTGAATGATTCTGTATCGGTGGCGTGTCTATTTCAGCAATCATTTAAAAGCGTATGTACTCTAATTAATGAATACTAATTATAACTACATTATTGTTCGCACGGTTCCACTTCATTATTTTTTAACAATAGTTTATAGCACTGGTTTATTTAATAATTGCAACACATAATTAAATATGTATGTTATAAAGCGTACATTCCTGCGTTAATTGTCAAACAAAATAAATTCACTAGAATTTGCAGAGTTTTAAAGCAGCATGATTTACGATTTAACAACACATCATTTCTTATTTAGTGTTTTAAGTTGAAATTTGTGTTTCACCTAATGTAACATTCTTAAAGCCAAGTTTTTTCTGTTCAAACGCGAACGTGGCCGTTGCACTCCACTTTTCTCATCCATGTGGGAGTTGGATAATGAAGACAAATCTCCTACGCTCGATGGCGGTCTATGAAGAACGAGCCATTTACTCAAAACCGTTTATCTTGGACCATGCAATATAAGTCTGAAAGCTTAATAACTTTAAAAGTACATATATTGCGCAGCTTTCATATTAATAGAGGCAATTTAATCTACTCACAGTGGTGTCAAATTTTAGTCTCACAAGGCGTACTACTTAATTTAACATTCTGCAAAAAACGCTTTGAGATTGCTTTGGGAAAAGAGTTTTGAAATCAATCTTTTATCAAGACAACCAGGTGTTCACTAAAATTGACCTGCCAGGTTCGAATATTTTCTGATGTCTAAAAAGTGCCCTTTTCCGGCCGTAATTTCAGCAATCTTGCGCGAGTACAATAAATTACAAGCTCCCGGGTAAAAAGTCGATAAAATTTACAATTCAATGGAGATGGTCACATTTCGGGGGAAACACACATTAGAGAATAATTACCTGCCAAAATGTGATATGAAAATTAAGCCGTGAAATTCGAGTTGGTCGCGGTATATAAAGCAGAAAGTTACGCGAGTTCCGGTTATGTTAAACCGAACAAGTTGGAAATCGAGCGCATTCCGTCTCGGCACTTTAGGCAACGTGAAAGCTGAAACCTCCTCGCGCGCACTCCGCCTGTTTATTGGCCAATGTGGGCTTTGAATTTGTGAACGCCGCACTGCTAACGTTAAGTTACTTGCCAAGTTTTGAATCGAATTTTCTTCGCGAACCCTCTTACCATCGCCGCTGTCTCGTTGCTCCTCCCGGGGTGGCCGCGACCCTTTCCCCGGTAATTTCTATTACAGATACAATACTTTTTTATCCGTTCATTCGATCACGGCGAATTCGTTTTCTTTAAATTACTGAATAAACTTGGGACTCTTCCTTGTGCAATAATTCTTTTTCACGAAATTCAAGCTTTTAACTTAATTATATTTATTTTGCCCCGATTTACTGTACGTACTTTACTTAATTTTTTCTAGAAGAAAAAACTAAAACACATTTTTCAAGTTTGTGTGCCGTAAAATATTACTTGAGTACATAATTATTTTAATTAAACGGGAGATAAGAATATAAGAGAAGAAGCTGAAAGGAAATATACGGTCCATTTAATTAATGGGCATCCTATACATTAGAGCTCGGACAATAAGCAATATCTTTTGAGAAAGTATAGTGGTAATGCATTCGACAGCACTTTTTTTACGGATAATGACGAATCGCCGGGCACAATGGCCAGTGCGCGGGCACATAAGATATCAATCTCAGACGTTCAATTAAAAGAAGAATCGAGAAAACAAAGCTTCGGATATCGAGCCGGCGCAGGCGTAAAGAGATCCAAAGGAAATCGCGTCGATGAAGAATGGCGCGCCGGCAGCAAATCAATGAGTGAGCGATGAGCTCCAGCCGGGAAATCAGCGGACATCGGCATTCGTCGTTCATTTTACTCGATAAACTGAGCGAGCATTTCATCCTTCCTTCCTCCCAGCCACGCGCGCGGTATCGCGCACTCGTTCATTGTCGTGGCTACCGGTGCCGCGCTATCCCTTGATTCCAATTTCCCCAACCAGCGATAAACTCGATCGCACTGCGGTGTCTGTTGAAGACTACCCTCGAGTGGCGTGGCCGAAGGGAGAGCCACCGGAAAACCTGGCCTATTGTAATTGAAACTGTCTCAAACACTGCTTATGCATTTTAACGGAATGATTTTTATTATTGCATCGGCAATTAAACATTTGTCAATATTGTGCGGGATGAAGGAATATTTGATTTCTGGTGGGACAGCATCTGTGTGTTGGCCAATCAAAAGGAATTCCTTAAATATGTATATAGTTATGTCAGAAAGTACGGTAAGTAATTAAGTAGTAATAGTCGATTCTGGTCAGACAAAGCGATGCCGTCAATATGATCGGCGATGTATAATTAATTTAGTATTCAATAAAACTTAATTAAAAATCTTCTTGGTACATATCGTTAATATGAGCGAAACTCACCTCATTTATACGCGCAATTATTCTTCAATAAGGAAGCACTTATAGGATCAAGTTAAAATAAAAAAATTTTATCGAGCACACCTTTTTTGTCAGACCTTGTATAAATTTATTAAGAATGATAGAAGTTAAAGAATTAATAAAAATTTTCAAACAACAGTTATTTCTTTATGTTCATAAAATATTTATGCAGTATTTGTTTAAAAAAGTTTAGCTGAATTGATGCCCTAGAAAAAGAGAAAGAAAATGGATTTTTAACGGTTTGTTGAACGAGATTTACTTTGGGTAGGTAGGTACAAACAAAATATTTCACATCCGAAATTTTACATTCGCAAAAAACTAACGAAAAATTATGCATTATTTAAACTATATACTTTTGTGTGCATAAACTATTTTGCGCTTGTAACGCTCACGAATTTCTTTCGGTAAATTGTACAGTATCTCAAATTGGACTTTTTACATTTGGTAAGAATTCGACAAGAAAATCGTTGTTCAGTGAGTTTTGTTCGTTAGAGAGATTTAGCGAATAAAATGTAGCGTGCACCGCATCTGAAACGCGAAGGGTCTAAAAAATGTTTAATTCTAACTTATCTTCCTAAGAATAGTAAAAGCGTAGTCGCGAACTTTACGCAAGAAGAAAGCGCACCTTTGATAAACAACGGGTAAACATTATTTGACGGAAATAATGTTTACCCGCAGCGTAAAATAAGCATTCGACGACATGCGGTCCCGCTTCGACAAATTAGACGCCGGTAGACAGTGGAGCGCGCGAAAATCCGCAGCGTCTTGGGAAAGGAAGAGGCATTCGTCGTTATCGCGCGCCGAGAATTCGCATAAGAATGCAGTCAAAGCCGGAGGCCCCGAACAAAGCTGGGGCGCCGAGGTAGAGCGCACGCACGAGCGAAAACCGCGCCACCGGCGGAAATATAATGACTCGTCTTTCGCCCCTGCCCGACTGCGTGCACGTCTGTCTCTACCACATCAGCGAGCTCCGCCGCGGCAATGTGGCCAGTCCCGACCGCCTCCCTCTGTCAGTCTCTGCTTCCTTCGCCTTTGTGCGTGCGCTGATGTACCTATTGCAAACGCGAGCTGTACACGCTCCGCAGGTGGTCGTGCGCGAGAAGAACGAGCGCGCGTCTTCCCTCTTTGCTCTCATTTTCTCTGTCTCCTGCTTTCTTTCCCGTGCAACCTCCGCGTGGACGGAGTATCCGTTTTTTCGCTGTATCATTAACGAAGAGCAAGCGCGTGTACAGGTGTCGGTGAGTCCGACGATTCTCTCGTGAACCGGAGGCGTCCTGGGGAAACAATGAAAAATAGCGCCAGCTCGGGGTATGAATCGTCCGCCATTTGACAATGGTATTGCGGCTTCCTCGCTCCTTTTTTCGATTCTGAAGAAGGGCTCGTTACAGCTGTATGAAATATAAATTCAGAGTTGTTGTTTCTTGTTTATTTATACAGTAAATTATGCACATGCATTACTTTACAAAATTTAGTGGATTTAATTAATTTAATAATTAATTATAACTTATAAATTCGCAAACTGCGCCTGCTTTAAAATCCATTTCAAGTTGGAATAATTGAACGCGTCTCCCGTTGACGTGCACGCATTGCACACATTTTATAAATAAACTTGTTAAAAGGGAGCGAACGGTCTCATTAAAACAGGTGTAATATTTTTAACTTATCGCACTTTCGATCTTTTATACTCACCGTAAATATTCCAGCAGAAAAAAGTAAACGTCCTTTCAAGTTTTTAATGATTTCAGGTTATCTACGAGAATTGGATAACAACTTTTTTCCAGCGATAAAATTCGATAGTAAAAAGTGATTCATTAGCGCGAGCCGTTTCAAACCATTCCGTTATTTTCGAAAAAATCTCTCGCTACCTCCGAGCGAAATCCAAGCAATGAATAGCGCGCCTTTCGTATTTGATCGCTTACGGTTGTAAAAAAAAGGATAGGCGTCACGCGAGCAGATATTTCCATCTGGACTGCGCTCGCTCACTGCACTCGGGGATCTAGCTAGGCGAAAAGAGGCGAAAGAGAAAATGGAAGCTAAATTACCACATATAATAACCCGCCCAGATAGCACGAATTGTGGATATAGAATAACCTTGTTCGTCAACGCTATCGTATTTAAAAATAAAAAATAAAAATTAAACAAAAGATAACTTTAGAAAGTCTACCGTTTAGATTTAGCAATCTGTATATTTTTCAATTTTAAACGTATTTTATAAAGTTACATCAATTTTGCATGAAAATAAAGATTTTTCAGCTCATTTTTATATCATGAAATATTTTATTTTATTAAAATACAGTAACTTTCGTTTTATTCACAATATCTGCATGTGCGAAACAAGCAGTGTGAAGGTATCGAAAATAATAAAAAAATAACCACGGAAACACTAATAAATCCCTTGGTGGACATTAAATTTTCCAAAATATTATCGCTAAGCGCCGAAAACGAAACACGCGCGTTCATCCCTCCCCCTTGCGCGCCATACATAATGCGCGTTCAGCCGGCTGACTCTGCGCGCAGTAATACGACGCGGCAATGTAAATCCTATTCTGATTAACACCGGCGCGTAAATGCGTTTACGCGCGACAGAGATATTGCGAGTGTACACTACTCCTCCCGCAGTCGGTGCTCCGTATCCCCTTCGCGTCTCTCCATCAGCACAAGCGTGCGATCTGCCGGAGCGTTTTACCGCACTTGCGAAAATGCTTTGACAATTTATTGCGAAGACAGCGTATGCTAGAGAATCCCTCGTATTGTCTGCCTTGATGATTTGTCAGTTTGAAGATTTTATGTCTTTTAAATAGTTTCTTTGCGCACAAAGTTTTTGTAAGTGAGTGTGCTTTTTTATTGTCGGGGAAATACAAAGACGAAGCTTCCTAGGAAATTTAATTCACTAAATGATCTATAACGGTTACAAGTCTCCGAGCGAGTGCTAAGCGACAGAAATAAAACTCCAGTCCCTCGGTGACATCGCGGACGGATACTTAAAATTTCGAGTTTGGCGACAGTTGAACTTATAATACGACGATCACGTAGAACTCGTTTTTAGTCCCGGCCGGAGTAGTTGCGGGCCGTAAAGCGTCCCAGGTTTAAGGGCCTCCGCGGTGCGTCACGTGAAATTTCAAAGTCCAGTCCACACGTGGGGGCCCCGGTTAAGTTGCATTCCACGATCTAAGCTCATTCCCTCTTTCTTTTTAGTTACTATCAACCCCTTCCTTTTTAATGGGACGATGCGCGTCGGCATTCTGGCACGTTTTTGCGAGAAAATAAGCTGGTCCCTCCATTCTCGCTCTCTATAAATTACCGCCTTCTCTCATAGAGTGGGGTCGTGCTTGTCAGCATGAAACGTAACTTTACCTGCGCGAGAGTAGCAGATGCGCTAGAATGCTACCGACCCTCCCCCCTTCCCGCTCACGCCGTCTCTCTTTCCCTTCGTGTTTTCGTACGCTTTTATTTCTCGCACTTTTTCCCTTTCGCCGTTTGTCACGCTTTTGATTTCATGCTCCACATAGAGCGTTAAGCATCTTCCATTATTTGCGTTGCGTTTATTTTTCAAAATTTTCAACCTCACATTTGTATGCTTCAATTTTGAGCTCTAGATAGTACTCTGTGTATTTATTTTGTCACCGTGAAATTTAATTTTTGTTCGATCCGGACTCCTTTTTTATTTTTGAATTTACAGTGATGTGGCAAAATTCATATCCATTTGTTAAATAATACTTTGAAATTTATGTGTTAATATTTCTTTTTATTTAATTTCTCATCCTTTTTAGAGGAAGCTGAAATATACGGTATATCTATACATATATTTTATGAAACTTTGAAAGTTCGTATTTATAATTTAAAATTGAGAATAATCCTTTTTGTAGTTAAAATTTTAACAAAATCAGTTTAATATTTCTTAAAAGCATTTGCAATGAATGCAGGGTGTACAGTAGTATACTTAGCAAAGGATTTGGAAGTCTAAAAAAATAATAATATCTGTAGATTACTGACTTAGATCTCTGAATTAAGAATTTGAATAGCATGAATTATGTTTATCCCCGTACCTCGCATGTTCTTGCTTGAGCCGTAATTAATTCTGTATTTCATTCATTAACTTTAATTACACACTATGCTTCATGATATAAATGGCTGCCTACTTGCATAATAGGATTAATATTTAAAATTGAAAGACAAAGAAGCATTTTTTTATTTCTGATAGCTGTTCTGTATTATCAGTTAATAATAACTTGATTCACATTTGTGGATAAAGCAATTTGTAAAAATTAAAAAAAAAAACAAAAGAAATTGAACGTTATTTCATAATTTGTAATTTTAACGCTCTTGAATAAATACAAACATAAAAAAAAGATAAAGCTGAAAGTTAATTAAATAATCTTTATTTTTTGCAGCACTTTTGCATTGCTTTCGTAAAAGCTAAAACTAGTCGGCTGAACATGAAGCCTTTTTTTACAGCTTCAAAAAGCAAAACAAAGTTTTCCGCTCAACAAGAAGTTGTTACGTATATATTTTAAATCGTTCAAAATCTACTTGCTGTACTGTAAGTTTGAGAGAAAACTCCAGCTATACCTGAAGTGTGATATCCTTTATAAAATACAATTAATTATCATCATTTTTAATGACAGACCATTACTACAATTTAGATAAAGCGTTGCAACATTTTATCGCGCAGCTTAGAAAAAAATGCAAGTGAAAAAAAATGTAACCGGTCCCTCAACAAAACATTGAAACAACAGCAGCAAAATATAGCAACGAGGTCTGTATCACTACCTCAAGCTGGCCATTACGCGGGGACTTTTCTACAAAATAAAGAGAGCGTTTATTTTCTCTTAGCACGGGCAAAGGGCAAAAGCCCGGGGTAAGTGTGTCAGTGTGCGCGGGCGAGAAAAGCGAAAAGCGAGAAAAAGAGAGAAAAAGGGAGAAAGAGAGAGGCTTGTAGTGGCGGGCTCAAAAGTTCTAATTCAATGTAGCTGCACGTACTTATGGCCCCTCGTGTGCAAGGGATAGAGTGTATAAAGCCGGGGGAGTAAGGTGCCGCTTCTGCCGCGGCCACGAGTGCACTCGAGGACTCGGGGGCGCTTGAAGCGGTCCGGCGAACGGGCACGGACCGCCGCCGGTGTCAAGCGCACTTTTATACCGTAACACACGACGCGGTTACGCGTGAATGCTCGCTCCGGCGTCAACCTCAAAGACCAAACGGTCGAGATTATCTTTGCTGACGAGCCGCTAAGCCTCCTCGATGACCCGCTCGACACTGCACGCTGCTATTTTCTCTACACTGCATAAAGAAAACCTGCCGCGCACCGAATTATTCGGCTCAACTTTTTTTCAGGCTGCAGCTTTTTACAGGAAAAGGCATATAATAAACCGATCAAAAAATAGGAAAACGGATGCAGTATCGACATTTTAAATATACCATGAAATAATACAATTTCAACGGTTAAAGCTAAATTTGTTTATTAGCTTCAAGTTTGCTATGCGCCATAAATTGAAAGTTGAGTTGTAAAAAGTATTCAAGAGCGAAATTTTTTCAATCACGTTTTTGCGTTACATAAACGTTTCTTTAAACCAAATATTTGATTTTGAAATACAATAGGCGCAAAACGCGAAGCAGCCGTTTTGAAATAGAAACAGTCGTATTTGAGAAAAGTACAAAATTTGCGGCAATTATTACGCATTCTCGCCGAAAATAATAAAACTAAGGAAATATTTAAAATGAAAAATTCACTCATGAGCAGTCAGTAATGGGCCATTATTCGGCGAGAAGTGCGCAGGGAAAAAATATTTCAACTTTTGCAGTAATAAAACTAATAAATCTTAAGAGCGCACTAGTTGTAGAAAAGGCTAAAGTGCGTTCGAGCTTACGACGCCCGGCGCAGTAGGAGTGACTCTCGGTTGCCGGGACGAGCTGACGTTGGGCCTGCGAGATTTCCATCTCCCTCCCATCATAGAAATGGAGTTTCCACGTGAATAACGGACTGAAGAAATCGCAGCGAATTTATGCTCGCCCAGCGCTTCAAGTGCTGTAATTAAAAGGTAAGAACAATCGAAAGGGGCGCCTCGCCCGGTTATGCGCGCAAACTTTCCCCAGAATATTGCTCCGAATGACAGCAGCCTATAAGCGAGGAACTCGAGAGTTCCCGGTCGCACGAGGAGGCAGGAGCGAAACGATCAATTATAAAACTGATGCGACCGACGAAAAGTTAAGCAAGGACTGAATACCAAATGCAAGCTATTAATGAACCTATGTAGTAGTTGCTTTTTATTAAACTTGAAGGATGAAAATTATCGAGTTGCTCAAATTAACTAATATTGAAATCAGTGCGTCAAACGCCGTTATTTTACAAACGAAAACTTTTAAGTATCACTTTCACTTTAGTTTAAGTGAAGATTTTAATCTGCACTTTTAGTCGATGGTGGCTTAATTAATTATCTTAAGAGGCTTAAATCCGAACTTAATACCGAACCAGCGCTTGATAATTCTCAAAGATTTAACCTCCTCTTAATACGTTAGGCAGACGGTTATCAATCGCCCGCAAGAATGAAAAATTCGCAGTCAAGGAGTACCCGAGCGGCGATTTAAGACTGTAAAATTACAAAAGATACCCTGAACAAAATATCGTCATAAGTTTAAGGCGACGCCACTTACGCTTGAACTGCACAGTGTCACTTCAATCTCATGCTTTTCCCTACATATTCCTCAGAGTCCCTGTAATTTCAAACTTGAAGTACAAAGTAAAACAAGCGACCCCAGTCCCACAGATAGGAACACTTGAAGCTACGCGTAGCACACCCTTGTCTCAGGGTTGCTCCAATTCCAATGTCATAATTAATACAAAGAGAGAATTGCACGACCGCGAAGTGTCTTCGTATCACTTTGTCGCTAAATTGTTATATAACACGAGCTCGGAAAATTTGAAGACAAATAAAACATTGAATGACATAAAAAAGGGTTGATCTCAATACGTTAAATAAATCAGTAAACAAGATAAACAAAAATGAGTAAACAATCGGACAGCAGATGCCCCGCAAAGAAATAAACAACTTGTCAAAAGTTAAGATGGGATTTTGTTTGTTCGAATGTGTGACCGACGAGGCTGAAGGAGCATTGAATGATTCGCCAAAGTACGTTACATTTTTGAGAGGAGGCGAGAAGAGCAATCGAAGTGCTAAGTACTTTTCGCTCGGCGAGCTGCGCAGTCCAAGTCCTTCTCTCGGCGAAAGGAAAGTTTTGACGTTTCCCACGAGCGTCTCTGGGCCGACAGCTGTGCACGCATGCGCCCGGCGAGCGGGGGCCAGGGTGGCGACAGAAGCGCGAGGAAAGTTGGATAACACGCGCGATTACCGGAATTTCGCTCGAATGCGCTCGCCGCTACGGCGGCGTCTGTGCTCTGCCCTCTGCGAACTACGCTGTAATGACGTTATGCAGCGACTCACCTTGTACGTGGATAGGTTCTCGACCACGCAGGAGAGCACAGCCTCTCGACCCACAGGGATGGTCACGTTTGATATTGACTCGGTGAAGGTTGGTCCCTCTGAAACATACACGCAGACACGCGATAAGTAAGACCGTTTTGCGGAGTTTGCTGCCTCAGCGACAGCGGCTAAATGAAATGCATTATGCGGAGAACTTTGAGCTACGCCCGAGCAGGGCATTTCAGACAACTCTGTATGAATTTTCGTAACGCAAATATATTTTAAATTCACATTTTCATTATTAATTAAATAAAATTATGTATTTTTGGGAATAATTTTTTACTTTTTCAATAAATATACAAAATTTTGCACTTTAAATCTGGTAGCGTAAAAATTCCACTCTCTAATTTCTGATAGTGAAATCGTAAGTTGAAAAACGCTTGGCTCCTAAAAGAAAAGGCATTAGCAAGAGTGTTTGATTTATGGGGGGATGAGTAACGCGGTGGTTGGCCTCAGTCCCCCCCTCAGGAACGAATTTTCGATATTTGAGGGCTCGTGCTGGCCGCATATGGGGCCGCGCGTAATTCGTAAGTGCTAAGCAGCCTAACTATGGTTCGAGTTAATCGAGGCGGAGGCCTCTCCCTCGGTGTGCGCTCCGGCAGATAAGCACTGATCCCAATTACATGTCGGCAGCTCGGTACACTCGCTCTCCTTCCTCCTCCACCCCCACCTCCTTTCCTCCCCCTCGCTCCTCGAGGGCTGAGCGGATCAAGGATTATTGACTTCATCCCGATTACCGTGCGGGGAGGACCGACGCGTCGATACACAATGGGCCGCGCACTGCGGCGCGCCAGATACTTACGCTCCGAAAACTCCATTCACCGAGGAATTTATCCCCCCTACGCAGCTTTCTTTCGCCCGCCGGCCGCGATAAGCGCAGGGGAGATGTGCCGCGAAGCACGGCTGAACTTGACCCTGCTCGCCTGCCGCCTGCCGCCTGCGTTTGGAAAGCGCTTTTTTCGAGCGCCCGCTTGTTTACACAGCCCGCCGGTGAAGCATGCGTTTACCGTGGAACAGATTAGAGTATGAGTTGTGCCGGACATACCTTGACCGGATTTAGGTACTTTGTAACTTTTTTCATGCGATCCTTTCAAGTTTGCTTTATCATTGTTGTCGTTTTTGGCTATCTCCTCATCTAAATTTTATCTGCAACCCCTAAATGTAAACGATATCTCAAGTGTTGGATGCGGATCAAATTTTGATAAAAAGTCGAAAAAGTGACCTCGATCACCTTATTAATTGTTGTTTAATGAATTTTCAGTTTATATTTATACTTCCTTTTTTCACGAATTTAATATACCGCAGTTGGTCAATGTAAAAAAGATTCAATTAATTGATTTCAATAACAATCAGAATTTCTAATAATTGAATTTATTGAATTATTTTAAAAGATTTTGCTTTGAAGTTCAAAGCAAAATTCATCAGGAGTTGTGAAAGAAACAAAGAGATGACAAGAGTCATTTCGAAACAAAGCTGTGTAATACGTTTAAAAGACTACTCGATCAGGACAAAAGTAATTACACGTCACGGATATTCGATTAAAATTGCGGATAATCCGTACAGCTAGCGGATTCTAATGCTCGTCATCGATCGACGCTAATTCAGCAAAGCAGCAGTTCTGTATCACTGCACGGTCGACCGTGATGTACGATGACCCTAGGCTCTCGCGTCAATGCAATATTTCATCATAAATTGAAAAACCTTAATTAAAATAATTGGACCTCGCTTTACAATTTTTAGTTTAAAAATATTTTATGGATTAGTAGAATTATGGAACAGTAATTGCAAATATGGCAGTAACAAGGAAAAATTAATCGCTTCATTTTAATCATTTAATTAATCACGTTTGCTAACAAAAATGTGTGCATACATAGCAATGGCAACGATATAGAAAACTGTTAAACACATTGACAAATCTGCGGTACGTTTATTCTGCTGCACCTGATGTCACACCGTTGAATTTCAGAGATATAAAAAATTTTAAAAAATTAACGAAGTTTAAAAAAGCGAAAAAGATAAGCAAAATAGAAAATATAAAAGAATCGCAAGTTTACGTTCGGTAAGAAAAGAAAGCAATGATGGAAGTGTCCGCTGGCGAAGCGAGTGAACCCGACGCAGCGTTCAACGGCACCAGAAGGCCGGGGAAATCGCGTAAGTGACGGTAAAGACAAGAGGCCAGAGTCCCGACTGGCTGCGACCATAGGCGATATCCTCCGCCATCGGCTGGTAATTACAGATCTGTAAACAGAGCGTTAGGAGATTGCCGGGCTCGGGTGCGTCGACGGCGTGTAATCGCCGTGCAAACTCGCAGGCTGCGAGTGGTAACGGCTCCCGTGTTATTTGCGCGGCGCGGCTGAATTTCCAGCGAGCCCAACGAGCCGCGCGCGGAATCTCGGGGATATTCGCTCGCGCCCCGCGACAGAGATTTCATCGATCCGGTCGCGCCGCGGCGCGGGCCCGCCGGCCGCCCCCGCCCCCGGCCCCCGGCCCCCTTCCGCCCTCCTCGACGCTGTTGTTCGTACCCACCGGCGCGCCGCCAGGATTTTCCCGTTAATTGGCCTCGTTAATTATACCGAGTTTTAAGGTGATGGAGGAGCGAAGATTTTGTTTCGGCGCCGAGAGCGATGGGGGCTGAAATTTCGCGCTTAAAAAAGGAGCGCTCTTTTGTTGCCACGCGAGCCGCGCTGGAACATTTTAACGTTGATTATCGCGGCGTTTTAATAAAAAATGGACCTATCATTCTGAATGCCCCGCTGAATCTAGAATAATAAATTTCAACGAGAAATAAAAGCTCTCGCTTGATGAGTCGCCTGAAAAATGTTCTTGCGTAAAATTCGTGCAATCGGTACACCTCGGACGTCCAGGGTGTAATCGCGATGAGGGCTGGAAAGAAAGGAAGAACGATTTAGTCATTGTTTTGCAATTTTGCGAAATATTGCGATTATTTATTCTTAAACATGATGTTTACTTTGCATTAATAAATATGAAACCTTAATATTCTGAGTAAAGAAATAATTTTATTTCAAAATTTCAATATAAAAATACAGTATAGAACGTCAAAAATGCCAAAAATTTTGAAAACTGCGAATTTAATATCTTTTTTTACGTTGCAATATTAACTTTTTTCATTCACAGTGTTATTGCCATGTTTCACTTTTCCAGAAAATTTATTACAAACTTTCAAAGCTATTTTATAGTAGAAAAGCGACCTTAATTATTCTTGAAAACGTCGAGAAAATAACGTGCAAAAGAAAATAATGTTTTCAGTGCAAGAGGAGGGGTTGAAGCAAAAAAGAAAAGGAAAAAAAGGGAATACGTCGCCGAGGATGGGAAAGTGGCTCGGATGATTTTATCAAAGCGGCTCCGGAGATATCGTGTGCTCTCTCTTCCCAGTGAAATTGTTCCCCATCAAGCGGCCACAATCGGTTTAAAAAGTACCTGACGGGACCTGGTGCACGGCCTGCCTTTTATCCTTTGTGCCGGGCGTATACTAGTCTCCCGGTTGAAGCCTGCCGCGCTATTTTCGTGGTAATTCCTTTCGAAAGTTTCGCCTGACAAGCTTAGCGGAGCTTCCGCCAAAAAAATATGAGCACGCGTGGCTTTATGAGAGCGAAATCTAAAGCACGCTGCGCTTCGTCACACTTAATTAATACATTAAAGCAATTCCCAAAAATAAACAATTTTGCCGTACCCTCTGACTCGGAATATTTAAGCTCCTTCTTTCTCTTTTTTAAATCAATTAGAAAGTTTCAAAGATTTGCTTTATATTTTACAATTCGACAGTAAATTATTTTAAACTTAAAGTGCTTCGAAACTTTTTTAATCAATACGCATAATTAATTCAAACGTTTAAAGGCTTTTGTAATTTCATATTTTAAATTTCATTAATTATATTGGCTTTATTATGCATATAAATTTGCAGGAAATATAATAAAATAAGTTTGTAATATAATATTTCGAGAACAATAATTAAACATACTTTGTTTAAATGATTAATTACATTGTACAGTCTGCTGCACAGAATGAAAGTAACGCTAGAATTCTACCAAAGTAACTTATGCATGTTAATTAGCAAACGCTGGTAACAATAAAAATATGTAGCGTCAATAAAGAGAAGACCCGCAACTACTTGTTAATTAGAGGAGGCTTAACAAGTTTGAGCTCGCGGATGTAGTATACGTGTATTCAGTCATTATTTGAACTAGGAGATTTGAAACGAGTAGGGACTCGAATAGCCAAGGGTCTCAAATTTTACGCAGCCCGACTTTGTCAGGCAAGCAGGTTTCCCAAGACACGTAGACTGACTTCATCAAGCACTACAGAACACTTTCACAGCGTCGGTGCGGCGAATATTACGCTGGATAAACCCAAAGAGATGGTCCCTCTAATTAGATGCAAAACTACGTTTCATATTTTTCGGGATTAAAAAGGCGCCGAAATACGTATTCTCGCTTCTCCCTCCCGGCCGGCCGTATCTACTGGTCGCATAATTCGAATGTAATTTTCGTCCTCGTCGCCGTCGTCATCGCCGGGAAAAATTTATACAGCCCCACCTTAAAACTTTCCTTATAATCTCCCGGAAAGCGGCCTCCCGAGAGCGAAAGAGGGGGCGACGCTGGCTGGGAGGATCTTATATCTCGGGATTTGAAACGACGGTACCATCTGGAGCTTCTCCAATTACTATATAATATGGGGCGATGAAATTACGCTGGATTTAAGGCCGATTAACGGGCGCTGCGCTCGCGAGCTTTCGCTTTCGTTCTTCTGGTCTAACTGCGCAGGGACACGCGCACCAACACGCGCGCCCAACCTTGATGAAGGGGTGATCCACTAAAGTCGCCCGATTGGCGTCCCGCCGGGCTGCGACGCTTATTCATAGAGAAACGATTTTCAAATCTACGCCTCACTTTTGCGAAGTAATTTCATTATTCCTAACCTGGCGGATTTACAGTCTCGGCCTTTACTTCCGTCTTTTCAATGATTGCATATTAATCTCCTTTTTCGCGAGTACGTGCAGCTTCGTTGTGCATTTTTTTCAAACATTAAATAAGCCGCGTCGAAATTTACAAAAGAAATTTTAATCAATAACAAATAATGAAACATCAAAGCTGCGTTACTGCAACACAAAAGCGAGGAAAAATATTCTGTTTCATGCACTTCAATCATGGAACAGTTAAATTAACGAAAAAGTTGATGTTGTGGAAAATGCAGAAATTGCGTCATTTCACTCGTAGCGAAGCACTTTACGCCCGTTTGTGTGACCTCGACCTAAATAAATAATAAATGGCTACAAAAGTTTATTTCTCCACAAAGATTCCTGCCGCGCGGAAAAAATGTAAGAGTGCAGAAACGCGGCTCGCGAACAAAACGCGTTGTTCGCAGTCGAAAACACTGGAAAGTCGGTTTCGTCGAGGAGCGCGGAAGTCGCGCTGCCGAGGCTGCCGCAACGACAGTCATCGGCGCGAATTTCGAGAGGGAACGGGGTGCGTTCGCGCGCGCGCATCAGCAACAAGTGCACACCCGACAACGGGGACAGCCGCGTCTTTTGTGCGCGGATATGTAGCGGCGCACAATGCCTTCCGCGCAAATGAGGAGCCCGCGCATGCCGACGGCTGCGTGGCCGCGCGAGAAAGGGCAACACCGTTGCCCCGCGATTCTCCGGCTTCTTTTCGCTCCTTTGCTTTCGTCCGCTCGGCGATGCGTGCGCGCTCGTATTTCGCGGCACGGAGGAACGAGCGAGGGCAAAAATGAGCGAACCCAAGTCATTATTAACACCTTGTTCAGTTATTAGAATTTAACCGGAGTACGCGAGTTGTTCCATCATTATTTCTGCTTTTGATAAAGGCGAGGGTAGTGTTACTAGTTAGTAGGACTCTTTAGCAAGCGACAAAGGGGCACGGCCATTAACTGAAATCCGATGGATTTTAAAAAAGTACCCTTATTAAAATTAATCTAAAAATAACGAATTGACAAACAAAGTTAATCTGGAACTAACGAATACATTTTTTTATAAATCAAAAGGACAAAGCTCGGCCTAAAATTCGTAAAAGTTGCTGAAATTCGCAGAAATTCTTTGTACTCGCGGCGTTTCCATTGGAAAAAAGTATTTGAGAGCAATCGCAATTGTTTCAACTTTGAAACATTTCGGTGAATGCTAGAGGCCAGCACTGAAACAATGACGCGAATGCCTTTGCAAAAGTGCCACCTGAATTTCATTCCTTTTAGCAGCGAAATTGCTGGATAACGATGGGCGAAAAAATGCGCGCAAACGACGACCTTTTACAGCTCCGCGGAATCATCTTAAAATTCGAGGAGAGCGAGCATCTTGCAAGAACGTGTTTTCCATCGCGCAGCTTGGAAAATAAAGTCGAGACGGAAAAAAGCGCCCGCCGCGTTTAACACATTGCTGCATCAAAGCGAGCGGCGTTTGCGCGAGTAAACGTTATCATAATCCTAGACAGTGTCCCTCTTAATTATGCACCGACATAAAAGGCTTTGGCAGCGAGGGTCGAAAAAAGGGTCACCTTCGCGGCGCATAAACTCGTCGCGGGACCCGAGGCGTTTCGTCGCGAGCCGGAGCCGCTTTGTACGGCTGGCCCGAGCTGCCGGCGCTTTCAGCGAGCGCGCGCGCGCGTCAACGAGGGGAGGAAGATTGCGACGCGCACGTCCGGCAATCTCGAGGAGAGCGAGATAATTTGATTGCCTAATGGGAAAAGCAAACGGGAGGTAAGACAAACTGCCGCGAGTTCGTCGCCGCGTCGCCAGGACGTATACGCAGTGGGCGGGAACGAGCTGTCAGTGAGGCGAGCTGCTCTCCTGAGTGTCCGATGTCAGGGACAACTTATCCTTTGGATTTTCAACGATATCGGCCTTTGTAAGCTTCCTTACGATTACTAAGGAGAATGCGATACGGAGAGCATTCATCATTTTTATACGAATATTTTTATATTCTTGAAGCTCTTGAGAATATAAATATTGTCACCATGGATAATTATTTTTAATTAAAATTGTAAAGGAGTGCGTAATATTTTATATGTAAGAACATTTATTTATGGCCTCAGATTTTTATTAAATTTATTTTGCTTCTTTTTAATTTAAATATCTTTTAAATAAACGAATAGGTTTTTATCACGTTTAAAGCAAATAATATAATAAACCTCTTGAGAAACAGGCTCGTATTTTAACTTTATTAGATGAGTAAATCACTTGTTTGGCGATAAATTTCACTTGAACTCGGCTTTTAAATTTATTGGACATTTTTTTAATGATAGTGAAAAGTAGCTACTCGAATCGCGTTTACCTCAAATTTAACGATCAAGTTACAATCCTAAAAATTATATAAACAACCTTTAATAACAATTTATATGCATTTTCAAAAAGAACGTCTATTGTTAAGTAAAAAGTTCATAAAATCAAAAGTTGTTTGATATTTGTCTTAAAATCCATTTCTTCAAGTTCAATATGTCACATACGAGAAAGTTTTCTGCGGTCTGCATAAAGTTACAACTTTAGATATAGACACTTGATTATACTATTTTAAACAAAACTTTCGCCTACTTTCTCTTATTTTGAAAATCTTCGTAAAGTAAATTTGTCTTAGTGCCTGAAAAAATGTGAACATCGAATTTTACTTTAAACTTATTTTGAAATTTAATCATAGCTCGTCTAAAAAAGTAAAAAGACTACAACTTGAAGTTACTTTTACTTAAGTTGATATCGCAAAGTAAACAAAAAAGGGTACAAAATCTTTGAGTTTTATAATCCAGCGTATAAAAGTTTTTAGTCGAAACTTCGTTAAAAAAATTGTCATTTTTGATCCAACCTTTAAAATTTTTCTGCAGCTTTAATATACGAGGTCGTTAAGCAAATGCTTGACTGCAGATTGAGAAGCGGCTGATTATTCATAATCTTTAAAACAAACAACAGTACGTTATCCCTTTTAAGTATCCATGTGCAGCAGCAATTTGAAGATAATGAGAGGATTTACGGGCAGACACTAAAAAGGGGGATTTAGCGAGTTAATTTTATCAGAGAAGCTGTGCAAGATTAGCGCTGAAAATTCTGCGTTCCCGAGCACGTGCCTCTGGCAGTTTTTGCCAACTCGTGACCGTGGCTGGTTAGTAGCACGCGAGTACACGCGAACCCGCGGTCTAATTGCACCTAGAGGCAGGAGAGTAAATTGTCGACACGATAGTCATTACTGCTCGACGGTGTACCATGACGCCACAATTTAGTTTGTTTTTCCTTTTTTTTTTATACCGCGCCACGACTTCTCGCACAGAGAGAAGGTGGAAATCTAAACGCCAATACCAGAAGCGAGACGTATTTTCTTCTTCCACCGTCAATCGTAATAAAGTGTTGTACTTTTTAGTCGGGCCGAGAGGAACCTTCACCGCCAGATTCGCCGTGCTGCAGATCAACAAATTTCACCCGTCGGACTGGCTTTATATCGAACCAAATAAATTCTAATACATTACTTCTAGCTTAGATTGCCATAAAATCAGATAAATTAAATTTGACTTTTTAGAAATTTAAATTTTTAACATTTTATCAGAAATAGCAATAACTATTGAATTGACAATCACACTTTTTGTGTAAAATTGCAGTCTTTGATGAAACGTTCTGCTATTGCTTGATTGTTATAAAATGCGCGGTAAACAAACTTTTAATATGTTGGAAAGCTCTTTTCATAATCAAACAAATTACTCATAAATAAGAAAAAAGGAGGGGAATTAATTTATAGAATGAAAAAGATCCGCTCAACACTGAAATAACCAGGTTTGATACTCTTTCCTTTGACTCCCCCTTTTAAACAAATATTCGCAAAGAGCATATAATACTTACCAAGAAGTCTCCTGATGTTGAAAAATAAACGAATTTTCGTGGAGAGATCTCGCTCTCGAGATTCTACTTCACCGCCAAGGATCTTTCACGGATCATTAGCGAGTTCCTCTGAAAATAGCTTTTCTGAGTGTAAACTCTCTTACGAATGGTAGAACTTTTTAATTTTCCAATTCACTCATAGTTAGATAAATTTTCAAAAGTTCATCCGTTCAAAAGATTGCTTGGGTTCACTTCCGCTTTATTAAGCAAATAGTAATTGTTCAATTATTTTTCGACAAAAACTAATTTCAAATTTTTTTCAAAGCATCGAAACATTCTTTCGGAGATAATTAAAACTTCTTTTATTAAAGTTAGAATTTAATGGAATAGAAGGGATTTTTTTTGCAACAATCTTCTTATCATCGAGTAAAAAATTTTCTTTTGACATAATGTAACATTGGATAGAACTAAGAGAAAATAACGTGTTAAGTAAATAATTTTTAAAGCAAATTATAAAGGTTTTCTTTCGCTATGCCATGGTGCATTGCAGCCAAGTTGCAGTCAACCGACTAATGCGATATGCGTGTATGAGAGCGGAAGCAAGGGAAAACCGAGAAAGATGATAACTTAAGATGCCGATTCAGTCCTTCGGTCTAAAGAGCAAGGGTCAGAAGATCAAGTTTCCCTGTCAGAGTCCCCGGGGAACTGCGACTTGTGGCAGCTAGATGAACCGATACTAGTGCCCGCACTCCTGCATTAGTTATCCTGGAACTTGTAAGTTAAACTCGATGCATAATTCCTGATATTCCTTTTTCTTTTAAAATTAACACGCGCTTTATTCCATTTTTCAGCACGCACGATTGCTTTACTAATTCACAAGACCACATTACGATTTTGTGAAATGAAATTTCTTCAACTTCTTCTCTTAGAAATTTTTTATTCTAACGTAGATTTCCAGGACGGTAAGATGCCAGCGCGTATCGCTAATCTTTGAGTGGCTCGAAAAAGGGAGCTTTCACGCATGTCTAATGAACCACTCGACGGTCCTCAGCAGCCACAGCGCGAAGCGCTCGCTCCGTGAGTTTCATCGGTGCTCCACCCGCGTCTCTCTCTCTCTCTCTCTTCTCTGCTCTTCCTCTCGCACCGCAGCGCTATCCTCCACTTCCTTTCGTTAGTCATTTCATGAGCGACCAAGAAAAATGCCGGAAGCATCATTAACCGAGTGGCGCGCCGCTCTCAAGCACTCAAGGAACGTCTCTTTTTCTCACGCTCCTCTCTTCATTCTCTTCCATTCGTACGCATTTCGCCCAGTCGAGATTTCATACTCGGCCTTTGTCTACGCGCCGCATCGTCTCTGCTTATTTTCTTGTCTCGCACTTTAAGAGCCAGAAAAAAAACATTTATTCATTTTTTTCCTTCAAAGTGCCCTCACCTTTATGGCTCGCTTCCCCCGACCCCGGCTCAGCGGGCCGAGGCTGAGAAAAAGAACTCATTGAGAGAGGGAGGAGAAGGGGTCGCGGCACACTCGAAAAGCTCGAGGAGGGATTTTGCGTGGCCTCTTCGCTCCTCCGAACGCCGAGCGCAAGAAAAACGCGGGGGTGGTAATTAACTAAGTGGCCAACGCCGTGGAAGGAATTTGTATATTCGCCTCGACGCTGCCGAGGATCACGTGCTTCAGTCTCGAGATCCAGTGAGGCATGCGCTACGAGAAGAGGATCAATTTCTATCGAGGCTTGCTTGTTTTGCCGTAGCCCACCTCCTTCCTTTTGTAGCTAAAATCCGATTTTTTTCATGCTTTTAAGAGCTTTTCTCAAATTAATTTCTTAGGTTTCAGCAGCTCTTTAATAAAATCGAAGAGTGATGTACGACTCTTTAGCGCAAGCTCAGCTTTATACCTTATTTTTGTATCTTGATTTACTGATAATATATATAAGCTTATAATTTAATCAGTCTCATAAAGAATCTCTGTTTAATACATTTTATATTTCTATGATAAAAATGAGAATAATTCATGTCTGACTAAACATTGAGTTTATCTACTTTCCCGACAGACTTCGCGCAATGAGTTTTTTCAGCTAATTTTTTTAGTTTTCAAACTTCTACACTCAAATGAGATACATTTCCATATTGAAATTACTTTTTCTCTAATAAAAAACTTTTTATTCACACAAATCACATAAACAAAAGATTTATTTTTAGACATAACGATTTTATAAGCCTCCAGCCCAGGGTACAGGTTTCATCCGTTTTTGTTGAGAAGTACATTCCATTCTTATCGAAGCAATAAAGGAAAATTAAACCAGGTATTCTAGAACCGTCAGTAAAGCGGAACGACAGAAAAATATCAGTAGGTATGCTCAGCGAGTCCGGGGATCGGAAGTTCACGCGATCGGTGCACTTTTTCATTACAATGGCTCGCTTTATGCCCCGCCGCAAAATGGAGAAAGAGAGAGAGAAATCGAGAGGGAGTCGGAGTGAGAGGGCGCCGGTGCGATATTAATAGTCGGCATGATATATCTTTATTTGGATTTACTTCGCGGGTTAGCTGCATTTATTCCCGGTAATTAATCATCGGCCGGTTGGCGCACTGGCAATCTACGCCGCTCGTCCGCGTTTGCGTGCCTCGACTAAACTAGACTAGATTAATGGCGACGCTGCATGGACTAGTCGGCCGCGCGCAGCAGCCGGCCCCGCGCGGCCCGCCGGCGGAGGATAAAAATATCGCTCCTCGCGTGCGAGCCCTTACTTTCCGCGCGCTTTAACGGCCCTCTGATAATCCTTTGGCCTGCGCGGGATCGAACGCGCGAATCCGCCCCCTCCCCCCTCGGATTTTTTTCTATTCTCTTTCGGCGAGCCGAGCATTTCATTTAGCCGCGGCTCTACCGGAAGCCTAAAGAAACGAATTTATAGCGCGGGGCCCAACTGCGTGATCTAAATCGAAGCGGTATTTTACGTTTATTCGACGCCGCGGTAATGAGTTTGCAGATAAGCGGCCTTCTAAACTGCATATGAGAGCATTAAGCTTTTTTTCCGCGAAAATAATAAACGTAAATTTCGCGCGCGGTATATCGCTTCTTAAATGGAAACGCCCGAGCGGATACAGCCGCTGTGCGCGAATCATAAAAGTATGTTTAAGATGCCCCTCGGGGCGATTCGGTTATCGCCCGGCAGCGCTGACCGCTCCGAGCGAATAAATTAATCCCGCGAACGCGCTGGACGCGCGTAGATTGCTTTAACGAGCGATTGAGTAAAATAGCAATTAGCGGCGTGTCCGCGGAATAACACCGCGACGGGCGCAAAATCGAAATCAAATCAAAGCCGCGCAGCCGGAGGCGCGAACACGAGATTTTGGCGCGCCGAGCCCTCGGGCGCAGTTCTTTAACCGCGACGAACTAATCGGATTCTCGGCGATTGCGCCGCTGCTAACATACTGACTTTTCCGCGTTTATCCCGCTCGCGCAGGGCGGGCACGCGCTCTCTGCATTAATTAACGAGGCTCGCCAGCACGTACCGCGCGATTCTGTTAGTTTTACATATCCTCGGTTATACACGATAAATCAATTATCGAATTAGCGGATTATTGCGTCGGCGGGGGTTGGCCTGTTGGTTGGCCCGGCACTGTTCACTCGGACACCGCCCCTCTCCGTCCTCTGTCTTTCTCTCACTCGGGCGCAATTACATGCGCGCTAATTCCGCGAGGCGTACGCGCGCAATAGCAGACGCATAAATTGCCAAAGTGGCGGGCTCTAAGAGTCCGCGTCGTTTATATCGCTCTTCGCTTCAGAAGCTAATACCCGCTAACAATACCCGCTTATATTGCTAGCGAATTGTCTCGGTGTTTGCTTTCAATGAGTCGGGTTTCCTTGTCAACTAGAGCTATCAGTATTAATTTCTGATTAATCTCAGCATTTCACGTACTAATAAAGCAAAGCAAAAAACTCACTAATTAAAAGTATGTCGATGGAATTAAAAAAATTAATTTTTGAAAACACAATCAATACTTTGTAATCAATTCTAGTAATATTTTTTCAATTCAGGTACGAAATTAACGAAAAACTTTTAGTTCGCTCTGGATAAACATAACGTCATTCACATCAGATATATTGTTAACGACTTGCACCAACATCTATTCAACTTTATTGCATAAAAAAGGACCCTTTATCCTCTCGTTAAAAAAATACGGTGCGTAACAAAAAGCTATGTCATGGAACAAAAAACTATGCCAGACTCGGGTGAGATGGTTTACAACTCACCCACAGTTGAAATAGTTAATTTTCTCTGCTCGATACACAATTTTTTTATATTTTTTTATATTTTAAGGTTGCCGTTTTAATTTTATAGGTATATATTACTTTAATAAATTACTATTAATAATATTTAATATTTATCTTTAAGTATTGCAAAGTAAAATTGAGGCTTAAATGTTTAATTCGTGTTTGTTTTATTATATAGTTTAATAAAATAAACAGTTCGCGATATTCTAACTGAAATAAAATTACTCATTTATTACAGCCGCTAATAAACTCATCTGATGTACAACATAGTCCTTTGCAGCTTGGGAATTTGCAACTGTCATATGTTACTAACACCAAAACTGTACATTGTGGTGTAAACAGAAATTTCTAGTTTAATTAATCGACGATGCTATATTGCCATGAATAATTATACATTCATATCTACGTCAATCGCGAAAAGCTCGATTACGATTGCACATGGAACATGACATACAAGTAGTAGAAACTAAACACTGCGTTAGCTGTAATAAACGTATCAAATATCAAAATTAATTTTAAAACAATTTAAATATATAATTAATTGTTAAATATATAATTGCGTAAATTACATAATTAATCATAATTAATGTACCATACGCATACACTAATTAAGTATCTGTAATAAATCGCGTATACTTTTAAACGTCAAAATGCGCTAAATGTGAGTGCAACCCCTACTCTTCCGTAATCATGGCACAGTAAAGGCTAAGTTTGATGAAATTAGGAGAGCCGGCAGTGACATCACTAGTTAGCCTCTTGCGTTCGCCCTTTCAGCCTCCGCCAACAGAAGCGAATTTAATATTTGCTTCAAGACGATCTGAGTTTACGACGCGCTGAATATTCATACGATTTACAGTGCAATCTACCGGGTCAGGACAAAATGCTCTCGTCTTTTAGCGTTCCGCTCCTTTTTCCAGCCGTGCCAAGAGCCAGCGGAGGAGTTCAAGTGCAGCCACTGTCCCCCACTCTCCTTCATCTCCCGCTGCAACTTGTTCACTTCTCTTTCCATGAATATGATAATGAGAAAGCAATTACCACACGCGTGTCTCTATGCCCTGAGCTTCTGCATAATAGCCGGGATTTTCCAATGGGAAAACTGTGCGCTTGAGTAAGAATTAACTAAGTGGAGAGCAATCAAATGTTTTTACCGAGTCCTATTAGTTTGGCTTCCAGAGCTAATTTTTTGAATTTTAAACTACATACAAGATAAAGTTATATTATTTGCGAAAAGAGAATTCGAAGAAGTTTTCTTTATCTTTTGCTTACCGCAACACCGAGAAGCCAGGCGAAGGAAAAATCGATCACTCCTGTGTTCTTTGACTTTTCTTCGCATCGCGCATTATTTTCAGCACAAAAAAGAACCGATTCAAGTTTTCCATCCCAATGTAAAAGAGTACAATCAGATTTCAAACTTCTGCGACTACCTCATTACCTTCCTCTGGCTTTTCCATTGAAATTGAATTAATTAAAAAGTGCGGCATTGGTCGATGGAGAGGGCAGAGAGGCGAAATATCCCGCAAAAGCAGCGTATAATTAAGAGTCATTCCGCGTGAATCAAGAATTGACTGTCCTTAAGTGCGGCAAGATTCATGGAGCGACCGAGAAATTGCATACATCAAATTAGATTGTGATCGGATCGACGGAGGGGACGCGTGAGGTATGATTCGGCGCCGCGAAGCGGAGGATTCGGCGTAATTGATCGGTGCTTAATTAACGCCGGGGCTGGTGAGACGAGGCCGAGAGGGTCCCGGCACTCCCGGCGCCTCGGGTCGGGCGAGAGAAAATCGGCACCGGCAACCATCTCGACATGCAAATGAACGGGCGCGATTGTTATTGCTGACGGAATCATTCGCGCCGTAGCTTAACATCCGGCCGCTGTATATGAATTCAGCGAGCGACGAGAGCTCTTCAAGCGCTTACAATTTAAATGATAATGTAACAAACTGACTGTAGCGACTCGAAGGGCGTGGAGAAAGAACGGTGGTGGGGAGAGCGGGGTCAAGCTTCGACTTTGCATCAGCAAATTTACAAGCTCGCCTCGCGTGATAAATTTTGCGGTTGAACTATTTCTACTGCACGGAGAATGATAATAAATGCAGTTACTTAAGCATTAAAATTTTTTGTGTTGTTAGTATAAACTAGAGATCAATAATAATACATTTTTAAAGAATTTTAATCAATTGAATTTTTATGTTGCCGACTTGGAAAAAGGTTTTAGATTGTGCTAATTGTTACTCGAGATAGAACGAAATAAAATTTCCAAAGTAAAGGAAATATTTTAAAGCTAAAAACAGCTGAGCTTCAATTATTTTAGGAGCTGTTTTATTTTAGTTTCTTTCAGTATAGCTATTATCGGCGAGTGCTACAAATCTCTGAAGCAGAATTCACTATTTTCATTCGGCACAGCCGTTTCCTGGTCATCTCTAAAATGACGTAAAACCAGAGCGGCCTCCAGCTGAAGTCAGAATCAATGCAATAAATATCTATTCCGATAATAAATAACGAATCAGCGGGGTGGGAGCGAAGGAGGAAAGGCGCGGAGGCCAAAAATCTCCGAGAGATGAAGAATCGCCCTGCCTTCCAAAGTAATCGAATTTCCGAATTATGCGGACTTCGTTTTCCGGAGGATAGAAGAAGGCCAGACTCGACGCCGTGGATCGCACCGGACATTATTAAGTTCCGTAGATCTTCATTTTGACACACGTTCCGCAGAACGACCAAAGTTACCTTTGCTCGCGGCTTTGGGGATGAACATTAGTCATTAAAAACTTTAATCATTTTTTTACCTAGGATATTAATGCAAATGTGTAAAATAATTCCGCAAATATTTAATTTAAGAAATGTTGAAAAAACGCTGAATTACATGTGATTTCAAAGATTTACAAAATTTAAAAGTGTATCTTAGAATGTTGCACCATTTTTAAACTTTTCTTGATAATATTAACACCAAATGTTAATATTATCAAGAAAAGTGAACAAAATTATTTTAAATAACTCTTAAATAGTCGTAAATCCAAGCCTACAGAAATCTGTAATTTTTCAAGCGTATATTAAATAATATATTTCAACTTGTTGGAGTAACTCGTTAAGCCTAAACGAGTTTCTACGTTAAAAATGAAAAAAGAATTTTAGCGGAACAAAATGTTCTTGTCGAGAAAGCAAAAAACATTTTAATTAAAAATTCTACATAAAATGCGTAAAATTTATTAAATATTTCATACAAATATTTTCATTATTTACATTTTCCGAAAGGTTATATTGAAATATGAATAATGACGCCTCCGTGCATATTTACGCGCAAGGAAAAATTGAATCAAGCGTGCAATTCCTTCGCTCCAAGCAGGTGGAATTTTTGAAAAGCACTTGGCTAATGCAAGGCTCATTGATGAAAAGACATGTGCAGGTGCGGCGCCTCAGTGTTCCGCTTCCCGGGCGGCCAGGAAGGGGGAGGCAGCCAGGCAGGATAGGGCGAAGCGAGGCGTTCGGATACTCACTTGTTTGCTCGGCAACCGTCGGTGTGCGCCGGTAGAAAATGGAATATCAGTCCCGGTCGCGCCCGACACGGCGCGTATGAGCACGCGCGTGTGCGTATGCGGCCGCGCGCTCTCTCGCTTTTGAACCGGTTGCCACTGTACCAATATCAATTACTTGCGGCCCTCGCTCCCTCTCCCTCGCTCCTTGTCCCATTCGCCGATGCGTCATCTCTATTCTAGTGGGAGCACACCGTCGGATGTTCCGAGCCCTTCGATGGCTCCGGCCGGCGGACATATATGTACCCACGTGCGCTCTATCTATACGCTGCCTCGAAATTACCGGGCGGTGCCGCTGTCGCGCGCGCATCTCGTTTGTGTGCGAACAATGTGTTCGATGCTTACGGGGCGGTACACTTTGTCCGCGATCACCTTGTTTACACTTAGGGGCTTTTCTCCACCCTCGGCGAGCGAACATTTCTCCCCACCCCCCACCCCCCACACCCTCTTCCTCCGCCGACCTCCGCCAGAGGGGGAGGTATTTTTCGATCTGCCGAATTCAATCCGCTTGGCAGCAGCTTGGATTGGATGCTTTAATCATCTATCACAAACGATGAAATTTTTAGATCCATGTTTTATTCAAAATGTTGGTAACGCATAATATGTGCCACTGCTGAAAGTGAGAATTGAGCGAGTTATTTACTCAAGCGCTGTTGACAATTTCTCTGGGAATTAATGGATCTAAATGAATAATTGAAACGTTTTTAATTTTCAATTATTTGAATGAAATTTAAAAAAAAAATCAGTTTGATTTTGGGAAATTAAGATTAGTAAGTAATATTGTATTAATAATGAATACCAACAAAAATTTAAAAAGTTCAATTGACAGTGTGCCTTGAAAATTAATTGTTCACAGTTTATGCGTTTAACAGGATAAATGAAAGGCAAATAAGCTAAGCGTTTTTGTCGTTCTTTACTCCTATGATCAGCTGAACAGCCGCGATTTTAATTTCATTCATCGTTGAGCGCAAAAAGCACGGGATGTCTCTTTGCGAACGAGTCAATAGCGAGGCAACCGAAACTAAAAGTCAATTAGTCATTCAATTACCGGGCGACAGCGTGGCCGGGAGTTTACGAAATTCAATGAGCAAATTTGGCCTCTCAAAGCCTCATCGTGATTTCATCAACTTCTACTGGGCGAAACGCCCCCTCCGCCTGACGCTTTGGCACTACATTGATAAAATAACAATTAAATAAATTACGCCACCGGAGAAGTTTGTATGGGGGCACATACGGCGATGGCATGTCAGCGTCGATGGGCTGACGAGCGCAGCCCAGAGCAAATATCCGGAGCGAGCACGCCGGCGTGCAGCTTTAATTACTTGGCCGGCGCTATCGGCGCGAGAGAGCTTGCATCGGCCCAACTTCTGTAAATTTCCTTCTCCGTCTCGCGCTCTGTCTCCCTCGCCTTTTCTCGCCTGTCACTGGCCCGCGCCCCATCCTCCTCCCATCCCGATTCGCTCCCACTCCTCTCCCGCGGTTTACCTTCTTTGTGCATGTATAGACTTTTGTGCATGTATCGCGAGCGGCTCCGAGAAAGATAGAGTGACAGAGATTTAATCAGGCGACACTATCTGGGGGAAAATAGACGAGGGAGAAAGAGCGAGGAAAGCTGCTCTCGAAAATTGCATTAAAAGTGTATCGTGGGAAATATCGCGAAAAAAGGATGGAAGTGAATATATCGAGGAGTTTCAAAACTTTTCACGCTGTGCTGGAATTGAAGCTACGGCCA
This sequence comes from Eurytoma adleriae, assembly GCA_900480045.1. NCBI lineage: Eukaryota > Metazoa > Arthropoda > Insecta > Hymenoptera > Eurytomidae > Eurytoma > Eurytoma adleriae. The sequence continues at coordinate 298,666 of UXGC01000073.1, forward strand.
GCAGCGAGTCTATGAATTTTAAATGTAACTAGCAACTTTGAACCCGTATTCGCGCAAATGTATTTTAGTTCAAATGAAGGAACCTAATTTCGTTTCATAATTTGTGCAATTTAGCACACGGATGAATCTGAACGGTTTATTAGTATTTCGCGGTTGTTTAATACTGTAAAAATGAAAGTTTCAGTTACCCAAACAAACGTCGAGCGATTCATCGTATCTTATCGCTTTTCTACAGCGATGTAAATGAGCGCGAGAACAAAAAGTTCTTCTGAGCTTCCAATAATAGTACCGAGCGGTAGGTACGGATTTCTTCGCGAGACAGAAAAATCTCGTATTCCCGCGCCCTTCCAGCTCCGCTCGACTACACAAGCCGCCTCTCATCGTTTTCGAATTCAACGCATCTCCCGGCGATCGACTTATCTCCCTGCTATCGGTACAAGAAAAGGGAGATCGAGCGAAAGCCGAAGCGAGCCGACTGGCAAATGGTTTTTCGCCAGTAGAGCCCTTTTTACGAGCGAGTAATGACGCTAAATCTTCTAGCTTCGTATCGCGCTTGGTATCGGCCAATTTTTTGCCGCTAAACGCGGTATAAACACGGTCTGTACTTGCATAAGCGGCCGATCGCGTGAACCGCCGATATTCATCAGTTTGGCCGAGCGGGGAAAAAAGTCATCCTTCGTACCCGGGCGCTTAGCGGAATCGCGAAAAACATTTTCAGTGGAGTCCGGTTGCGAGGATCGAATGTTTCGCGTGCGGACGTGACGAGGGTGCTGCCGTTACGGCGGTCGTCTGTTTTTTTAGGTAAATTTCCGACTGCATTTTTTCAAGTGAAATCAATTGCGCAGCTTGGATGTGATTTAAACTCACATTTTTTCCATGTTGCGATTGCACGTACTTGTTTCGCCGAAAGGCACAATTTTAATACTACCACGCAGCGACCGCGCCGCAACTTTATTTTTCCTCTTATGTTTGATGAATAAAATCAATTAATATTTCAAAAAATAAAATTAATTACTAAGTTCATGCTGCTTATGACATCATTAAAAATGAATAAAAATATTAATTAGTAAGTTATTTTACGAGGTCGCTTTATTAACCTACTCAAAGTGCATTTAAAAGCATATATTTTCCGCTTTTCAAAAATGAAGAATAATTTTATTGCAAATTCTCATTTTCACAGTCAATTAACTCTTATACCCCCGAAAGTATAATTATTTCATTTAGTATATATTGAGTGCAATGAACATTCGTTATTGGAAAATTGACGGAGGCTGTGGTACTTTGTACTTTTTCATCAAACGCGTGGCTGGTTTTGGTGATATTAATATTTCCAATAGTAAAGCATACACGTTATCAAGTTCCAAGTTTTCGCTATTGACAATTTTAATTAAATATCGAGAAAATATAAAACCACTGGCTGTGAAAGACCGCCCGTGGAAAATCATTTTTACTCGTAACTTACTCTGATAAAAAAGTGAATTGTGTTGAATAAAGTTTCTCTAAGTTGAACGACAAACTTTAATGAAAAAGTTGATCGAAACATTTTTCGACGATGATACAAATTCATATGTAGCTAATCTCTTTGTATTTAAAATGCAGTTTATGAGTCAAGTAAAGAAAAAAGTTACGCAAGTCATTCACAAGCAAGTCAATGCAAGGTTTTTTTTAAGTTAATTAATACCAATTTGAAAATGTCGATTCTCATTAAGTGCACAAGTATATATTCTGTACCTAATTCTCGATAATAATAAGAAGCACTTTGGCTGCTATAATATAATTTGTTAAAACCTGCTCTTAGAGTTTTGCGCTTGCGCAGGTATCGGTGCCAGGGCCACCGCAAACGGGATCGGTCTACTCTTCGGAGACATTACACTACTGAGGTAAGTACTATTGGAAAAGCCGGATCGCGGCCTTCCTTCAAAGAACAAAGTCCTTTTTACGGGGTCACTTACCGCGCGGCTGAAATAGCAGTGGGAGCGAGAAAGATCCGGAGAGTTAAAAATGAGCACGCGCGCGGGCTCCAAGGGCCTCCGGTGCACCAGCAGAGCGAGAAAGAGAGGGAGAGAGAGAGAAAGAGGAGAGAGGAAAGGAAAGGCGCAGTCGGGCGTATCTCCGCCTATACGCTCGCTAATTAACTAAGTTGAATGAGTTACTTCAACTCGAAAGAGAAAATTTACTTTTCCGCGGCTGGCTAGAGCCCTTCTTTAGAGGCTTTATCGCGCCCACTGGCTGGGCTAGGAGAGCGAGATAATCTTTAAATTCGTTGGATGATCGCGCGACGATGATGCGCTCAACTCTCGCGCCCGTATATACGTATAGGTTTGAGGGGTGTAAGGTGCACCGAAGAAAATTTATGGCACCTTAATGCGTACGGGGCGTACTCAACGGTGGTATCAATTTTAGTTCTCCAAGAGAAAGGGAGAGAGCTACCTGGAGGAGGAGGCACGAAGAATTACTTCCCTTCGCGCGCGGCTCGGGGTTATTAAGTGTCCTCCGTATAACCTATGAACTAACTTCGCTGCTTATGCCTTAATCATGAAGCAGGGAGTCTAAGTATGAAAGACGATCGTTGAAAAACTTGAGAGATTCTGCGGGGCGAACTTCTTCTCCACGTCGAATTATATTCTGACAACTCATTAGAATTTTATTAGCCTTTGTCCTGCCCCTGCGACTCTTTAATAATAATATTTTAAATATTTATTCAGAAGACTTAAGCTCTTTCTCGGAGTACCTTCATAAATGAACATTACAACTTGATCTACTCCATCAACTTACTGAAATATGCTTTTCTACGTGATATTTTCTACGTGATAGTCGCTTATTAAGATTATTTTATTTATAGTTTAAATCAAGCGCATCACGGAAGTAGAAAAAACTGTTTATGCAGTATACTTGAATAACTTGTTTGCAGTCGGCAAACTTTTTTCATTTAAACGCGTTAGAGCAAATAGCACTAACGAAATGTTTCGCGGAAGCACAAACAGCGCGCAACATAATGGGAGACCAGTAACAATAGTGGATGCAGACGCTTTGCTTGTTTTCACTTTGTTTCATGTCGATTATCATGATTTCGAGGCGTCTCGGCGAAACCACGGAACGATGCCCGTCCCAACACCCGATGGATGTAAACTCGCCGCGCAGTTAAGTCGATAACGCTGTGCAAGCAATCAGCTGGCAAAGACCAGCACTAAGTCTATAGAGAGCAGAGGATGGCTTAAGTCGTGACATCGACCATTGGAAGGGGAAATCAGAGAATGATATGAGTCGTCTCAAAGGGAATATTTACGAATGCCACCGGGGTGTAGCTGCTTCAACTACTCTGGAATATCGTTAATCGGGTCAAATGCACGATCGATCAAATCATTCCGAAGTGACTGCGGAGCAAAGTCTTTAAGAAGCTTTCACGAAGAAATTTTGTTCTGTTCAATACAGATTTTAAGACGTTAAGATAAAATTAACGATTAAGCAACACATAATAAGTTACAAGGGCACTGGAAACTTGAATTAGCAATCAAGTACAAACTCATATGTAGCCTTGATATTTGTCGCACAACATTCAAATGGAACTGCAGAAAGAAAAAAGTTGGCCAACAACAAACAAGGAAACACTAATCCAAGTTCATGCAGGAAAGCCAAACCAAGCGAAGTCAAAGACAGTGGAGAGTTGGCGGCATGCGGAACGCCCGCCGATAGAAAGTTTGACAGTCCCGGCTAAGGTGAGAAGAAGGAAAACAGTATCGATCGGGCGCGTTTGATTCGGAGACAGTTTGCAGGCTCGCGATTTCGGCTTGTATACACATTCGAGTCGGATTATACGGCTCCGAGCGTGAATTGATTAAAGGCACGCGCTTTCGAACTTCCGCCCTCTCCGGGGCTCTTTCAGGCGTGCGGGACATATTGTTCCCGTCGCCCTGCGTTCTAAAGCGCCGAGGATCTCTATAATGCGTCGACGGACCCGTTTGGCGCCATCTACCCCTCCGCCGGATAGGGTGCCTCTACACCACTCTCTTTCATTCAATCCTTCATCGTATTCTCCCATTTCAAAGACAAGTAACAGAAGGAACAGGAGCACCCGATCGCTGTCTCTTGCGTTACAGCGCTACACTCGGCAATATTGTACGGCATCGCCGGCTCGTTTCTCTCCTCCTTTTCTTCATTTTGAAATGTGCATTACATATAAACGGAGCTTCGTAATTAGAGTACGCTACTTACGCGTATGATACTTGCACAGAACTATGTCATGAAATAAGATAAATAAAAGTAATACCTTTCAAAAGCTAATATTCGAACAAAAATGAACCAACTTTAAAAAGTATTAACCTGAAAAAGGCTAAAGTTTATTATTTTTTAAAACTAATCCACAGTTTCGCTACGAAGACTTTTTGAATCTAAATAAATCCTTCTGCAACAAAAAAGGGTAAGCTAAATTTTTTTACGGATAAGCTTTTTCGATAAGAAAATAATGAAAGAATGAAATACCCGAATAAATGGATGAAGCGTAGTAAGAATAATATGAAAATAAAAAAATTTAATTTTAACGGTGCACGAGAACAATTGTATTAAATTGATGAATTGGAAAAGAAAAACAGTTGAACGGGGCATTAGAGCGAGAGGAAAAAAGAGCAGACGAGGTTTTACAAAGAAGCTAGTAGGATTGCCCGTCACGTATTCGGCTTTGACCCAAGAACATTACCTTCTCACCTCACTGAGCCACGTTCTCGCTTTACGACACCTGTTTGCCGCCAGTTTTTCTCGCTTTTGCAGCGCAGGTAGGTGTGTGCCTTTGTCTTCATCCGTGTCTCTCCCGATTCTCTCTTCTTTTTATATCCGAAGTCCAGTCGCGGAAAGGATATTACGGAAATTGATGGAAACAAAAAAAGTTTACATAAAGTAATTACTGTCAATATGAAGTTTGTGAAAAAAGTTTATATTCAATTACTTGGATTTAACGAACCGATATACAAGAAGCACAATATCACATTTTTTATGCTTTTTTTCTTCATGCACGATTCGAAAAATAATGACCTTAAAACTTTTCCACGAAAGTTTGTTGGACTTTCGTGACCTAATTCCCATCAAATATTTGAGCTGAAATTACGTATATATGAAAAAGGGAAAACCAGTATTTCATTCTTCGTAAATAAAATATTGATCGGAACGTTGAAAGGGATCCCCTGCGTAGGCTTCCTTGAAAATGCAGTGATAAGAATTTTTCAACGAGGCATTGGCAAAGTATGTACATTCTCCCATTATATACGAAGCATAAAACGCCATAGGCGTACGTATGCTTGCCGTCATCGAAATCCGGCAAATAAGAAGCCCGGGAAAAAATTCGCCGCGTGAGAAGAGAAATTCGGAAAATGTATGAGGCCAAGAGAAGATGGGCGAAAGAACGCGAACAAGAAGGTTCGGTGTATAGGCTGGGCGAGAAAAAAAGCGATCTCCTTTTTTACAGGTATATACATATATTCAGCATTCTGGGTCAGGGCGGGTCGAGTTGGTCGAATATAAATAGAAAATCGAGGCAGCCGTGACTTTGAGGTGTGCTTCGCTACTCGTGTGGTCCAGGCGCCCCCAGCGCGGGGAACACAGAGACGCCCCACGGGGCATCCCGATAAATTCGGCCGAGGCGCTTTTCAATCTGCATAAGTGCAGCGAAGAGCACCGGCTATCCGCGGCCCACGAAAAACCGCGGGGGAGGGTCCGTGAGAGGCGGGCCTACTTTATGCACACGTACGAATGAATTTCGCCGCGGCGAAAGTTCGCCGCGCGGGGAAGGGCGTCAAAAGAAGCGCCGCTATCTGCCTGTCTCTACGGCGGCGAGGAAATCGAGAGGCTCATTTCGAGTAATACCCGCAACGGCCGCCCCGAGAAAACATCGGCGAAGCGAGAAGGCACCGAGCCATCGGGTGGTAAGGAGCCGAGCGCGCGCGCCTGCGGTTTTTATCGGACACGAGTCTGACTCGGCGAACTTTTACTACTTGCTCTTCGAGCGCGCGCGTGGTTACAAGCCAGTCAGGGTGAGGAGCTTATAAAGCATTTTTTTAGATTGGCTCCTTGTATTAAAAATATTTTTGCTACGCTGATCTTTACTTCATTCCCACTTTCATCGATTATTGCTACTTTTTTTTCATTTTCCTTATTTAATCAGAGAGCAAAGGTAAATAAATGCGATATATTTAATAAAAAATAACTACACGAGAAATTTTACGACTAACATTCGGGAAGTTTTATTATTAATTTTTAAAAAAATACGAGTTAAGAAGTATACAATTTTTTTCTCTTTTTATCTCGTATTACGACATAAAAGAAACTCTCGGAAAAATCATAAACCACGAAGACGTAGAATAGAAAATAACCATAGAAATGAAAATAGCTGCATAATATGAAGGAGAACATAAAGCCGTCTAATATAAATTTTATCTCGAGCATCGTTCGGGCAAGGTAGAAGAAATGTACGTTAAACCGCGGTAATCGATACGGCGTCTCCCCGATACTCAAGGCTCACCCGACATTTGTCGCGCGCAAAAAATCATTCCTCCTCATAAAAGTAGCTAACAGCCACAGCCGGTCGCGCTCGCGCGGGGCTGTCGAAAATGAAAGGCTTGACAGTCGGGGGGAGGTTAGACGAGAGATGCAACGGAAAAGTCGCTGTAATTCGCTGCCGTGGGAAAGGCTGGTCTTTTCAGCGGAGCCGTGAAGGGATGTTGCCGAGGTGACGGCGAGAGACTGTAGACGCGGGAAAAGGTGTGTAGCTCGGCGCTGTATAAGACCCGTGACGTTCGACAAATCGTTCGCCACCGCTTCTCTCACCCGCGCTCGACATCAAAGATCTGATTTATAGCCGCGCCGCGCGTCAGAATGCCAGCGAAAATATACACTTTCTACATTCTGTTCGTTTTCAAGAGTTCGCCATTTTTATTTCCTTTTGCCACCCCGGCCCCGTATGTCGACGCCGCGACCCTCCAGCAATGAAACTTGCACCGCACGCTGCTAACAATTTCACCTTACCATTTCTACCTTCTCAATTAAAAGGTTTAGTTTAAGAGGATTTTGCAAAATCCTATCTTTTAATTAAAAGGTATCATTTCGATTTGAAGGAAAGCTAAAACATTTTCCCGATTATGAGGCAAAGTATTGGTTACTCCGTCTTTTAAGAAATAAACATTGAATTATAAGCTTTTTATATACTAATATTTAAACTCTGAAAAACGATTCCTGCGGTTTCATTTCGCAAAGTTCTTCGCAAGATTTTAAACTATGCTGATAATTATCGGAAAAAGTTTGAAAGTTCAATAACATTTTTCACAGTAGAATAATTCGAGCCAAAAAAGATCCGCAATCAACAGCTTGATACTTCAGAAGTGCAAACAATGCGTTTATAAAAATCAAGTCGATCGTACAGTTTGAAAATCTCACTTTAAAATGAAGCGATTTGAAAAAAAGCCCCGACGTTAAATACACAAAAGTATAAATATAGAAATAGCAGACGCGATTCGAATTCGATTGTGCAGATTTGCTGTGTGCAGCTTCTTTTTACTCAGGAAAGCAAGCAGCGCGCGCCCGTGTGAGGGGCAGAGCGGAAGCTGCCTCTGGCAGTTAATCACGCGTGGCGCAACAGACGGAAATTCAAATTCCAGCATACGTCTCGGGGCTTTCACGCTCCCCACCTTCCGTTGCCCTACGCGCCAAACCCCTAACAGAATACATCTTTTTGTGCGAGCTGGCGCCTGGCGCGGTTCGCACCAAATCTCGTCGTTCGCGGCTTCCTCCTTCTCCTCGCCCCCACACCCATTTCCATCGTCGCCCTGACGCCCAGCGCCGATGGCGGCGACAACGATATACGCATTGACGCAGTGCAGGTGCATCCTTTTCCACTCTCCTCCCGCTCCACGTGCGTTTCGCAACGGGGAACAAGCAATATTGCGTTATGAAAGATGAAGGCTGCACTGCTTCTACCCCCTCCCCCCCTTCTTTTTTTCTTTACACCTTTCTCTATTGCATTTTCAGTTTTATGCTTTCACCGCTTTGTAGCACCGTTCGCGTGTTCCTGTGTACACTGCGTCGTGACACTCTTGAATGGAGATTTTGATGAATTTACACGGTTCTAGCTGAATGCATTAGAATACGTATCACGGCGGGTAATATATTTGCGAGACGAGTACGTCTGAAAGCCTGCTACTGGAAGTAATTATTTTCTATTATTAATATTTTACTTGCGTTGAAATAGCTTGCTAATTTAAAAATATTAAATTTTTGTATTTAAATTGTCGAACAATAGTTTTACCGTTCGAATAATTCTCGCAGTAAATTCCGTGAAATTAAATTACACACAAAATTTTTTATTAAAAGTGGAGTATTGTCGGCGTATTATTTTGCTAAAATTTTTTTCGTCTACTCTTTCATTTATTTAAACTTTTCCAGAAAATATTAAATTTTTTGTAATATCCAAGTATATTTCACGTTAAGAGTACCATCCATTAAATTTGCAACAAGAGAGTAACCGTTAATTGACTCGTTAATCAACCTAGTAACTTCGTGCACTAATACTAATTTATCCCCCATTATAACCAAAATTTAAAAGCCATTAATTACAATCTCAGGCGTTTTACAATTTTCGCTAAAGCATTAAAAAAATGGTAAAATAATAATGATTCTCGAGGTACTAGAACTACCGTGGACCACATTTGTCACATGGCGATTTTTTGTTTTCCCGAAGGACTGATTGCGTATCAGGCGAGCCGCGAAAGTCAGCTCGAAGCCGCTTAGAGCCGGCAAGAAATGAAACTTAGAGCCCGAGCGAATATCCGGCTTTGGGCAAACGTCGACGTCGCCGTCTCGTACAAACAGACTGCGAGCGTTGAATGCCGCTCCGACCTCCTACTCACACCTACCCGCCGTCCGACGATTGCGAATCCGTGATCTCTACAGATATAGCGGCCGAGGCGTCGAGAGAGTGACGGCTGCTTTTTCTACCGCGCGGGGCATCGTTTTTCGCCTTATATCTCTTCCTTTTCGCTTTTATCACGCCTACTGTTCTTTTTCAGTGCAAGATCGCAGTTTCTCGGGCAAGAGCTATCTTTTTTTTATCGTTTTCGGGGATCCGGTTCTTTCAGGCCTCAGGTGTGCCGAAAAGAATTTAATTGTTATTTATATGCATAACAATTTATTAACAATTTTTCGGTAATATTTTTTCTAGCGATTCTTGTTGACTTATCTTTTGTTCTTGTTTCTACACACACCCCTGTCTAGGTATATCGGTTTATCTTCCTCTTTCACCTCGGCAGAGTTCTCGGCCGCGGGCAATATTTGTGAAAGGTTTGGCCGCATGGGAGCATGGCATGCGAAATATTGCATTCGCTGCCAGCGTCAAGTCATTGGATTCGCATCGAGAATATCATCGGATATTCCAAATCAACATTACTAAACGCAATATCGACTATTGCTTTTTCATCATTATATAGACTTTGGTAGTTACATAATTTTCCTATTTGCTGCTTTATTTTCTACTACTTATGAAAAAAAGCTGTAAAAATATTTATTTAAATGGTTGTTCAAAATTCGAACTATGAAACTTCAATATAAATGATTATTTCTGAAAATTGATATCGATCTATTGTGATAATTGCAAATTATTATTTGTCAATCCCCTATATGGATCAATTCGTAATGTAGCAAAAAGAATAATTCGATGTCATTCATTAATTTTAATCGTGCTGACTCCGCCGACCTTAGTTAAATCTAACGTTATTGTAATCTGGAAAAGAGATTTAGGGTTGAAAATCTTCCCTGCTAAGAATACTAAACAAGCGTTTCACGCGCCTCTTATCGATACATCCACGGAAAACGGCTCCCAAGGCGCAAACGTTTTCCCCGCAAATGCGGCGATTTCAATTCACGAATTCCAGTAGAAAACGAGGGTTATAAGGTGTGCACGCGGCCGCGCACGCGTTACCGCTTCCTCTCCTAGCGGGACGTCTTATTAACCGAGAATTGATGCTCGACTTTGCGCCGGACGGCCGATAACTGCTCCCCCGGGGAGCGCCGCCGGAGGTTACATATGTGCGCGTGAGATTTTGTGGCCGGAAAAAAAAAGAAAAAGGAGAGAAAAGAGAGGGCTGGGAGAAAGAGAAGGTCGAGCGTTGCGATACGCGGGCCGTGTTTAACAAGAAAAAGTTCAATCCGCCCTCTTACGCGCGTACTGACCTCAGCGAGTGCCCATTGTTTGTTTATTGGCTTGTAAAACGCGCTCGCACGGATGCGTCCTCAAATGGTTGTCTGGTGTCGTATGTGCGAGGCGCCGAGACCGTCCTAGCGAAGGAAACATCGATCAAATTGGCGAGAACGCGTGCTGCACGTAACCACCGTCTGTGTAGTTTTACGAGATCCAACCAGAATGGCTTTCGCAAAATCAAAGGCACGTGTCAGTTCAATTTTCCGCTACGTTTCCTGACTGAAAGTATAAATTTTAAGCAAATTAAATGTTTGTTTAAAAGTAACTGCACGATTGATTGCTACGTTATGTTCGTTTACGATAGAAATCTATTTCCTATTGATAAAACACGCAGGTATGTGCAAAATTCGATTAGATTGAAATTTTTTTTTTCGTGCTCGCCTTTGATGGAAATAGCAATGGTTCAATTTAGAAACAAATGCGAAAAGGACTTTTAAAACAAAATATTTTTCGACGCATTTGGCTTAGCGACTGAATTCTATTTATAATGCTTGGCTACTGCAGATAACCATGCAAGTCAAATTAAAAAAAATGGCAGAGGAATAAAAGAAGATTAATAAAGACGCAAGTTATTGTTTCCACTTTCCAACAAAAGGATTTGTGCTATCGATTTTTGCGAAAACTATTGTGTAAACTAACACAATACCCTTATACTAAATTGCCGGGTCTGAAAAATTGTTTTCGAATCTAAAGAGTAGTACGGTAGATAGACGCGTAACTTGTTAAGGTTGCCTCTTTAAACTTTTATCAACTTGAAACTCCTTAAACTAGAATCAAAAGCAAGTCGCATAACTTATAATAAAGCAAGTTGCTACCGACCATAAACAAATCAACACTGCACGTATACCGGGATGCGTCGCGTGAGTCATCAGTAGAGAAGTACAAACTGTGCAAGTATGTATACAATATGAAGACGATTAGAACTTTGGCAGTTCAGTTAGGGAATTATCTCGAAGAACCGACTATAGTTGAGAGTAAAGTAGTGACTCGCCAAGAATGATATCGTTGTCCTGTCTCGTGACTTTTTTTTTAATATTATAAGAACAGCAAAAAAATTCAGTAATAATGTTTTATGCTTTAAAGAAAGTAAAATATTTTATTAAAACATTTCTTCCAGATCTCTAAAATTTTATTATAAAAAATCGTTGCTAATAATAAGCAAAGAAATGAAAAAAAAAATGTTCGAGCTTCTCAGAAAAATTCTTTTACGGTGCACTTCTGGAATGAAGCGAAAGGTTAAGCAGCCTCTGTCAAAACTAATCATCGACACCCTCTCACTCGGCGCGCCCAGCGGAGGATCCGAAACCGGTGGCGTGCGTCCGGGCTATCGGGCGCACTGTACATTTTCCCGGCGATCCCGCCCTTTCAAAGAAACCCGAAGCAAAAAAGAGCACGCGCGCTGGGGAAGGGGGTGGGGGAGGGGGCGTACGGGTCAGTCTCAGGCGGTGGTTAACGAGCCTTGCCACCGCTGCCCCGGGAGGCGGCGCGAAGAAAAAGCAGTCGAAGCGCCAGAGACGAGGTTGCACTGCAAGAAAAGTTCGTTGCGCCACGCTCCCCGGAGACCGACAGAAACAATCTTGCCTCCCCTCCCCGCATCGTGCCCTCCTTCTCCCTCTCGTTCTTTCCGCCGAGCCGAGCTCCGAGCGTGTGTGGAAAGGCTCCCGCCGCGCGGAGCCCTCCCTCTTTCTTCTTTCTGTCATTTACCCAGCAATGAGCGTATATAAGAAGGAGAGGAACGGAGGCTTAAGAAAATCTGCGCGCTTGACGGAGTCGCTCTCCTTCGTTTTTCCTTCGACTTACGTGAACAAGGTTAAGCCAGAGCGAGTGTTTTACCAGAAACTTGTTTCACACTTATTGCTTCTGATATGATTTTTCTTGGATTTTTGGTCACAGATTGGTCATCAATAATGCCGCAAATTGATTTCTGTTCGCGTGGTGCCAAAGACGTCAGAAAAAAGAAGTCAAGTAAAGTATACAAAAAGGTGTAATGTAACTTACGAATCACCTGCCCCAAAGTAAAGTTATTTCTTACCTGAAACAGAAAAAGTTTAAACGTTGTTTATTTTACAAAATTATTTATAATTAGATCAGTTTAAAGCATTCAGAAATCTTCAACTGAATTAATGGTAAATTAAGAAGATTCTTATTTGTTTTGCATTTCACAACAAAGCTCTTGTTAAACGCTAAAATAACTCTCTGAAACTTAAAATTAACTACTGTTATGTAGACAAAATATTTTAAAACTTTGCAAATAAAACATCCCTTAACTGTATATTCTGCACAAGTGTTTACTAAACTTGAGTCTTCTCAGAATCTTGTTGAATTTGTTAAGCAAAAGGATGTTATTAATCGTGAATATATATTTTAAATTTATGGTACTGCAGAAAATTCAATTTAAAAGAAAATTACGACTTGTGAAAAATTTTTCCCCGCAAGACAAAGAAATCGCAGAGTGAAATCTTGTAAAATGATATGAAAAATTAGGAAAAATGGATGGTCTTACACCGGCGAATTGATTTAAGCGAAGTTAAGGGATCAGAAAACGATTTCGCGCGCGGTAAGTAGTTCACGGGAGAGATCTTGATACGAAGCCCTTCGCGTCCCAGGATCCCGGAATCAATTAAACCTTCTTCGAATTCATCCCTCGCAATCACCGCGGCGGTAAAAACAGAAATCTCCGCGGCATCTTCCAGCCAGGGGCGAATCCGCCTTTATTCCAACTGCCGGCGAGATTTTCGCCTCTCTTACTCTCTTTTTCCCGGGTCTTTATATTATACCATTTCGCTACCTTCGGGCGAGCTGCTACTTTTCCTCATCCTTGGAGATAAGACATCTCAATTTCAGCGGCTCTGCCTGGCTAGTGGCTTGCTAGAATGCGAGCGCTCGAGGGTAAAAACGGGCGCTCACCTCCCTCTGTCTCGCTCGCGCTCCTCCATTCTTTCCCTTCGCGAAGCCAGTGCAAGTGATCCGCGAAATTCCGATAGCAGTCAATCGATTGTGCGAACGCGTCCCTCCTTTACCGGCTATAACCGAGGGAGGAACGGCGAGTATAAGCGGAGCGCCGGTGAGGAGCCGTTACCCCCGCGAGGGACGAAGATTACGCCCCCGAAAAAAGACGAATCACTCGCGCTCAGCCGGAGTCGGGAAACGAACGTCACGTGAGTCGCGAGAGAATGTGCGATCTTGTTTTCTTCCCGAATGCTGGATCACATTTGAGCGCGGGCGCACGAACTTGTCTCGGCGGAAGACCCGCGACAGCGGATAATGGCCAAAAGCTCTCGGAATTTTTCCCCCGAGCAAGAACGCGGATTTTTAACTTATTTTCAGAGGCATTTCACGGAAAATGACGAATTCGCGCGGAAGATTGACTCTTCAATGGGCACACCGTCAACGTTGTAAAAAAACCTACTCGTCTGATTTACCGAAAGAGCAACTTCATTATTTAAATTAATCATTTACATTTGCTTTAATATTTATGTTGTGCGAAATATATATTTCTCTTTCTTTTTTTCGAAAGATTTATTTTGAGAATCTTTCATGCATGAATACAGGGATTACACTAAACAGATTTTTAAATTATTTATGTGCAGTCCGGGATAAACCACCCGAGGAGCCCGTTAAAGTCATATTAATCGGATAAATCTCCACAGTAAAGATTTTATTAACGAGGCATTAAACATTTACCCACTTCCAAACGGAAAGATAAACATCAGAGGAATTTCCCGTCCCGGGGAAAATAAATATTTTCGCGGGCTAAGCCTCCGGTCCTTTATTCCCACGGGGGAGTGCGAGCAAACTTCGACACGTCGTAAAATAACTGTTGGAGATATCGCGCCGCCGAGGGTGGGAGATACCGTAGCTCATAAAAGTGAGGCAGCCGATGTAAAGTCCCCGACACCTGTACCCGAAGACGCTAAGATAAAACTACATAATCCAGTCGTGCGCGCGCAACTCGCTACTGAAAAGTGTCATCGACTTTAAAAGTGATAGAAAAGACGAGAGCCATTGTGCCGGCGGGACGTCGCGGCGAAAGTTTGACAGCCGCTGCAACGAGCGAGCTCAAGGAATTCAAGCCTCCCCGTAGCTATCGGATATTTTGCATTGTGCTCGCGTGTGTGAGAGTTGGCGCGCGAGTATTAGTATTGTCTGGGAGGTTCTTTTACGCCGGTGCTCTTTGCCGCCCGACTGCCGCTCGCTGGAGCGAGTGCCGCTTGTAACTATTTGTAAACTCGCCGCTTCCGCGCTTCGCTCGCGCCCGCTATCTTCGTCTTTGTTTCATTACTTCGACTCCGCTCGACGCGGGCTCGCCGTAGACTTTCAGCCCGGCCGCCCCCGGCCTAGTCTTCCTTCAGCCGCGCTGACATAATTTTTACGGCAGGCCCGAGTGTTTGTTCTTTAGTTGGAATTTAATCAAGCTCGGATTAGCGTTTGAATAATGGGATTCGCTGGTGTGAAAGATGATTTAGGGCTGCTCCGCCGGTATTATTAACTTAGATTAAGTAAGGTTTTCATTGCATATTTAACTTATTAATGTAAAGCTCGGTGTTTAACATGTTCTCTTTAATTATTTTTTGTTGTTATTTCAACATTTTAAACCAATCTTTGGATATTTTGTAAACATCATAAACATATTATTCTGAAAAAGTGCGCAGATTTTTTTTAACATTATACCGAGCGATTGTTGTATATTTTTTAATTCTACAGAAATTGTTGTGTGATTGTGCTGTTAATTTATTTCATAATTACTCTTTTAGATGTTTTCATCTCTTTTCTGGTAAAGGTTTTTTTTTCAGTTTAACTCGTGTTTATTTAACTTTTTCGCTAGCATACCGTTGCCTTATAATTTAACGATAACACGGTGTGCAAACAATGTAAAATAACAACGTAAAATGCAAAAATCGTGCATTTTTAAGACTTTCATAAATATGCGATTTACCGAAACAGCGCAACAAAGATTTTATTACAATCCCCCCTCTACTCCATTCGACTAACCGTCCACGTTAAAACTCGCTCGACGCACTCTTACGATTGGTCTATGAGCTTGCCCATTAACTTAGAAAGAGGCACTTTTCAGCCGAGCCCCGGATCGGTGGAGGACCGAGCCCTCGCCTCTCTCTTTCTTTCCCTCTCTCGCCAGGTCCTCGAAACTTCCACTCGCACAGGCTCCAAACTATCATCGATAGACGGGAACATCTCTCGACTGCTAGTTGGAGATTTTCTTCCCCCGCGTGGAACAAAGCGAGAAACGAGCAGACAAATGAAGGGAATAAAGTATGCGCGAGCGTTGGAGTCGTGGCTCTCTACTGCGACGTAGACGGATGCCTTAAAAAAATTTACTGGCTTCTTCTATGTACTTTGCTTTCTCCAATTTATCTCCGAGGAAATTGGTTAAACATTTTGTTGGAGATTTGTGAGGAAAGTTCATAGTTGCGCTGTTTCCAAGACTCGCTGTGCGCAATCGACCACTATATTGTCATATTAAATTAAATTCATGTTATAAGTCGGGAGTACCGTTATCTCAAATCAGCAAAGATCTATTAATATAATCTGAAGTTATGGAATGACTTTGATCAATAATTTAGCATGTCATTTCGGTTCCTTTTCTACCATTTCAGGAAAAAGCCAAGGTAATCTCGACAGCAAGTTACTTATCCTTTTCAAATGATCAAGAGATTTAAATATATTAAACCTTATTAAATTTAAAATCTTCTTTCTTGAAGTAAAAACTTTTTACAGTGTATTCATTACAAAAATTATATTTTTGCATAAAACTTTCATGATGTAATAAATGTAAACAATGATTTTGTAACAAAAAGTTCATTTACTGACAAGTCAGCTGTGAATATAAAATTGTAAGTAAAGTAATTAATAAGATATTTATAAATAATTTTTATTTTTAATTCAGCAAAAAAGAAGAAACAGTTCTCATAACATTCCCCTGACGGCACTGCGGATGCCGTTGATTATCCACAAACAGCACATCTCGGCCGCTGTGCTATCTTTCTCTAGCTCGCTCCTTCTCTCCTGTGGACTGTCGGGAAGTTAGTTCGCACCCCGTGGCCGGTTGAGGTGACTGATTCCGCTTTTGTGCGGGACCGGAAAGTTTACCTGACCCCCTCTTCTTACCCACTCCACCGCCGTGCTCACGATCTCCCTCGACTGGAGGAGGGAGCCGTGAAACTCGCGCGCGATTTCTCGTCGCTCGCGTGGCAAGAACCGCTGAGCTTTTCATCGAGATGTGGATAAAATTAAGAGGAACACGAAAAGACACTCTTATGGAATAAGTAATGAAATCGATCAATGTCAATCTTTTCTATCGAAGCGTCATAGTTGCCGACGGGGGTGGTTCCAGATCCCGTTTCCGCACTCACTACGGGCTATACTTTACGTAAGAAAATATACTATGCTTTAAAGAAGTTGGAGAAGAAAGGTTCTTTTGCTGTACTTCTTTTTCATGCTCGACATTTTAGGAAATATCAACTATCAAAATGAATTAAATCAATTATAATTTTAATTAAGGAAAAAATTATCGAATTTTAATAATATTAAAATCCGCAATCGATATTAAATTTTGAATATAGCGAAGTAATGTATAACGCAGTAATTAGCTTGATTATCGGATGAGTGAAATTTATTGATACAGTTTGCGATGTACGCTATATATATTTTCAGCAATATGCACTTCATGCTACTTTGGAACTAATTTTAAATACTAATATAATAATTAAGTGCTTCCTCTAATAGGATTCGAGAATAAAACTGTAAAAGGAGGAAAAATGATTTATGTATTCAAAAGCATTATTTAAAATATCTAATTATTGGGTTTAATTAAATTCCACAAAACAAAACATATTGAGAGACGCAAATTTCGATCAATTCTTAAATACACATTTGTTCATTCTCAATAAAAAATGAAAGCGATGAAGCAAGCAAGCCTTATTTCAGGCCTACAAGTAAGCCGTAAGGTAGTGTCGTGTCTTCGCGATAAACGTAAACAGATCCAACGTTATAAATTAATTACACACTTAGAGCGTGACTTAAACGCCGGGGTAAAGTCTCCTTGGCCTTCTCCCCTGGAACGAAGCGGCGAGAGCGCAGACCCGCATAGTAATTCCCGAGATAAGCCCACCCAAGATCTATCCCTGCGGCCTCTTTCTTCCAGCACGGAGCCGCTCGCCCGGAATCTGCTGCGTCGGTCCGGGATTCGCGCGATTCGCGGGTGGGGAGAGAAAGCGAAAGGGGGAGGGGCGGAGGGGCTGCGAAGAGCTTGATTTTCAGCCAAGTATTAAATTCGAGAAATCGTTCGGCAGAAAGCCGAAATGCGCGTACACGTACACATAGCGACGGGGCCAGTTTAAAGGGGTCAGCGCACTCGGCGACTTCCACTTGGGAGGGGAAGGAGTCGAGGAGGGCTCCGGGAGGGGCTCCTGCTTAGTATAATCGCGCTGGATTACGCGTATTCGCGCGTGTGCCTCAGAGATGAAGGAGCGAAGGTGCACGCTTATTTAATTAAAGCGTCTAGGTCTTTTAAGCCGAAAATTTCCGAGAAATTGAGGTGTAAATGAAATTAATTTGAGTGGAGTTTTCTAGATTGCTATCCTGGCTTCATTAACAGTCTTACTTGCTTATTATCATAACTTATTAAATATACCTAACGTCTTGGTAAGTATGAATTTTAACGGGGGCCTTCATACGAAACCTGAATGATCAAAAGTTCAAACACAACGTTAACTTGGTAACTTGCAACTTAAAATTCCTCTAAAGTACTTTTTACAAAGTGCACAGTCGAGTACTTTCAAACGCAGTAATACAACTTTTTTAAAGATACTGTCTTTTAAATAAAACAAAATTTGAATAAACATATAAAATTATTTGCAAAGACCAGAAATTCTCTTTGAACAAGCAAACATAAAGCGCGTGAACTTCTAAGATTTATTTAGCAGGTCGTGTCACCGAGTAGTCTGCAGACGCGGAAACAGGCTGTAAGTGTATAAGAATAGCTTGCGGTTTCGCCGCGGACGGCTGCAAATATACATTCGCGGCAGTTGGACATACATTTTCCGGGATCGCGACAGACGCCTGGTCAACGCGTGCGAAAATTTTCCTGGCAAATAAAAACGCGCCCCATAAGTCCTTTTCGGAAAGTCTGGCTGTTGTTTGCGGAAATCCTGGAGAATTCACGCAAGCGAGAACCCGCGGTTTCTGGCCGACTGACGTAATCGGCTGCAATTGGTTCAGGTGTAAAAGGGACTTTGTCAACAATTTCTAATTTTTTCTTTTTTTTTTCATAAAAGCCAAATAATTTCGTCAGGAAAAAACTAATATCCGCCGAATTAACTGTAAAGTTTGGTTGAAAAAACTGAAAGGACGCTCTTCTAAAAATAAAGGTGAGAGGAAAATGCGATTTTACTTTGCAGAAACACTTTGTATGTTATATTAGATTACTAAAAGTCTCGTTGGCGGCTTTTATTTTGGAAACTTCAAAAGATCCTTTATTGCTGTGAAAATACAGCAGCGTCCATATACCGGTGAAAAAAATGCATGAAAAAAGCCCGTTTACCGCTAAATATTTTCGTTAGTTTTTGCCCGTCGATGCCTGTGAAAGATATTCATTTTGACCCGTAACTGATTGCAGGGTCACTCTGCCCCGGCCGAGTATATTATTATACGCGGTTTTGCGAAGCGCCATTTTCGCCCGCGTTCAATGCACGACCGCTTGATAGAAAAGCGAGGATGTAGGCTACAACGGTTTTGCGCTTACGGTCGATATAAAGCGCACGTGTGTTGGCTGCATGTGGCAGAATGCAAGTTTAACTTCCCTCTTTCCCGCTCGCTCTCGCCCTTTCGCTCCCGCGGCGCTACTCGCTCGCTACTGGGTTGTTAGAGTCTCGAAAATCAGGTGTTAAAATGAGCTTTCATTATGACTTTATAAAGTTCTGTAATTTGAATCACGTGGAAAGCACTTGAATGAAGCACTTTTCACTTAGCGCGCGAAATTATGAAAACAATTAATGCACACGAGTATTTCGAATTCTTGTTAGCTGGCCATTTTATTACATTTTTCATGAACCGTCGAATTTCGTAGAAAACTCGCAAAAGCGTGATATTTTATCATTATTATTGTAATAGATTCCAAGAACCTACATTATTAAATTAAATTTTGCGTTTTGAAACTTTAATGAAATTTTAATAATGATCAAATTCCATTCACTGCTCTCAATCTCTTCCCAAATTTCTGACAATTTCGTTTTATAATATCAACAGCGTCTGATTAATATTATAAAATAATCATTTTGAGAAGTATCAACGTAGTGGTACTTCACAAAATGGTCACCTCGTTATTCAAAAATTAATTTTTAAATACTATGACATTAATTTTGATAGGCATTAGTAATTAAATATGCCAACTCTCTAAATGAAGAAGTGAAATTTGCGGATTTTACATTTGAATAAATAAATATTCACTTATTTTTCTTTACAAGTCGTCCATTTATTCAAGAAACGAATGAACATCATTGAAGTTACTTCCGTTCGCTGGAATGGAAGGGGAATTTCATAAAAAAGCGCATTTCGCCATAAGTTGAAGCAGATTCTTCGAAGAACCGCCGGGCATCCTTGCAAGAGAAAAATTTTTCCACTTTTCCGTCGAATCGCATTCGCCAGCCGCGCAAAAACTTGTTATTTCTATTTTTCACGTCATATCCCCGTTCGCGCGGAGCGCTTCCCTTCTGTTTCCCGCGCGTATGTAAATCCAAGACGATAAATCCCGTCCACTCGCGAATTCGTTACTTCCGTTCGCCGGACGCGCGGCGTCCAATCCACGCGCGCGCGAACTCCGACACTGCGGCGGGCGTCTGAAAAAAGGGGCGGGGGCAGTCGAAAATTCTCTTAAGAATCAACCGCCGCTGAGAATCGTCGGCGGCTGTTCTTTACGGTCCCGGGGGGCGCTGTCCCTCTCCTTCCGTTTTGGCGCGCCTTGCGACGTCCCCTTTTTGTCGCTCGCGCGCGCTCGTTTTCGCGCGTCATCTCCTTCCTCCCCGTCGCCCAAGTCGATGCGATATCGATAGGCCGTCGCGCCGTTGTGTTGCGCCCGCCCGTAATCGTTTTCTACCTCTCGGCCTGGCATCGAGCCCCGCGTGGCTCCGCTTATCTCTAGACGAGGCTAAGCGCCGCGGCAAATTGTCGCGCTTAGGGCACTCCTGGGGGATCAGATTTCTGAGGCTCCTTGTTCGAGAACCCACGAGGCCGCAAAAATCTCGATATTAAGTAGCTGCGATACGCTTTAACAGGTGTTACTGGAAATGTTCATTTGCTCGAGGGTATTAAGTGCTTCTCCTTATATTTTTTTATTATTTCTTATTCGTTTTTCTCTGTACTTCGCTCAAGTTTTTTTAATGAAATAAAATTTTCGATATTAGAATTTAAGCATGTGTTGCAAAAATCAACGTGAAGGTATTACTTGCGTATACTGTAATGATTCTACAGGAAACAGCTGCAAAATATCGATTTTCGGTGGAGCGAAATTGTTTTCTTCAAAGGCCAATAATTTATAGTACACATTTTTTGCGCTCACATAAAACCGCGCAAGGGCAATATTGTATATTTTTTTTAATCTTCTCGTATTTTATTGAAAGCCGCTATTTAATTTCTTTACTTTGCATGCGACTTGAGACATCGCGGCAAATTTATTTCCTCGAAGAAAATAAATATCTCCTCTCCAGGACTCCAGCCATGCAGCTACTAAATATATACATTGAAACAAGTTCTTATCAAGTATGAAGGTGCAGAGGGTAGTTTCATACATCTCGGTGCGCTCGGCGGCACGCACTCAAAGTGTCGAAAATTCATCAAGCGAAGAAAGATACCGCTGGGAATAAACAAGCTAGCGCCGCTCCAACTCCACTTAGCGGCGGTGCCGCGCGAACTATCTCCGACGATTTATACCTCGCGCTCGTTCGATTCTCGCGCTCTCTGCCCGCCTCATCGTCGCACCACAAAGCCGGCCCCAAAATCCATTAGCCCTGTTTACGAGAAGGCGAGCGCGTGCGAGGATTCGCACTCTGCGGAAAAAGGGGGGAGGAAAAAAGGAGGAGAGAGCCGCGGGGCCAAGTAGGCACTACGGACGCTCCGTCCGCGGAGGACAATGTAGGCGCGATAAATGATACCATTATCGCGCAGTCGGATCTCCATTAAACCGTAACTACAGCCACGCGGCGCGTCGCCTCTTTCTCTGGGGTGTCATTCGCGCGACCGAAGCGCGCCATTCGCGCGAGCCCTCCCTTTGCATTAGTAATGGCGCATTGTTTCCGGGGGAGAAGTAGACGTCCCGGCCGCGTGAAAAATAGCCGCGGCTTACGGCCCGTGGCGATCCGCAGTTCGAGGGACAAGACGCGATATTATTCCCGCGCCGTCCCGATAAAGCCCGGCCCCCGGCGCGTCGCGTGACAACTGCCTCGCGATAAATCGGGGGAACGAAATCATTAGGGCTCCTCGTTGTTCCTCGTTATTTTCTCCCGGGCCCTCCCTCCGTCCGTGACATTTTTTTCCTCGGCCCGTCCGTCGATCTGCCCGTCCTCTAGGACAGGCCTGGGAAGGGGGGCTGAATAATCATGAGCGCGCGCCTTTAACGCGATTATTGTTTTTGCATTTGGACGGTAATTTCGCGCTGCAGTTCTAGCTTGTCTTTCAAGCGAGATATTGGATTCGGAATTAGAGTAGATTGGAAGATCGAAGTATGAAAACAGATCCAGTATTTGAGTGGAGTTCCGGTAATTCAAATACGATAGCTACGCCAGTGAAAATCTATAAAATTTCATATTTTCAACGGACATTTTCAACGGATGGTAAATTAATCGTTCAAACATTCCTAATGCGGTATGTCTACTAACGGAGTTTTAAATTTCCAGGTAATAACGGAACCCAACGAAATAAAAGTTGAACAAACGTTGCCTTAAGAAAACTCACGGAATTGACATTTTTATTCGGATAGAAGCAAAGTGTGATGTCTGATAAAAGTTTTCTCATCTTTCGCAAACATAATTATGTATAGCTTTTTCTTCCGATACGTATCATCTGGCAGCTAAGAGGAGCATCTGAACGTTAAATGTTCTAAAATGAAATTTTCCAACATCAATTTTGAAGCCAATCAAGATGACTACGCTCTAAATAGATTGGCAAAAGTGAAGGATATTAATTGCAAATAGTCTTGTTACGAGCGCAGAAAAAAATTGGAATGAAAAAGAAGTGGGTGAAACAAAGAAGAGCATCCCCTTGGTATAACGACTTCGCGGATCGCAAAAGCGGAAAGTGGCGGCGGCGTGCGGTAATCTGTATTAATTTATAACGCTACTACCGCCGGCGGCCGGTATGGCGCGAGCGTGGCCCGGTAGTCCCGCGGTGTGGCGGGGGAGACTTTATCGCATCGGCGCATACATCCCCTTCGCCCGGGAGCGGACGGCGGAAGGAGGCGCGCGCGGCCCATTTCGCACGGTTCTCACAATGGAGCAAATGCATTTATTCCGAGCGTCGCGTTTTTATTGTTTTGCGGCTTGAGGCCGCGAATGAAAGGGGAGGGAGGAAGAGAATGGAGGCGGGATGGGTGATAAAATAAGAGCGAGGCCGGAGCGGGCGCCCGAGAGGGACGGAGGTACCGCGCCGAAGCTCGAAAACGACTCCACACCGCGGAACTTTGATAATATCCTTGCGGAGTCTTATACCTGCTTCGCAAAACTCCGGCTTTAATTGAGAAATCGGAGCCTCAAAAGGAACTATTGTCGAAGCTTCATCCGACTACTGTACTTTTCTCCATTAAAAAGGATTCTTTTATAAGGATTTCGCTGAATTTCTGGTCATAACTGCGATCGTTTTGATTTATGAACTTCGCTACATTACATTTATTTTTCAATCATACGGCTGTGTTAAATCGATGTATCATGCTGTACGTCATATGCATAAGTTTTTTACTTATTTTGTAGAAAAAAGTATAACATTGACAGTGATACTAATTTAAATTGTCTAATGCTAAGTTGTATTTAATTGCGAAGAGCAATACAATTTCATAACACCACAGTTCGCCTACTTAATTTTTATATTTAGCAAAATTAATAGATAAACTGTCCGAATATTTCAACTAATTCAATAAAAACCCTTTAAATACATTCGACCCACTGAATTTGAAATCACAAGTAATGGCTCTAAAATGTTAATTAGTAGTTGCAAATAAATTGATTGAATCGAGTGTCCTTTAATCATTACAACTACAATATTCTGTTTAATTGAAATTTTCTTCTCAGGTTTAATCGATTTTAAAATAGTTACTACAGATAAAATCTCAAATTAATTAAAATAAGAAGTAAGCAGATCTACAGTTTTATCTACTATTAATGAATTGATGAAACTTTTCGAGTCGCTGATAAAAGTACTTTCCTAAATTAAATATATTTGTATTTTAATTCATTTATTATACTTAATTAATTATCTCACTCCATAGATCTTAAGTCAGAAGAACATTTAAGGTGATATAAATTTAATGGTAAGGAAGGCAATGTCTGACCATACGCTGACATTCACTACTGGCGTAAAGTCATTGCATCTCTCAATTGATTTAACCACCTCAATGAATTTCTTATCCCATCGAGAGCTAAGAATTGCGTAAAATTCACAAATACACCTGATGATGGGCACTCCCAACTCTTTATCCAGCCACCAGTAGCTGTTCGCTCGAGGAAAATGCCTCTTCAACTAGATTTCCCGCGTCGATCCCCCCTGAATCGTATCTTTTTCATTCTCCCCTAATGAAATCACAGTTCCATCTTCGAAGCCAAGGCGTCGCCTCGCTTTAATCGCGAAGCGAACGGGACCCCGGACCCCCTCTCTCTTTTCCAGTCCAGATTAGATTCTCCACCCCGGCGGAAGACGCCGTCGCACGCAGCACTTTACAGCGCGCGGCGCGCGAACGAGATGGATTTGTTCGCTGAATGTGGGACGGGCACTAAAGCGTGGCCCGTTTACTCTTGCTACATGGAGAGGGGTGGCACGAGGGGGGCAAGAGGGGGCGAACGCGCGACGTTAAGAGTAAACGTTACGACGACGCAGTGAGGGAACGAAAACGTAATACTGTGAGATAGTGGCACTCGAGCGACCTTCTCGAGCAAGAGACGCCGAGGTGAGAGGATGCCCGAGTTAACGGACTGGCTACGGCTGACTTTATTTTTTATGCGTCATTTTTCTCGCTCTTTTTTTTCTTATGTTTTGTCGGTGAAAAATTTGATAGATGATAAAATTTCGGTCTGCAGGAACGGTAAAATTTTATCTGAGATTATAGCCGTGACTTTCTCAACTATTTGTCAATAATTATTTTACGGATGTAATCAATATGAAAAACTGACTGCCAGATATGTATAAGAAATATTTCACTTTTAAAATAATACTGAATAAGTGAATAGAAAATCTGTTAACAAAATGCTGTACATCGTATGCAAAAGCGCCCCTCGAATTGAACATTATATTCACTCACGGAAGCAATCGACAAATATTCTTTCGTGAAAATTCCAGAGATTATTAAAATTTAATGTTATACATGCAAATGAAACTGGCAAAAGTATCTTTCCACGTCATCATCAAAAATGAAAAATGGTACTTCACAATCTGCGAGTTCATCTAGAAAATGAAAACTTATATTAAATTTTTTGAAATTTTATTTCAGGTTAGTAAAAAGTGTCTATGAAATTTGTTAAAATAGAGATTTCCAAGAAAATTTTCCCTCGCAACTAAGCGCTAAGTTACACTGCATATTCTTTTTAAAAATTAAAGTTAATTCTAGTAAAATTTTGAACCTTCACAATATACTGTATGGAATTTTTCTTTTATTTGCCTGCCTTAGTATTTTAATATCTCGTTCTTTAAAAGTACAATTAAGAAGCAAACAAAAAAACGCGGTTGAGCTTTGCCTTGTATCCAAGAAAGCCCAAGGCTCCAATGTTTCAACATTTCGTAATATACAGCGCAGTGAACCTTTGGCATTTTCTTCAAGGCATAATTAAAAATTCAATCCTCTGTAGTTCGAGTCAGACAAATATCTGCAATACGAGAGAAAAAAGATTAAAAAATTCCAGCCTGCTTTGTCTTCCGTCCTCGCTTCGCTCCTCACGAGGAAGTGGCAGTTTAATGTTTTAACGAGCTCGTCGCATTTTTATGCCAGCCAATAAGAGCTGGGCATTTCTTTGTAAAGCGGTGGCAACCGTGCCGGAGTTCACTTTGTATACGCGAATACAAAGCATTTCCTCCGGAATGTATATTACTTCTTCTCCCAGTCTCCGCCCTTCTCCCCTTTTTTCCTACACCCGCGACTCCAATGCGCCGACAACGAGGGAAATTCGCGCAGAAAAATATATTCTTTAGCCTCCCTGTACGCCGAGGTCTCGCGGAAAAGTCTCTAGCCTTGAAAGAGGTGAGGTAGAAAAGGAAAAAAAGGAGGAGGAAAGACCTTTGGTGCATTGTAAAACTGCGCGCCGCGTTTCCTCGCCTCGCGCCATTCTTATGAGCCAAATGTGTACTGCCTGCGGAGTTTCATTAACGCGTTTCTCGCGCGCAGTCGATTGTTGCCACGCCATGACAATATGTCTGAATTCTCCGCAGTACTGTCGGCATATGAAAGTCTGATCTTTCCACCGTTGCGCATTCAATTTTAATTTAATTGCTCCTTATTTTTTATCAAATTAAGGATAATTTTTAGCCGTCTGTTTTGCAGATATTTTAAACTACAGTTAATATTTAATAAAAAAGTGCCGTTAACTAAACTGTTACCAACGAGTATTATCATAATGAAATTTTAATAGCTGCGGCTTTGTATAGATTATAACAGCAAAATGTTATTAGCGTGTCACAGAATTTTATCGCATCATAGCAGAAACTAACGAAAAATTGAGAATGAATATAAATTTTGATTATAAAAATGTTGAATATTATGTTTTTAAAGAAAATGAAGATATTAAACAAATTTATCTCTAAAATTTTTCTGAAAAAGTATATTTTGCACGTAAACCCACATCGGAAAATACCTCGAACCGCGTAATCTCGTTTGGTTTTTTCACGTAGTGGCCTAACCTTCTTCCCCGGAAACGGGCGAGACCCTGGCCGCCGTCAACTAAAATATAATTACCTTGTCGCATCGACCCTCACACCCTCATTTTTCATTTTGCGCGGGTACTCCCCGCCGTATTAAGCGAAGTTCGCCAATATCGTCTCGGGACTACCCTGGCCGAATTGGCATTCACGAGGGCCTTCCGGAGAAAGGTGTGTCTTCTTGCGCGTTGTCAAAATTCAGCTCGCGTTTTGAGTATGTTAATTGAATTAATTAAAGGGACGTCTGGTCGAATCTTCTGCAGCCGAGAGGTGAGAACCGCACCCTCGTTGGTTTTCTAGATCCAGCATTATTATAAAATATTTAGTCTTTTCCCCTCTGCAGAGGGCTGGATTATAAATTTATAGACATGGGTAACTTCTGAATCCTCAGATTATAATTTAATGCAAAGTAACAAGATTATTTCTTAGCTTAATTATAATTTAAGGATTATTTAAGAATTACGTAAATATTTTAGTTTTATTGGACGATTAAAATAAATAAATTTGCAAACAAATGCAAATAAATAAATAAAGCGAAAATTGTAACTGAATTTAACAAAGTAGTTATTCACTAATGTACCTCGTTGAATATTACGCTAACGAATGAATGGAATTTCGCTCAGTATCTTACCGCAGGTTCTTGAATTCTTTGATGCGGCAAGGTAGAAGATTTTGGTCTGCGGTTAAAGCGCAACTAAGAAGCAGATCGCGTTCAGAGAGGCAGGAAATTAATTAATTCTGCAATAATTGTAATTTGTACATTCACGGAGCAAGCAGTAAGACAGAAAACGGATTACGCTAAGGCGTTAGTCGACTTGCCTTCGGGGACGTAAATCTGAGAAGGTCGCCCGACCCTTTTGACTGTAGTCATTTGGTCCTGGAGGCTCAAATTATCTTTGATAACCTGGGATTTATTCAAGACGAATGTAGGTCGTTATAGTACCGCACGCCTCGTGTGTCGCCGAGCCTTTTGCAGCTTTAATTTTCGATTCCCTAAAATACCTACTTCACTCTGCTAATAAATGTCAACTGTTAAATGAAATATCATTTATAAATTAGTGCATTGTAAGGTGATTAAATTCATTTTGAATATATGGAAAATTCGATAGTACCGTTGTCTCGTGTCTGTTCGTTCAACGATTTAAATTAACTAGTTACATTAATTGGACAAAAATATTATTCGCGCCGTATTTTAGGTGAATATAATTGTACTTTCAGTAATAAAGTGCTGCGTTGCAATAGTAAACTGTTAATCCCTTTAAATAAAGCATGCATTTTCGTACTTCAGGTATTACGAAGTTTCATTTTATTTTTACAAATCCTTTAGAAAGCATTTAGTTTCTTGTCGAAAACTGCTAAAGCTCGCCTGAATGCCGATTGCATAATCCTTAGCTGAATTGTAACGATGAATTTTAAAGCGCGATCTGCTATTAAGTTCACAATAGCTAAAAGTATTTAAGCTGTTTTCAAATCTGCGTATCAGCCCTGATCTAGCCAAATCGGATTATGAAAACTTCATTTACATTGTATATTATTAACGTACGCAATTATGTCAAGCATTAAATTATTAAACAAAATATTTTACTTACGATAATAAAATTATTTTCATGAAATTTTTCATCAGACTATAATTTTGTCAAATTATTATTACTGCGAATTTTTCATACCTACTCTGATTTCTCTTAGTCTTCCTATAAGGTAGTATAAAGTTTTGTAATGATTGGAATCGCAAAGTTGTTTCGACCACATCTTGGTTTTGCTAGCGATCGAAAACATTTTAAGTTCATACTTATTGTGTACCAATAAATGAGAAACTGTAGTATATCCTGCAGTACTTAATAGGACATTTTTACTTTAAAAAGTTGGTCAGACCGGGGAAGCGCTTGAAGGAGAGGAAAATACCTCGCAGAAAAGTTAGTTTCTCTTAATCTTTATTTCGTTTTAGTCGTAACTTTTTCCACTTCATGCACGTTGTATCTTTTCGATGGCTTCGCCAGCGTACTTCAGTTATTGCTTCGCGAAGTTCATTTTTAAAATATACCGGACAAAACATCCTAGAATCCGATATTTCTCAGTGTAAACAGGATAAAATTATTGCGTCCGAAGAGAAAACTATCAACTGTTACAATCGCACTGCAAAGCCAAGGTTTAAGTAAACTTGGCCGATAAGAAAATTTACAAAACAGAGCGACTAGCATCGGGCAGGAAAAGACGTAGGACACGCATGGGACATGGGACGGGGCGCAGTCCGCGGCGTAGCGTGCGTCTTGGCCGCGCACGTAGCACAAAGGTCGCCGAGCTAAATCATACAAATTGTGCGGGTTCCTTCTGCCAGTGGGATTTACTCGGGCGGGGCCGCGTCGTTGTTAACCGCGCGCGCATAAACAAAGCAAACTGTCGCCTGAACTAAACCGCAGAGGAGCTTCGGCCCGGCCGGCCCCCCGCCGCGCCTCGCCTTCTTGCGCGAGAAAGAGGGCGAAACTCGTATGGGTAGCTGCGCGACTCATTTTCCTTGTCTGAAGTCAGGCCGCCGCACGGTGTCGTGCGGCTGCAGCCGCGCATATTGCTCGCTCGAGCTATCCCCCGCGCTATCCCGAGCTTTACCTACGAGCGAACAAGGCTCCTCCTCGTTATTTGCTGCACCAACTCGAACGTGCACCTGCACTTTTATCGCGATCCCACGGCCTCGCCCACTTTGCCCGCCTGCGAATTTCTCCTCTATTTATGCGCAATTGACTTTGTTGATTAAACGCACTTTAATATTCAACGGAATTGTTGCTTACTCCCTAATGCCTCCGGGCTTTTACATTCCTTGTGAAATTTAATTTTTAATTCAGTCGAAAATGCTTGGATTTAGTTTTCGTTGTTTATTATAGATTAAAAAATCATTACTTTTTATAACTTTAATTTTCCATATTTAATTGTTAAAATTTAAAAGATTCTCTTTAGTCACAATTTTTAGTAAAAGGATCCTTTCAATTTCTAGCTATATTTCAGTATATCGCTGGGGTGCTGAAGGGGCTAATCGAAGGCATGCATGGACAAGTAGGAACGATCGATGG
This sequence comes from Eurytoma adleriae, assembly GCA_900480045.1. Taxonomy (NCBI): domain Eukaryota; kingdom Metazoa; phylum Arthropoda; class Insecta; order Hymenoptera; family Eurytomidae; genus Eurytoma; species Eurytoma adleriae. The sequence goes on from UXGC01000073.1 coordinate 328,084, forward strand.
ATGTTCGCGCTCGGTGGGCGACTGGTAAAGATTCTAATGACTACTTCGAATACGGTCAATCACTCAGCACCCTATTGGGGTTTTCGGTGAGCGCGACCAAAATCACATTGCGATTGAGCCTTTGAATCGGCAACCCACCTTCCTTTCACTTCACGCCCACCGCTTTGGTTTCTTTTGTCGGGGTCGGTTCTAAAACGCGCGAGCTAGGCATTCGCGCAACAAACCGCGATTTCGCGGCCGTTCCAATCGGACCGATTGTGTCTGCTGCCTAGATACTTCAGGACCCTCAACCTTTTGTGCATCAAATAAATGCTCCGCCGACCGCAGCTAGAATTCCGCCTCTATCTGAGCCTTCCCCGGAAAATCGCTATTCTCCAGTGTTGTAATCGGATGTAACGAAGTCAATAATGTAATTATTCAGAAGTTCGACTAATTTCGTACAGAAAAAATCATGGATTTCTCATCTAAATAATTACTAGCATTTTTTGGAATAAAATATTTTTGAATTTGAATAGAATATTTTTGGGATAAAATATCACCCATTACATCACTCACGCTATTTTGCTTAAGAACATTTTATGAAACTGATTCCACGATTCGCTATGATTTATAAGGATTAACGAACTTCTAAAATTTCCAAATAAATAGACTTAGATTCTAACTAATGTAATTTCCTGATAATTCATTCTCGCCTCCATTGTTTGAAATCATCGTTCATCATATTTCTAGAAGACACGACGATGCGCAACCACCGTCCTAATTATTTATTCAGAAATGTATGAGCGCCTGTTAAAACTATGCGTTCCCGTTTACTCTGGGTCACATTCTTCTACGGGTGAGTGAGTAATGCTGGAAGAAGTTGGGAGTACTGGATGCCAGCGCATTTGCTTGGTACGCAGGCAGGTACGAATGCGAGAGCAAAGTTGCCGCTGTGGTTATTCGGCACTGTCGCCTATAGTAGCGGCAGGAAACTTAAAAAGAATTCTATACGGATAAATCTGCAGATGTTAGTATAACATTTTATCGTGGGCGCGTATCTTATCCTATTTAAAAAAAAGTTCATCTGAAATTACAACTCAGAGAAAAGATCTGCTCTGGAGTTTTCAACTTTCTTCGCTAATTTGCTTTACTGTAGTATTGTTCAGCTGAGCAAAACGAAAATCAATTATTTATGTTTTAATCGCATATGCAATGCGTGATTATTTTTTAAAGACGTTCACTCTTGTCAAAGAAACTTGGTGTTGCATAGTAAAAAAATAGTTTTCTTTCTAAAGTTTTTAACTCGATGTACAAGGTTGTGCCATGAACGTGAATAGAAACGAGTTTTCCATGAGCTCGTTATTTTGAAAACATTTTTAAAGAAAAAAGTGTGTGACCTCGTAATCTTATAAAAACTTCACTTATCTAATGAGTTTAGAAATCTTTAAAAATTAAACCAAAATACTATTTAACAACTGCTAATAACAAATTTTGTATCAAAATGCAGTAGCATCTTGCATATGCAGTTCATCAAGTTTTCGGAAATCAGTGCTTAAAGCGATATTCTCGTAAAGGTGCACACTCCAAATATATAAAAATATCTATTAAAAAGCTTTTACAGGATTAATTGTAAAGCCGAAAAAAGTATAAAATAAGAGAGTAATAATATCGTAAAAGTTTCTATATATGAATCCAATAAAACTTTACGTCCTTCAAATTCATGAAAATGCAACGCTGCACTTGAGCAAAAGTTCGTATACTCAATATCAACCACTAGATGTTCGACGCAACGAGCTGTGCAAACTTTCCAAGAAAGAAAAAGTAAGGATTTTGAAAAACACAACATCTGGGATTTGGTGGTCTCTTTTACCCAGGGCAAATCTTCTAATAAATTCAAGTTAATCCGACAAGTCTAATGAGCTTCTTTAAGACCGGCTGCTTGCGTGCGCCACTCGGAGCACAATGGCGCGCGCGACGGTCCGAAGGAGTGAAACGAACAATACGGCGAGCACCTGCTTCTCCTTCTCTTCTTCTCTCTGCCTCCTTGAGGCGCGCAATTAAAGAAAAAAAATTAATCAACCAAAGAATCTCTTTCCCGGCGACTTGGCCGCCTTTTATTGCGCCGAGAGATTGCACGGAAAGCAAAGAGCAGGCAAGGTCGCGCTCGCGCGCATCGATACTCCCTTTTGCCTCGCAACAAAGATGCTGTCCTTTACTTTTCTACCGCTGCCTGGCTTCTTTTTTTTATCCTCTTTCCTCCTTTTTCCGCCTCGATCTTGGCGTTCCTATCTTCGTTCGAACGAGGGGACGTCCTGCCTTTGTTCTTCTGTAAATTAGTAGTCGGCCCCTTTTAAGGAATCTACGTGAAAGCGCTCTGGCGCCGCGCTGGCTAAGTTCGCCCTCTAAATAGAGGTGTGTAAATTGGGCGACTGCATAAAAATATGTCTCGGTATCGTAGCGAGGAAGCTCGGAAGCAGTAATTACATTGAGGGTTTATGCGTTATTGCCAGTAGCTTCGAAGCTGAGTGGCTGATCAAAGTGAAGGAACCGCCTTACACTTTTTTCTCTCTATAAGCAAAGCCTTGTGGAAGGCTGAAGATGTGCCATTAGCCTACGTGATTTAATACACCTTCTTGTCATTCGATTGTGGTAATGCTGTTTTAGGTTAGTGCAGTAATATTGGCAAAATTTAGTCACTTTTCAGAGATAATTTATTAGTCCAGGCAAAAAGAATAAATAAATTACTTACTCGATAGAAAATTCTAATTACCTAGTTATAAATTAAAAGACCAATGTTTCCCTAAATAGAACGATCTTGGCAAGCGCGACTATCGGCCAATGTCTTAATTATCGTAATTTACAAGGGTAACTTTACGAGTCTACTTAAAGTACATAGACGTGTATAATCACGGTAAGAGGAGAAGAAGAAAGAGAAGCTACGAGAGAACAAGGCACGTGAAGTGCAGTATAAAAATATTTAAATTTAAAAATAATGACATTTTACTTTGCTGAATTTTATAAAACAAATGCTTATATAATTCATTATAATGAAATAGTTTCACAGATATCGTTTAATGTAATTATCTCTCACTTACTCTATTCCTTCAAGGTAACGAGGTTAAAAGTTCAATTTGATATGCAGTTAGTATGCACATGTAGTGCAAGTATGCGCGGATGGTAGTCCTTTAATTTAATTTCGAAGTCACAACTAGTGCAGTATCAGTCAGTAAGTGGATAAATTCTACGTTGGCGTTCGAAATACAAGACTTACTAACGTTTCAAGTTATGGACACGTGAATAAATGATTTCGAGAATAATTTTATTTACATTTGCGACGTGCATATACAAAATGTTTATTGAAATCTGGTGCATTTATAGAACAGAAGGAGCAAATTTAATCAAGTGTTTTTCTTGCAAATGCATTTATTGGCGCGGTATCTCGTTAACCCTGGACTTACAAGATGCGGCAAATCTATCTCCATCTCGAGGGCGAGCTATCGCGATATGGCCGCGACATACCGCAGAAGTGCTTTGCAAATAGCGCTTTAATTATACGGATGCGGCGGGCACAGTCTGCAAAGCAAATCACGTCTGGAGAGCCGAGGGAAGGTGCCAGTTTAGGAAAGGAAAGGAGGGTCGAAGGAGGGAGGGGGTGGGAGAGCAGGTAACTCCAGTTGAGCCAGCGGACAACTCGCGGCCAGCGGCAACCGGCAACCGGGCCCGCGCCGCGCGCTATACCTATATCGGCCCGACGTTTCGGGGAGGATTACCGAGTTTCACTTCCAACCAAGACGACGGAGCGGGACGGAGATAGAGCGCGAGCGCAACTATTAACTGCATCTAATTACAAGGAGGGACGCGCCCGCGACTAGGAGCCAAGGCGACACGGATGCCTAATTAATGACCTCGAGATTTACGCACAGATGCGCGTGAGCGCCTCGTTTTGCATAAGACGTGTGCGCGGCCTGGAGCTTCGCGCGGATAATGTATGTGCTCACCTCCGTCGCTCGAGCCCCCATCCCCCCACAATCTCATCCTGACAGTTTATCATCTAGTCCATCTTCAGTTTTTCCTATTCATGTCTTTCGCTAGTTTCTTCTGAGCAAGAGCTGCAGTGTATGTGAAACCGCTGTGTAATACCCATCAATAAATCTCCCTGTTAGGGAAACGACTGCAAAAAAAATAAAATCTTATTTGCTGTTCACTGACTAATCACTGCATTCAACGGAAGCACTGAGATAATGCAATTAAAGACTATAACAAGAAGGTAGCCGGTCCATTAATTGGCTAATAATGTTACTAACTAGTACCTTCAGCAGAGTAATAATATTCAATTGGTGCAGTCATTAAACTTCCATTTCCAATATGATAGTAGGTTACGTTAAATTACATGACCTGATCCGCTATTCAATGCAGAAGATTCAATTATGTCGTAATTGCGTTGTTATATTCATTATAATCTCTACATTTTTGCAGCTAAGCAATTACTGGGGGCAACCTATGACAAGTACAGTATCGACAGAAAATCAAATAATTAATTATTATTTTAATGATCAGATTCACATTAAAAAGCATACGATAGAGTTTTGGTTATGATTCTAATTACGATGTTCGTTGCATAATACCAATAGAAGAATTTCCTTAATTAATTCAACGAACTGCAACATCAGCCCAAAAAAGTAACACAATCGTGAAAGCTTTAATGGATAAAACTTAACAATTTTTAAGTCAAAAAAGTATCTAAAGTTATCTCGTCAACGAAGCCTTACAAGTTTTTTTTATTATCGTTTTTTACAAGCACCTTTGAAATTATTTTAACTAATTGAAAATCTTTTACTTTGGCAATAGTACGATTTAAAAAATGAATATCATCGATTCTACAAACGTTCGACTGGTCAATTTAGTAACTGATATTTTATTCCATTCAATTATCGTAAATTTCTCAAGACGATAAATTTGGACTCAAACGTCTCTAAATGATGAGCTTTAAAATGGAAAAAGTATATTTAATACTGCATTAGTGGGCGAAGCAGCGAGAAAAATCAATGAAAAAGTCTCAATTAACGAAAGTTTATATTCCAAGAAAGCGACTGTCGACTTCTGGCCGTGGTTGCGGGACTCTTGAAATTCTCATTAATTTTTTGCTGGTACAAAACAAGCGGCGGCAACTGGTATGGCCGGCATCCCTTAAGTACCGACCTGCCGTGACGACCATTAACATAATATTCGCGAATAGCTGCCGCGTTCGCAAAGTGTGACAGCCGTAAACCTTTCCGTAGAAAGCACTCCCCTCGCCCACTCCCCCCTTTCTTTTCCCGACGTCGTACTTTCTGCGGCTCTAGCGCAGCTTTTCATTTTTCGTTTAGTCCCCAACTCCTACACTTCCGACTCTTACCCCCTTCTCCGCTTTTTCCGTCTCTCATTTCGCCAGCGGGGTGGGGCGAAACGAAATGCGCAAGCAGTTACGGTACTTCCTCCATGAAAGTTCGTCTCTCAATTTATCACGTAAGTAGTCTCGTTTAAGAAAACTTGAATCTCCGCTTTCTCGCCTGCAGCCGGAGCCTCAACCGTGCGCGGGGGACTGTTTTATTTGTATTTTGCGTAATATAACTAACAACCGCCTTGCGGACGATGCTCGCGTCACCTTCGCTCAACGGTACCCTCATTGCACTTCTCGCGAAGAATTTTTCATTCCGACTTTTTAGAACGCGTTTCTCAATTTTCCGAAAAAATTCTTTTTATTCAATTTTCTGCGCTAATTAAACAGCAGATAATAACTTTGCAAGTGCAATACTCTGCTGTTTCTTGGCTGCGAATGGATCTAACTTTGTTTTCGCAAGACAAATCCCCTAATTGCAGAAGTAAATTACCGCAAAATTTAATTAGCCCTAGTTCCGAGTACATTAGACATTCAACAGGGTAAAAATGAGTTTAAAACGAGTTAAAACATTCACTTTGGAAAAGTCTCGCGATATCTCAGTAGAAACGTCGAATTTTATTGCAGCGGCGGATCACGCTTTTTTTCAGCGCTCGGAATTAAGCGGGCCGCACTTCTTTGGTAAAAAAACTCAGACCCTTAACGTTTCGCCTCGTATATTTTATCGGGCGAGCCCAGAGAGAGAGAGAGGGGGGGGGGGGGCAGGGGGCAAAAGAGGCAGGCCGATTGCCGGCGGGTTTTCGAACGTAAATCACACGAGCGAACGCGAATCGCCGCAGTGCGCGGGCGCGCACGCTCTCTCGGACTCGTTCGAGCTCCGCAGCCTATAAAACCCCACGGGATTAAGATATAGTTTACCGGATGTCCAATCATAAAACACGCATTTTCCCGGCCGAACGGCCCGGCCTCGTAAAAGCTGCGCATGTCACTTGGGCCTCGGCGCGCGTTTATATTCTCCCTCCGGTACGACGTCGCGCGCGCCTACCGCGCGCCGGAGAAAAGCCCGCCGCGCTCTTATTATTATGCGGGGCTCGCAAAATTGGCTGGTCGCCGACGTCGCGAGCTCGCGCTTTTTCATTGTCGCGTAAAGCGCCGTAATTTCATTTTTCTCCGCGAGCTTGCAGTACTGCGGCGAGACTCTCCCCCACCCCCACTCTGTTCCTAAGCATAAAGCTTTAAACGAGGTATTAGCATATGGGCGAAGGGGGAGGAGTGGTGAGTAACGCAAACTAACACCTGTTAATTACCGGGAAAGTTTTTTAATTGCGTTAAGGCCTCTTGTCTGGGCTTGTTTTGCTTTGTCTTTCCTTTTTGTTTGTGCTTTCTCCATTATTGTTCTCATTATGTTCTTCGCAGTGTTTTGTTTTGCAGTTGAACATTGCTAATACTTCCCACCAAAACTTCGAGTGTAAAGGCTATTTCGTTCGCTGAATTTAATTTGAAATTTGGTGTAATTGGTCTGCTGAGTGATCTACACGCGCTAAGGGTGTATGCGTTGGGTATTTACGTTAAAGACTTTTGTATTAACTTTTGTATTAACTCTAAAGTTCTCTTTTTCATTTATTAATTATTATTTAACTATTTTAATAGAAATTCGTGAGTAAATTTCGAAATGAAATACCTACTAAATTATTGATATTTTGTGAAAAGTTTTCGTAATATTGCTTTTACCATAGCTTTTACCAAGCATTTGCCATAAGACTGGAAGTTTCAACTGATATGCTAAATTTAGACAAGAATGAGACGCCTTAAATGTTATCTACTATTTATTCAGAAAGGCCTATTCTGAAACGATACTTCTATTCTAAATATTTTTTTAATTATTTAAATTAAATAAATTGTATTACGTTTAAGTAACTAAATTTATAGAATTCTTATTTAGATGCAGAGATTTTAACAATTAGTCGTAGTAAATGAACAGGTAAAAATCTAGGTGTTTAGACTGATAAGACTCGCTCTCAAACGCCGAGTGTACCTTTCCTCTCGGTTTGTTATTAACCTCGATTGTTCCTCTGGTGCTAGTCCCTTTTTGCTGCGATTTCTTAATGCACGAGTGCGATAAGATATTAAATGCTAATGGGTAATGACTTGGATCGCAGAATTAAACTAGCTTTTTCTGCGTTTGAATTTTTCGGGCATTATGAGAGGCAGGCTTTTGTGCGACCTACTTTCACCTACTTTTATTACGCAGCGAGTTCTTTCTCACTCCCCCCAAATTCACATTTTCTGGCTATTTAAAATGCACACATGTAGGTCATTGATATCTGCAAAAATTAGAATTTTGCAGCATTTTTTAGCTATTTCTTTTTAAACAACCGTGAAATTTGAATGTTGCTGAATGTCTGTTTTACTAAAATAATTTTGAATATAAAAAGTGTGCTGAGTTATAAAAATAAACCAGTCTTTTTAATAACTTAGCATGAAAAAAATGGGATGTGCATTTTATCCACATTAAAAAAAAACAATTTTCGCATTTTAATAAAGCAACTATTTTAGAAAAGAGACACATAAATAAAGAATATTACATTTAATTAAAATGATGTATTTAAAATCTTCGCGTATTCGAAATTTTTTCACAAAATTAACATCGTCTGTGAAAAAGCCGAGTTTCCATTTTTAGTAAATTTAATAGAGCCCACTTTAACAATAATAATATTCAATGGATTTAAATTCTATCTCTTGTTTACGAGCTACTGTCCCATGAAGTGAGTCGTTTCAGCGTTGTAAACTCCTTTCCGCGCGTAAATAAAGATAGCAACACTCTGGCGTTTACGCGCTAAAAAACAAGAACAATCCCGGCCTCCGGAAAAAAACAGCGTCGCAGCGTGGACGATGGAAGCTATGAAGTTTCGGCGTTTCGGAAAGTTTGCTTTGATCGCCCGGCGCCGTTATAAAAAAAACCCGCGCCTCGAATTTGATTAAAAAACAAAAGTGCCGGAGGGGCTGGGTGGCCGTTCCCGCGGTGGGGATTTACCCTTTATATCCTGGCCGTCGGGCGAGGGCGCGAATTAAAGTGGAAAGGTGAGAACGAGCGGGGCTCAGAGCGAGAGGCGGCGGCGGCAGAAGCGAGGAAAGATTCTTGGAAAGAAATGTAATAATGTTTGCTATCGCACCGGGCGGATAAGGTTTAGATCCCCGGCGGGGCTCGCGATGTCGCCTCCCTTTGAGTTATTTCGCGGGAATCAATATCGGAAACCATTTGGTGCGCGCGCGACCCAGCGCCGGCCTCAAATCTTCGCTAAATTGATAGCGTTAGAGCGGAACGACTCGCCACGCGAGCGTGTACTTCGCTCCTTAGTCGCCTTCTTTCTTCCTCTCCCTAGATCCTCTCGTTTTTTACCGACGCCGGGAAATGAATAGGCACAGTCATTCTTCTTGGGAGAATAATATCTTTTTATGAAACATTGGCCGGGCCGAGCCGAGTCGAGGGGGTTGAATACGATTTTAAGGATTGCCTTAAGTGAATGCCGGATAAATTTTATTGCTTCGCGGTTACCCGTTTGATGCGAAACGAAGATGAATGGCCAGAACATTTATTTCGCCGCCGACGTAATGAACCTTCAGAGATTTCAATGCGTTTATGCCACGGATTCCCGTAATGCTTGTTGCTCATTTCAATATTAAAGAGAGGCTTCTGCAAACTTTCGGAAAATGGTGCCGATGGGCCGCCGCAATTAAAAAGTTAATGAGTTCGAAGGGCAATTAAAAATTCGGAAGGAACGAGAGTCCGAGCGGAGGGAATTTAAAAAAAATGTACCCGGCGGAGCAGCTTTTTCAATTGTTCGACCAGCAACCCTGTCAGCTTGACGTTATTTTTTTCGGTTGGAATTTCAGTTACTCGACTTATTAAAAATTTTCGAACCGCACGATGGGAAGATAGGCAGTCGAAAAACTGCGAATCGAGCGAAATGTCACGGGCAAGCGGTCGGGGTGCGCGGGTGCGCGCGGCCGCGCGGATTTTCGTTCATTTCGGATGTTTTAATTAAAGTTGAAAAGCCGCGCGGCTTGCGAAAAGTTCTTCAATTACTCTCGAGATTTTCGCGGGTTGCGGGCCGCGGCCGGCTATATCCCCGAAAAACGAATGCTAATTATGCCCCGCGCGCATTCACATCGCCTCCTTACATTCGCACTTTGGCCCGACGCTTTTGTTCCCGCTCGAGCTTAAAAATAAAAATCTCCAATCATCCGCCTCCTTTTGTTCGGGCGCGGTCCGGGCGCGGGCGTCAACAAAATCGGCTGGGCGATTAATTGCGCTAATTCCGCCCGACTAAAAGAGGAGCTTTAATTTCAGAACAATCGCGGCCGAGCTCGCCCTTCGATTAGCGCGGCGCGAATGCGCGATTTAAACGCGCTTTTTGTTTCGCCGCGCTTTATTTAATTGTTCGGAGCTCAATCCCAGCCTCTCCAGCAGCCGCGCGTCTGATCGAATTTCGAATATCCGCGCACCTCGGAATTTAATATATTCCGCTAGTTTTCAAAGTGGCCAGAGCGACTGCAGCCAATTTCGCTAGCCGAATGGGAGAAATCGATGAATTGCCGCTCGTTCGCGCGGCGATACACGCAATTTCGCGATACACGCAAATTACAATTCGCACCAAGGAGAGATCCTGCTATGAAAAGAGAACACTTTGAAAGGTCTTTTTTCCGCGTTCGCGATCGATTGCGCGCGTTCTCGAGTATTTCCCTGTCGACGAACAGAGTGCGGCCTTGTTCCTTTTCTGCGCGCTTCGTCCCCGCTGTAAGGCTGAAAAAAAGTGCACGGATTGCAGCGGCGGACGGGCGACGGGCGACGAGCGCGGAGTTTTGTTTTGCCGCCTGCCGGACCGAACGGATGAGTAGCCAGGCTCGCGAGGAGCGAGCGAGGGAGAGAGGCATCGGACTTGCCGTTAATTAACCACTTAGTACCCCGAGAGCCGAAGCCATATTGACGGCCACTAGACCGGTTAACAATGGAAATAATTGGATGGTGCAATTTCATTGACTACCCTCCGCTGCCGGCCGTCCCGACAGCTCCTCTGTGTCTTTTTCTCTTATTTAGCGTGCCGGAAGCGAGATTGCGAAATTTCAGTCCACTACTTCCACTGTCTTCGTCGTCTCTTTGTCATCAATGGAAAATACGCTCTTGCCTAATTGCAGGACAGGCTCGATCGGATGATCAAAACATCAGTTGGGGGTCTGAAAATGGGATTGCAAATTTTAACAAGAACAAATGTCGAACCGATTCATTTCTAAAAAGCTCTCAAATGTTACACATTAAAGATTGAAATTAAATCCGAAATAGTATTGGATCGAACATTTTAACCAGGGGGAGGTATATTCAAAAACATGTAAATAAATAAAAAGCCATTTTAACGATCTCGTTACGCAGCATCCAATATGCGAATATACGGGTGAACCTGCAAATGATTAATTAATGCAATCCAGTATATCCTTTCTCAATTTACTCTGTAGTTTTGATGAAGTGATGAATTTCATTCATTAATTCCTGGTAGATATCTGCTGGATATCAACAGGAATTAGTAACAAATAACAATCTGTCTTTGGAAAATTAAATCCTTTGACTTCCTGGATTTTTTATTATGTGAAAATCTTCAGTAAATGCTCAAAAATATAAGTGAAAGAATATTTATATAAACGAATTGGGTCCTATAAAAATCGGTAATTTTTATATTTTTACTGGAGTTGTTACTTTCTTCTAAAAATGATATTTATACAAATATTAAATAAGACCTTGACTGAAATAAAAATATTTAAACCAAATGTACAGAACCTGCGTACAAGGGTATCTCCATAAACAATCCGAGGTCATTTATATCTACTTTACGGAATGCCTTTACTTTCCCTCTCAACGTTTCTCATTCCATGAGTAACCATTCAACTTGGAAACAAAAAAATTGACTACCTTTGAATCTTTCAGCATTCACTTCACCCAGCAAAAAAATGACAATATGAAAGAGGAAAAGGAAAAAAATCGACTTCGTATATCCTTCAGTCAGTGAAGGGAAAAGTTGTAGAAAAATCCGGGAATTACGTGAAAAACGAAGCAAGGCTCATACGGTACGGCGAAAAGACGAGCAAGTACCATGAATGGGGAAAAGTAGTGAGATGCCGAGTGAAAGAATGTAAGTACGTATAGAAACGGGCAGTCCTATACACACATATATACATCGAGAGGAGAAGAGAGGGAGAGAGAATCAGTTTCAAGAGAAGAACGACTGCGACGACTGCAACGTTTAAACTATTTTTACACGTCAAAGGTAGAACGGAACCTCACATTGAGTCCACCGTCACTGAATTTTCTCCATCGGATTTACCCTTTGCCCACTTCCTTCTCCGCTTGATTCCCCTTCGCCTCCCTCTCTTCCCCCTCCCCCTCTCTCCACTCACGGTCTTTCTTTACGAGCGATTAGATCGTTTTTATCGCGGATCAGGCTCGCGCGCTTATGTGTGCCCAGGAAATGCCGAAAGTGAGAGACGCTTTCTCTTAGCACAGCTGTAGGAGAACACAATGCGGATGTCGCAAACTCCTTTTCTTGTTACTCTCGCGACTCTTTCCTGATTTCCTCCCTCCCGCGTCTCACGTCTCTCCCTCTCGTCCGCCTTTATTCCATTCTTCCTCTGTCACCTCTCCTTTAACTTTCCACTTCTTTTTCCGTCCGCCTTCTTACCTCCAACGGCTTCCATGGCGTATCTACCGCCGTACCGCCGGCTTTTTTCAGCCGTTGGATACCGAAGAAACGATCGGGGCCTTAGATAGCGCCACGACGAACGTTTGTTGTTTCTCCTTATCACGGAGAGTACAGAAAGAGAGGCTACGACCTATACCCTGCTGCAAAGAGTGTACTCTTTAATTCTTTATGAAGTACTCGTGTCTTATCTGCGGCAGACTTTTGCGCAACTTTTTACGCTCGGCCGAGTGCAACGCCGTTTTTTCCGTTTACTTTAATTTCATTCGCAGTGGGGTCGAATTATTTACTGCGTTTACAGTGTAATTAAGTTAGCAGAAAATTCATCACATTTTTCACTTGTAAGTTGAATGCGTTCAAGATTTAATTTTAATTGGATTAATGAATTTTTACGCGAGCTATAAACTGCACGTCGATTAATAATAAAAGGCCAGGAAAAAGGGATTAGCCGAAAGCCCACAAAAACACGCAATAACGGAAGAAAAAATAAAACTAAACGACAAAAGATGTCTCCCTCTCTTTAATTTAAAGCAGGACATCAAACAACGTGGAAAAAAGTGTCGTATAACACTTTTCCAATAATAATTTTGTTTCGCCAAGCTGATCCCGTTAAAACGAAGGACATAAAAAAGGGTATAGCCGTCGGTGCGCGCGGGTATATAGGCACGCGCGTAAAATCACGCAACACGCACAAAAAAAATAATAAACAAAGCTTGAGAGAACCTAGTGAAAGAATTACTACAGTAAAATCGACGGGGCGCTTCACTCGTCAGCCCATCGTTGACGCAGTGCTTTTTTTTACGAGCTCGTAAAGCCGGACGGTAGTGCGGTGCGCGCGCCCACGCGGTATTATGTACCCTCCTTGAAGCCGAAAATTCAACTTCCCCCTGACTCGGTGTAACCCGAGGCCGTGGCAAGACACCGCAAGCAGCTCCTGCTTTCCTTCCTCCCGGATGGAAGTATAAAGCATAAAAGGAGTCGGGGCGCAACTACTCTGTACCTTTTTTTACGCGCCTGCAATCCACGAATCCGAGGCTGTCCCTTGTAATACCCACGACGGCGAGCTCGATGCCGAGATGTACCACGCACCGGAAATCGAAAAACTGAAATCGATTCGGAGTCCGGCACTAGCAGTTGCATACGCCTCGTTAAACTCACGCGCGAAATCGGATGTACTGTATATCGCGTTCAACTTCTAGGCAGAATGAAATTGCTCTTGCGTAGGCAAACGAACGCGTGCTTACACATTTTGGCGAGGAGTAGATACATAATCATGAGTCTCCGCAGACCCAAAATCTTGATGTATGTTTATGTTATGTGCATGCATAGATAAGAAATGAAACATTGTCCGAAGTCGAGAAAATTCGCGCTTGTAGAAAGATTGTACGTCTTGTCAGACTCTTTCTCCTGCGACTCTACACGTCGTATAAATTCTGTATTATCGGGCGGACGTGAATTATTTTTCTGAAAACTTTTTTGTTCTGCGTACTCAGTGAATTTTATCGCAAAAAATTTATAAGGATTTTTTGTATCCAGCAAAAGGATTCTTACACCAACAATGGGTTAGTATAATAGAATGAACTGAGCTTTTTATCGTAAATGATAATTCCCTGTGAAAAAATCCGTTTCTATTTTTTTATTATATATAAAAAATTTAATCACGGGCTCACGCAATGATGAGAAAAGAAAGAAATGTTAATTATTATTGGATTAAATACTAACACGCACAGTACCGATGAATGATGAACAACGTAAATGAGTAATATACAAAAGCTAACCGTAAAAAGTCTAAATTGCAAACTGTGCGTTTGAAGATGAGCAAACTATCAATATTCCATTAATATATTTTTAACGATCGCCTATTGAGTAATGCGAATTTTACTTTCCTATATTTTAGACGCCTTTGATTCTATACTTCATGATCTCTTTGTAGATAAAGTAATCGAATTTCTAGTTAATGAACCGGAAAGGTATGAATGAAGAAACGAACGTTTTCTCTATTATTTCTTCCTTCTATAGTTGGTCCCTATTTAAACTAATGTAACACCGATTTTATAAGAATAAAAAGTCGAAATTTTTTTGATGAAAAAATAAATTTTATTTCATAAAATAAATTACATTTTATATTCCTACTCGATAACTATCATTAATTCATAAATATACACTATATTTATCAATTTAAATCGTACATTTTTAACTCTCTAAAATTTTTTAAGCGAATTGTATCTTTATAGTCAGAATTAAAAATTGCTTTACACATATGCAAGCTCATTTACATGTACGCATACCAAAACTTCTCTCTGCTAATTGTCTGCTTCCTCGTTTTTCGCGAATCCTCGCAATTTCAGTTACGTTACTGTTACTGTTAATGACTGAAAATTTGTTTCCACATTGAAAATTTTTCTCTATTCAGACACAGAGTTTTTAATATACTCATTTTGTGTAACGAGAGAACTAGTAAATAAGTCGACAAAAAATTCATCAACTATTAATTCACCTCTGGATGAGTAATTACACTTCATCAGTAAAAACGAATTTATTTAAAATAAAAAAAATTGATTAATAATGCATTTCAATTAGTGTACATTCTCATTGTCTGCGAATAATTGGAGATACGTTTAAAAACTGCGCAATGATTATACACTAATGTACATTTAAGAGGGAAAAAGTAGCACTCAAGAGTTAATAAGACCCATTATAACTTCGTACTGGCCGGAAAAATCGAGCTGCGGAGTTTCTTATTACGAACACACGTGCATTGTCATACATGCCAGGCTGTTCATTAGCGCGGAAGAAGCATACTTCGCGCACGCTCGATATTAATTAGTCGGGTTATAGGCAATTTCGCGAGCAGCTCCTGTACCTGTACGCATCTGATCGCTCCGCCGATCCGAATATTTCGCCCACGCAAAAAGTACCTCCGATTTTACAGTCATTAATTTCTCTGCAATTACGAGAGCCAAGAGTTATCGAAGGGTAACTTTATTTCCACCTCCTCTCCTTCGCTAATATTGTACTCCATTGTAATTTTTCCATTTAATATGTAATAACTTGCCAATTCGGTATTTAATTTTTGTATACTTCACTGGCAAGTGCACTTAATTACAATAATTATTCGAATAAATAAAATAAAAATATATTTGTTCTCAGTTTTAAGGGTAAAAGTTATAAATGTAAAACAATTCATTAGAGAATGGAATGAAAATCACGCTGTCTGACTAATGTTGACATGAACTACTTGTATTTCCTGCAGGTAAGTGACATTACTGTGGAGTACAATGTACTATTGAATAAAAGACAAATTCATTGCTGAAGCGAGCAATATGACAATAGATTCGATCCATTATGATATGTTTACATTCATGTGAGAATAGGACGAAATAACGGAATCTCAGATGATTATCCGATTCGCTCGGTCTCCGTTCGGCCGCGAACTATTGGCCCGAGGCAAAGTTTCCGGTGAGCTGAGCGAAGCCCGGTACCTTGCAAAAAAGTTGGGGTCAAACTATTTTCTCGACGACGCGAGCGACGGCCAGAGGAAAGCACTTGTCACTTGGCCAGCGGCTAGCCGGACAAATCCGACGCCCGGGCCCGGAGACGGGACAAGCGGCCGGCCGGGCGCACGTAAAAAGGACGCGAGTAATAAATCCGAGAATAAAAAGGATCGAATACATATGCAAGGCATCCCGGCCGGGGGCGGGAGACGGAGGACGAGGAAAATGAAGAAAGCGGAAAACCGAGGAGCGACAATGGTGGACCGACGGAGGGGCGGGAAGGGGACGGGGAGAGGAGAGATACTCCCGCGTGGCAATAAAAAGATCGAGAGGCGGAGGCGGGAGGGGATTAGGTATAAGGTGGCCACGTTGGCACTTTTGAATGTCTTGGAAGTGGCATAATATGCTTCAGCGCTCGTGATTAAAGTTAACGCCGCGTTTGCCACGCGAGCGTATTTCATGGACTCGCTTAGACGTTCTTCCTCTCGCTCCCTCTCTTTCTCTCTCTCTTTGCCCTCACTTCTCGAGCTCGAGCGCGGCGAAAAGACGAAAGTGACTCGGAAAGGGGCCACCACAGGATTAAGAAAAGCACCGAGACTTTTCGAGATTTTTTGAGTTACGGCGTAGCATAGGTGGCGCGTATGCGCGACTTAATTTTTCTCAAGCTCCGCTCGCTTCTCTTTTTTCTCTTTTCTCAGAGTAAGAGCAAACTCATTTGATTACATGGAGTGGATTAAATAAGTCTTCTTTTTACAGGTGTGGATTTTTTCCCTTAATTACAGTGTTCACAGAGTTTTTTTATTTTAGTTGTTTGCTTCGTGCGAATTGGCTGCGACAGTTTTTAAATTTGTTTGCTGTCAGCTATTTACCGCACGGTAGATTGATTTTTGTATTAAACTTTTAGAATTTAATTTTTTATGAAGAAGAAACTATTTTAATCATGCTCTTCGAAATTGCAAAATATGTAACTCATAAATGTGAAATTTCTAATATGAATTAAAAGTCAGTATAAAAAATGAATATTTTTTTTATATCAATATATGGTTTATCAAAGTTTTGTTTTTCTGAAACGTATATTTGTCCACACAAATACTGAACTGAATGTGGAAACTAATTAAATAAAAAAGGAATATTTATTAATATTAAAGATATTTTTATTTTTAAAAAATTAATACGACATGTAATATAAAATTATTAATTTTCAAAGTCGTTAGCAAATGTTTTACACTAAAGTTTCGTTATGCAGCAGCAATAAACAATATTGCGTCCTCACAGGCGAAGCCCTGTGACGATGAAAAAAAGTTTTTGAGACAACACTGTAGAACACTATAGAAATTTTTTGTGAGTGTATCTGTGTTTATGCGTGTATGTGAAAGTAGTAAACTGTAACTTTCTCTTTTTGAGGTCGATATTTTTCGAGTTCCGCTAAAAATGTTTGTTTTACTTTCAGAATGGGTAGAAGATAATAAAAATATATGCCAAACTTTTATAACGTTTTCATGCAAATTAAATTAAAAGATATTAATTTCAACAAAAAAGGATCACGTATTTTATTTTTTATAAATTTCAGTTCTTCATAAATAACTAATTACATGTATTTAAATAAATGTTTGTTTCTTCATGTAGCATATTTATAAGTTTCAAAGTAAATCAACGAGCTGAAATAATGAGGTGCAAAAACCATGTTATAAGTAATATAAAAGTAAAAGTTACGTAATGTTCAAAATGATCTTGTTAATGCTCAAGAGGATTTAATGGTAGCAGATAAGTGAAATATGATCATATACTACTTTGGTTTATTAAAGGGAAGTTACTTCAAACTTTCGAAACACTTTTCATAATCTGTGTCAAATTAAGTAATTTTCGAAGTACTGGCTGTACTAACTTATGATGAAAAACGAGCTAGGTCAGATTTTCTCATAATCTTTGTACTTTACGATTAATTTAAATTTTATCATATTTATTTAACATTTTTAGTCCCCATTAACTATGCAATCTGAAAAATTCATTGCAACAATTTTAGTAGAGCATGAATTTTATTTTGTTATTACATTTTGAAAATACTTATAATGTCGTTTTATTTGCCAAAATAAAAAAAAAAGTAGAGTTAACCGAACAACGTCGCGCACCCATACAGATCCAAAGCTTCACACAAGGGAAATCTTCATGCATATCCTCGCTATGCTATGGTTCAGTCGGTTAACGAAGGGGCACCGAGAAGTAGCAGCGGTAGCCGAGATCCCGCACGCGCGTATAAAGTATCCCCTTTAAATGAGCGAACCGTCAATCGGCCCGCATATCTCGTTTTCTTACTTTCCAGCGCGGAGGAACCCGCCCGGCTTCGCCACAAAGCGAGCGCCGCTTTTAATCGAGTTACCCCGCGACTCGATTGTGTTAAGTCGGCGAGCGACGCCGGAAAGTTTGGCGATTGTAAAAAGATTCGATGGAGAAGGCTGCGGGAGGCGAGGCGCATTTTAATTGAAAATCGACGCCGCGCTCCTCTTTTCGTACTACCCGCGGTTATATCAGGCGGTAAAGATGAAAAGCGGATCGAGTAAGGGTGTGGGATGCTTATGTCTCAAGTGGGCGTAAAAGTTGCAAGAGGTTTCAACCCGCATTGAATTTTCAATTAAAAATTCGGAATTGAGATTTTATTTTTCATTTTATATCTCCTTAGGTATACGAAAAGCCAATATTTTCTTGAGAGAAAAACAAGACTCTGCTCTACTGGCATAACAAAACTTTCAAGATTTTAAGGTTCAAGTTTTTTATGAAAACAACTTGAATTAGTATATTCATACTTAAATAACTTAATTAATTAGTGAGAAATAGACGCTAATTTATTAAACGAATATTCTTAAATTTTTTAATATTTTATAACAAGAAATCAATATTACAAAATCAATAACGAAAAGTTTATGAATATTCTGATTATAAAAAGTTATCAACATTACCTAGTTAGAAGATTTACGGAAATTTGAAATAACACTTTAAGCTGATCGAACGTGGAGGTGTTTACCAATCCAATATTATTCATCCCTTACTCAAACAAATCAAATCCTGATATCGTAAAAAGTGTTTTTAGAACATCGACCGCGGTAAAATAAATCGGAATAAAAATTGCCAAAGCGTATAATTTTATCAATAATATCAATATTTCGCATATCGCGCCCGCAGAACCGGCTTTCACAAAGGCAAAAAATTTCGAGCAGTGCATTATTCTCCAACGCTCGCAAATCGCGAAAATCAACAAATATAGAAATCTACGGAAGGGGCATCTCCTTAACAAACGAGTTTCTGCTACTTGCTTAAGTGTGAGACATGCCAAACAATGGGATAATATCGAATTTGACGCTCTGATTCGCAGCGCAAGCAGCTCGCGAAATAACGAATTAAAAGTTCATCCGAGGATTAAATTTGCGTAAGGGAAGTGAAAGGCGAAGGCGCGCCTCGGCTGAGGCAACACTTGCGTGACTGCGGAGGCGCGTGCGGGTGTCGCGCGTTCAATTTTCCCCGATGCAATTACCCGAGGAATCTGCGCGGCGAGTGGGCCAAGTCGCACGTGTTACACGCATGCGTCAGGGCTGCATTAACCGCTCGCGCCTCCGCTCCGCGAACTTGGTGAAACAATTCTCCCCGCAATTGAACCGCGCGCAATCTCGCGCGCCTCGATTGCTCGGCCAATGAGCTCGCGCCGCGACGCCGACTCGCGAGCTTTTTAATTAGGCAAATGCGGCATTAGCCGCAGCCGGATGGGCTGATGAAAAATACGGGGAGCGGGATTTGCGCTCATTTATTTGCCTTTTTTTCTTTATTAAATTCAAATGATGGATATCTTTGCTTTACGAACAGGTATCGCGCGCAGGTTTTTTACTCCTGACGAGAAATTGGGTTAATTACACGGGTTCGCAAGCATAAAAGATTATTTTCTCGAAGGGATTCCAGGAATATTTTATATCTTGATGGATTAACACCTTTGACATCGTGCAGTAAGCTGACTTGTTACTGAATGTGTGATATTTCCTGGAAGCTTGTTACATGTTTTACTCATTTGCTTAATTACCTAGTTGTCGAAGAGCGCATTCAAAAAAACTAAATGAGAAATATGACGGTAATATTTTTTTGAAGAAGGTAGACTGTAAAATCTCGTATTTTAGAATTTTAGTTATTCAGTTCAAAATAAAGCAGAAAGAAAAACTTGAATGAACTCGGATTAACGAATATTTGGTAGAGTCTAAAATGATAAATTTTTTGTGTACCTCGATTACACTTGTGGAGTATCAACAAGCTTGATGCGACTGCGGAATAAATTTTCTAAACTACATCAGGTCTTATTGCGAGATACCGAAAAGGAAGCCGGCGAGCTTTTAAGAGAATCGCTTTGCCCCGCGCTCAAATCCGTTTTTCCGCTCGATAGGATTCACCCCTTTCGTTCCATTGATAAATCAAGCGAACAACGGGGAATATCCTTGCGACCTCCTGCTACCTAACCTCCCCCCGTTCCCTTCTCTTTTTCGTTTTCTCCTCGTCATTTATCGATCCGGCGGAAATTCGCCTTCGATGTACGTCGCGAGTGATAGGGGTATGCGCCAATGAATACGGAAACACGCTGGATCCATAACGTTTCGCGGGCCGATTGGCTTCCCGGCGCGGGAGGGTTAGCCGCGCCTCGCGAGCGGCGTCGAAAGTCGAAGACGCGGCTGTGCAATCTAGCGCGCGAGGCCGTTGCTTCATTTTTTCACGACGGACGCGCGAGCGAAAAGCGAGAAAATGAAATTTACTTCTTTTATTGCCCGCGCTTCCAGCTCTTACGAAAAGTTTTATAAGTTTACCTGTGGGAGAATATGAAAAGTATTCATTCGGGCATCCCGGGCAAAGCCACCGTTCGTATATCCGACTGTGCTCGCGCGCGGGCGTGTGTGTGTGTTTGTAAGCTTCCGCGCGGTGAGAGCCTGATTGAAATATTTATCTTACTGTTCGTTGCTTTTGTGAGAAAGGCTGCTGCTCGTCCATTTCTGCTCGTTAACTCGTTCGAGTATTTATACAACACGTTTCGCGTTTTTCAGTTATTTATCATTGACAGATACTGTTTACTGTTTTTTTATGAGTAAAAAGCTGTCGCTCATTGTTAATTTGCTTTTTTAATTCATGAAAATTGAACAGCACTGAAAAGCCTGTGAAAACAGTTCCCAAACAGAATCATTAATCATTAAATTGAGTTAGCTACACCATTGCATGTCGAAAAATATTAAAAATTTTGTTTTTTAAATTAAAAATTCCATGTTCAGGCATACAATGAATAATGCAAATTGATTTTTCACTGTTAAAAATAGTATGGACATGTGTTAGTTGGGATTACAGCTAGTCGAATATTGTACAACACTTGTATTATATGAAATAATGATATTATTGTTAATTGATTTCAGTAAAGTAGATCATTAATTCTATAAAATTATCAGAGTAATGCAGATTAAGACTCGCGTATTTCAGAAATAACGAACAACATTTTAGTTATTTAAAAGTTTGAATTATTAGCCAAAATTCGCGATAGCTGGTTGTCAAATAAATTTTCGTTTTAATTGTACGAAAAGTACGTCGGGGCATCCAGCAAGTAATTAAAAAAGTCAGCCATTCCCAAATAACTCCGGCATAGCCCGAAAATATATGCCCGGTTAATCCATCACCGGCGTAGAAAAATGTTCATATTCATGCGCTACCTTACATGACTGCGGAGCAAAAAAAGACGCAATATCTCCGGATAAGTGCGGTCCGGGCACTCGAATTCGTCAGAAGCAATCGAAACGCATAAACCCGGGCCTCCGCAGCCGCCGCAGCAGCTCCACCGACGACTATTCGCGTAAAAGGCCAGTGAATGTACTCGGCGATCTCCTCGCCCGGTACATCCCCTCATTCCCCCCGGGCTCCATGCAAATGAGTAAAAAGTGCGGCGATATATCCCGAGCGACGAGTCGTCGTCCCATTGAGAGGCCGCGCGGTCAGAGTCTAAATTGCAAGTGTGTAAGCGCGAGTGTCGCCGCGGAGAATTATTAACGCTCCCCCGCTCGTATCGGCGTTTATGCGCGGCTTTCGCCGCCGGGGATAACCTCCCCCGCCGCTCTCTGCATTTAAATGTCGTACTTTCGGAGCGGCCTGATCGAATGGCCCTCGGCGACCCCTTTCTCTTCCTCGGAGCCATCGACCTCTCGCGAGTGTTGCCGCACCTCTCGGACATATTTTCGTCGCGACATCGACGCCGCGGGGGCCAAGGAGCAACCGGGCAATTGATTCGCCTCGGTGCGCTCGCGAACGAAAAGAGAGAGAGAGACTCTCGATGAAAAGTTTCGTTGGCCGCGTTTCAGCGAGTCCGGGGGCAACTTTAAAAAATTAAGTCTACACATAAATTGTTGCGAATGCCGTAACGAGTGCCGAAGTTGCCGCCCCCGCTCCCTCCGAGGCTCCCCCCGAGCCTCCCGGGCGGATCGGAAAGTTTGCTTGTTGTGCGCGAAGTACACTTCCCAAGTGGAATTCCCAGATAAGATGCATCGCGCCGGTTATTACGAGCCGAGAAGTCGCGCCAGAGATAGACATTTTTCCGGCGCGCGGAGCACCTGAGCGGCCAACGCGTCGGCGTAATTGAGACCGCGGGAGATGATAGCGTGCGCGCATGTAAAAAAGATATCGGCGCCGACGAGAGTTCAATCAGAGTCGGAAAGAGCCCGGCTATTTCAGATAATTGAAAGTCGTAAATTTCGACGGCTGAGGGCGCACGGGCGCGCGAGCGATCCGCGATTAGCTCTAACAACGAGCTATATAGACGGGCAAATCGAATCTCTCAGCGCCCTTATCCCCCGGCCGCCGCTGCACCCCAATAACACCTTACAGTCATGCAAACTCCGGCTTATTTTCCTCCTTGCCGAAATTGTTCGATGACCCAGCAGATATTAATCCCGAGATTGAATAACGCCGGCGCTCTGTTCCCTCCCACCTGCGATATTTCTCCGAAACATCCTTTAATGATCGCGATTCTTCAGGAAAATCTCGACAGCCGGATAATAATAAAAGTCTCGGCGAGTAATGTGCATACCTCGAGTGGGATTAAAAAGCCTCGTAGATCAAAGTTGATGAGAAAAGATATTATAATAGCTTTATGCAGCGCTAAAATTCGCAATCGACAGCTGACTTGGGAGAAAAGCCGGGAAAGGAGAGCTGCGGGAGTGGAGTTCGTCCAACGGCCGTTTCTATTTAAAGTTACTTAATAAGTTACAATAAAGGTACGCGGGCACTGGCTTTGTTCGGCTCGCCGCGAAAATCCCGCCAAGTGGAATTCTTATATTACTCGAGTGAATATTGCGCGGTAAAGGAGCGAGCTCGGCCCCGTTTTAAAGAGCGCCTCGTTAAAGGGGGAAATCTAATTAAGAAGTCGGGCGCGCAAAAGGACGATGATAACTCCGGGGCTCTTTAAGCCCTCGCGTACACATAGGAGCGGGCTCGCGGCGCGCGCGTCGTCAACCGCGTCAATGGCGGTAATAGATGGTTGGGAGCCGCGGGCGCAAAACTGAATTAAGCCGGCAAAGTTATTCGCGCGCGCCGCCCGCGCCGCCCGAGATTCGAAAGTAACTTTATTGACGCCTCGTTACGCGATTTCTGTTTTATCCGCGGGCGCGCGCCCGCGCGCGAGTCGAGAGCGCGTCGGTAATGGCTATCCACACTAATACTGATTGAGGGCTTTCGAAATTGCTCGATGCCTGTTGCTGAGTGCTTGCCGCCGTATAACGACATAAGCAGCTTTTACTCGCCTTTTTAACGGCTCTGATTATGCTGAGTTATTGAATTCTCATGGGCGCGTTGCGCGCTTTGTTATTGACGCTGCAGGCCGTCCGAACCTTCCACCGATGATTCCGACCAAATTTATAATACACTCCACGAGTCAACTTTACGATTAATAAATTGCAATATCGACTAATGGTATAACTCGACATTTTTCCCAGATGTTCAATTATAGCTATTACTTCGTATTGTTGTAGCTTTACGATTAATTAAAAGTTCATTTAAATTAATTGATTATAACTGTCCGTGAGTTGCAGGCCTCGAGTAATTTACATATAAATAATGATCAAAGATATTTTATTGCTCGCTTTTTTTATTATATAAGTTGTATAGTAGATATATTCTGTCAGTGTTATTTTTATTTTGCAAGTTTACTAAACTAAACTCTACGTCTTTAATTTTTACTTTCGAAAGTTTCAGTTTTTTATTAAATTTGGCAGGCCCTTGAGATTTTAATTCAATAAACATGCGTAATTTAATTTTTACCGACGTTTAAATCTTTATCAGAGCTTGTTAAATTCATATAATGAAAGTTTCTTTACATGCAATTTTAACAACATTAGAAATGAAGAGCATACAAACATGAACACCGTCACGGTTCTGAGATTGCAGATTCATCTCGCGGCAGAACTAAGAGGGCATAATTTATCGAATTATATAATGAGGCAGAAAATTGACATTATTTAATGTTTAAAGTACAACCTGAATCCGTTGGTTAAGAAATTTACAGTAAAAAAATGAATTTAATCTTCCAGATCGAGAATAGATCGCGAATTCTCTTCAGTGATATTTGAAAATCTTATTTTAAACCTATCGTACGCTAAATATATCCGCTCGAAATAACGGAATATCTTGTTTGTTTCTGACGGACTGTCTAAATACGATAACTTCCGGAAAATTGACTACTAAAAATCGTAGCTTTTTTGCCCAAAAATGAAGATAAAAGGATCACGTCTATAATTTATTAAAGTTAATACATCAAATCGAATAACTCACTTCGCAAAAAAATGTAAGTTCATAGAACTAAGTAAATCAAGCCTCATAATAAGCAGAGGAAAAACAAATATCAGCAGTAATATTCAAAGTTTGCGGTAATTGAATCCAAAACAAACCAAAACTTTATTTGCCCCTCGCTCAGAAACATAAATCCTCGGAAAAGTAATTACTTATATTTGGAATCCGTATTTACGTTTTTACTTTAATGGTAGCAAACACGAAAAAGAGGTGAGACTGGCGAGAGGTAAAGATAAAAATCGAGGTGGAAATATTTCCGGGCGCGTCCGAGCGTATCCTCTCCCGAGGCGACGAGTTAACGGCCGGACATTTACGTGTGCGCCGGGTCATCGCCGGGCGAAACAATGGTGTTTGGGCCGGCGCATAGGCCGGTAAACTTTGCTCGCCCTCGAAATGCACTGGCACACGTGTACGGGCTGCGTGAAATCTGGAAGTTCCGTGGCCGACGGCGCCGTAAATCTCATCGCGAATATCAATGTGTCACACCTAGCCCCAGCCAGCGACGGGGAGGAGGAATGGAGAGCGAGGGAGTAAGAGACTCGCGGTCGCCATTGGGAAATTCGTGTGAGTGAAATTTTATTCCGTGAAGTTGCTTCGCTCGCCGAGGCGCTCTCTTGGATTTTTTTCCTCCTCGCGCGGGAGATGGCCTGGAGATCGAAAAGAGACATGCAAAGGAAATGACGTCTTCGCGGCGAACGTCGCTTCGGTCGGGCGACTGCATGGAGACGTGCGAATTTCGCTGATCAAAAAGAATATGCGAGGGGACACTTTTTTGCACAAACTAGAAATGAAAGATTTTTTTCATGGTGAAAGTTAAGAGGATTTGCCGCTGGTAATATTCCCTAGTTACTTTATGCGGACGAGTGAAAGCTAAAAGCTTCTTTATTACATACTCTAAATAGATTAATAATAGTTTTAGAAGAAAAATTGAAATAACATTCTGCATTAAATTTAAATATAAAAATGTGACAATAAAATGTAGCGTTAAAACTACAGAAACAACGAAAGGAATAAAATGACAGCAGGTAAGGGAGCGAGCTTAATCAAGCCGAACGCGCGTTTCCCTGAAGCATTGTAATTAAAAAGCCCCTCTGCGAAACTTGCAATTATCCCGGGCACGACAAACGGCTGGCTTGAAAATAAACAAAATTTTTTTGTAAAAACGCGCGACTAACAACGTCCCCGGCGAAAATCGGGAAACGTCAAAAGATTCGAGTCCTCGCGCAAATCAACGCGACGCAAAGCTGCTCCCGCTATAATTGGATAAGGCTGCAGCGGGCCAGATTTGAAGGCGGCGGTGCTTTCGCCGAATGCTCGTTTAACGCCGTAATAATTTGGAGGGTGCGCGCTGCGCGGCGCTGCGTCCGGTTGCGTCGATAGGGGCGGAAAAAGCAGGAGCGCCCCCGGCGCGCCGATGGCAGGACGAAGCGCGAAATTGCGGTCCTTCGAGCGAGTTAAATGACACGTCGTGCGAGTTCGTGCTCGCGCGCCTCCGGAGGGGGGGCGGAAGGATAACCGAACGGCAGCGCTGGTCACGAAAACACGGCCGGGCGGCGAGCGGCCGTGCGACACGGAGTCGGAGACGGAGGTCGGTTTAATGTCCGAGGAGATATGAGATATGAGATATGTAAGCGAGAAGACGCGATGCGCAGCGGCATAAATCTTGTTTTGACTGAGATTGCAGGTGTGGAGACACGTTCGCTCCTCGGCCGTATTAAGTTGCGTTATGCTTTCAAATAAAATAAATAGAGCAAAATAAATTACTTTTTAGAGATTAATGGACCGGTTATTAATAAAGTATGGATCAGTGAGCTCCGCGCGGAGATTTCTTTTATGCAAGTTCTCATAACTGCACTAATTGAGTGGGTGTTCGTACTCTTTAAAAATAGAGCAGTGACTATAATGAAAAGAAGAGAAAGAGCTGCAAGGTCTTTGATGAATACAAAAACGACAAACTTGACCTTCTTAATCCTCTTGTACAAGTTAAACAAAATTAAAGTATTATCCAAGTCTTGAGTAAGCTTTTTATAAACATCTCATAAATCTCACTGAAGAGAAAAGCGCAGCGTGAAAATTACATTTATTTATCACTATTTCAATTCCTTTGTACGTTACGGTAGTAGCCCTTAATATGTAAAGCTTAGCTTACAATTTAATCGTTCCTGAATTCCACCCACAAGTTTTGGAAGTAAAAGCTGCTCCTGCCTCGGTGTACAAATAAAAATGCGCAATAAATAAAGATATGCAAACCAGGCGAGAATCTAATTTCGATCTTTCCGCCGCTATCGTAACGAGTCGCACAATGGAGTCCATTTACGTTAAAGCTCTTAGCGGGATTCGGGCATTAAAGCGCCGGCTGCTTAATAACTATTGCAGTGCGTTCAGCAGCTTCGGCACATTTTTAAATAGGTATTGCGCCAGGGCGCCCGGAGCCGTTCGGGCTTATCTCGGCTAATGTTTTATGTATCCGCGCGGCCCGGCGGAACAAAGCAAAGCTCGGCGAGCCTCGGCAATTGTAAAAATGTTCCCATCGAGAGGCGCGCCGACTCCAGGCGCAGCCGGCCCGGCTAAAAGGGACAAAGAACGCGCGGACCAGGCCGGAGCAATATTGCGGGGGCCGGCGTAAGATAGGGGGAGCGCCGCTCCGACACGAATACATTAGCGACGATTTTCCAGCGAGCGTGTGCGGGGGTGGTGCGCCCGCTGTCGCGTGTATCAGAAAAATAAACAGGCCCGCGATACGGAAGCCGGCCGATACGGCCGGGACGGGGCGCCGAGGGGGAGGCCGACGTTCCAGGTGGCCTCTGCGACAACGCCGTGTCCGCCGCGCGAACGACCTGAAAAAAGGCCAAATTACAGCGAGAAAGGGAGGGCTGGGCGCTACCCCCCACGGCCGCTCGCTTTCGCGGCATCGCGTCGATTTATCTGGCCGCGCTGCCCTCCACGATGCTTCCCTCGCATTTTCTCTCTCCCTCTCTCTCTTTCTCTCTCTCTCTCTCTCGCTCTTTCCCTCTCCGACGAGTAAATGCCGCTTGTATATCAGCCGGCATTTTCTTCGGAGGATGCGCGCGGCGCTCCGAGGAGATTGCTCTCGTCCATGATTTTTATGAGCTTATTCATGAAGTATAAATTGCGCGTCGATTCGCGGATGTTGCGGCACCGGCCGCCTGCCTCGCTGCAGGGGCTGCCGGGAACGAGGCAATTCGACCGCTTATGTGTTTACCTCAAAAAGCTCGTTGTAAAGGCATTATCAGTTTTTGCGAAAATTTTCATTACGCACCGGCTTAAACAGGAGCTAAAATTCATTTTCTGGTTAACGGGCAATTAATGGATGGATTAGCAGATGTACTGATTTCTTTTATCTATTGCTGGTAAAGTTTTAGATGCTTTAAAAGGAAACTAGTTACTTTAACAGTTGCCTTTATTACATTTATGAAATTCATCGCGAACAATGAAACAATGATGAACTTTTTTTAAATTTTGAATGCTCGTCACGGTCTTCTCGCTTATTATTCTAGAAGGCGGGCGACCTAATTAGTTTAAATTTTACGCTGGGCACATAAGGTGCATTGGGTAATTCCTTTGAATGCTCATTTCAGACATTCCGAAGGACTGTTGCTGCTGTGTCCTTGCACCGAGGAACAAATAAACTATCAAGATAACGATTATCGCTCAACAGTGATAGCACTTTATAGGGTATGCTAAATTTCATCTGGAATTTCATGCCTCAGTAACAATAACAAAGCGCAACTTATTTTAAGTTGACCATTATTTGTTTTACAGGTATGTTTGCTATTGGAAGTAGGCGAAATAAACTAGAAGAGAGATCGAGTGAAAAGCAGTAACGCCGTGATTATCGGTGTAGAAAAAAGTTCTGACACAAGAACCGGACCAACATGAGTTGATTCGCTTTAGGACAAAGCTAAAAATAAACGTCCTTCAAAGTTTGCAGAGTGCCTTTGATGCATTATGTAAACTATTTTTATTTTATTTCGACATAAAGGTGCGACACCTTGCTTTCTGTTTTCTCTTTACTCCAGCTTTTCTCACTTTCTGCATTTCGTACCGCCAACCAAAGTGGAATATATATTTCAGTAAATAATGGTATACGTTAGAGGTTTCATTGTTTATCTTCGCGTTCCTATTCAAATGAACTTTCATCTTTAGTACTTTTTCAAACAAGTTATCGATATAAATACGTATACAACTGTACTGCAAGTACTTACTCGGCGCTCGAGGGCATAAATGATCACGAATTTTCCGCTTCGAATTCATCGATTATTTGAATTTCCCCAGTGGAAACCTTTTGGGCTCAGAGTCTTAATCGCGATACTAAATCCTAATGAACTAATGAATTTATTCAGACTAGATAATGTTTATAGTAAAAGGGTGCGCCATTGCACATAATTCAAGTGGCTGTTCACAGAGTGGAATTACGTTTGTAACTACAACATGATTAAATTCAATTGAAGCGATAGAGGTAGCAGCAGCGAATGAACACAATTAACTCTGAATAATGGGAGAAAATGCGCATTTAACCGAGAACCGATTGAGATTCTAAATTTTCGCCATGTGCGCCTTCCCACCGATAAGCTACGCCCGCCTTTCTCGCGTTTACCGAGTGCGCGCGCGCATCCCTCTCGCCGAGCCATGATTGATTGGTTAATTTACGGTTCGTTTTTCTCCAGAGTCTGCTGTGTGAAATTTACAGTTTTATTTGCTCAAATTATTCAACAAAGTTTATTGCAAAAATTGCCTGCATCAAATATTTCAAGTGTTCAATCTTGTGTACTAGCGCGTTTTCTCATAACAAGCTTAACAAAATTACACTGTAGAAAAAGTTTATGTGAATTTTTAAATTAACTTAATAAAAATGAAATTGTTCCATCAATCATCGTTACGCGCAAGTTTTTAAAAGTATATTCTCGATCAATTTATTTTTATTAGATGTCCAGAAGTAGGTTTACCTAGAAGAAGTACGCAATAAATTATTGGCGAGTAATATTTGTTTACAAAATTTCTCAGTCAACAAAGTGTAAATAATTAAACAGTTAAAATTGTTTGCGTGCAACTGATTCCCGGCGATTTAAAAGGAAACACATACTAAGTAGCTGGAATTAAGCAGCAACTAAGAGTTGCCGGGGAAAAAAAAGATGACGACCCAGTTCCGCGTCGTGAAAAAGATTCCCGGAAGTCTCGGTGCCGTCTTTTTAAGGACTCGGAGGCAGGGGGAGCGAGAAGAAGCTCGAGTGAAGTTTCCGGGTTCGCGAGCCTCGCTAGTGTACGTATACGCGCGGCGCCGCGGGAAAAAGCGGGCCAGGTAAATATGCAGCACGTGCCGCACTTTGATATCGCAAAGAGAAACACAACTGTAAACGTTGCGTCCAAAAGTTTCCTTAATTAAGAAACAACTTTGGTAATCTGCGAAACGTACAGATATACGCGTGGAAACGCGCGCCTGTGGCGACGCGCGAGCCAACGTCTGCGCGAAACGATGAACTACCACTAGCTCTTTGCGGGCAAAATTAAATTGAAGGAGCTTCGCCCCTTATCCCGCAGCCGCTGTCTCTCCCCCTTCGAACTTTTTCATGAACAAATAATGCGCGCTCATCTTCGTCGTTTCTTATTTACACCCGGCACACTTTCCGCGATCCCTCGCTCCTCCCCTCGCACCCGTTAATTCAAAGGGACAGCATGTTCGGGATAATGAGGGAAAGGAGACGCTCGGAGGAGGAATTTTTACTCCCTCCGCGGCGCTCGTTTACCGCGCGGTGACGGCAGTTGTTGCCAAGTGTATATCTGCTTAATTTCGATGCAGCTGCGCGACAGGGACAGGGAACTTTTTTCTCGTTGTTCGTCGCGCTGCACCGACTTGAATGGAGTCTCCGAGGCGGAATGATATTTGACGCAGTACACGATTTAGTGCATTACTCGTTACTCGCTATGGCAAAATAACTTGACAAAACGACTAGTATTTTCGTTCTAATTACGCGGGCAAACTGAATTTAACGATGGTAAATCCGAGTTCACTTGCAGGCGAATCAAGCCTTGGCGATTAAATTCTTTAACAATTTTCATAAACGCGAATGAAATGCGCGACGTCGTTTCGCTGGGCACTCACTCGTTTCATATCTGCGCGTGATTGCCTATATCCCGGCGGAACTGCAATGAGCAAAGCGGTGTTTCAACCTCGTAAAGAACCATTTGCACGTTAATTCTTTTATCAAAGCGCTGCATCTTGAATAATAGTAAAAAAAGAGGGTCACCCTGCAAAATGAAAACGTCCGGACTGCGCGACGCATGAACTTTATGCCAAGGTAGAGGAGCACTTTTATGTCTGGCGGCTGCAGGGACGTAAGCCCGCTGTAGTATCAGACCTCGCTTTATAACGCGCCTTTTTCTCCATTAAATTTAACAATGCGATAATTATTTTACGACTGTCGCATTCAGGGACTCAAAAATCTAGCGATTCTACGCTAACAGCCGCCTCTTCTTTAAAATACAGAAATCACCTCGCATTTTTATAATGCATTTCAATTAAGCTTATGATTTTATATTGTTTTCTCATATTTTATTTCAGACTAATTCATTTTCCTTTTTATCATCGTAAATTAATTATAGGAGGATGCCGGTAAAAATGTTATGTCCCTTCATAAAACGTTTCTTATAGTTTAACAGCCTTTTTTATTTGTTTTCCTATCTCATTATGAGAAAGTGACCTTATCTATCTTAGTCACGTAAAAAATGTAGTCAAATTATTTCATTTATTCATATTGTCTGCTGTAGTACCTAATTAATTATTATTCAAATTTTAGTAAAACAGCCGTGTCTGCAAAATTTACAGTGGAATATAATTATTAAACCTAATCATTCTTTAAACATTCTTTTTAGCAAATTTAAAAAAGTATTTTACGGATCTTAATGTATCAATGCGCAATTTCCTTCTAAAAAATAGCAACCTAGCTCGTATAAGCAAAAAAAGTTTAAGATCTCAATAGAAGCAGCGTTAGCGTGCAATAGGTCACTCTTAACACGCCTAGGCGAAAATAGAATTTTCTTAAAAGCACGCCGAGGGAGTCTGCGCTTAAAGTAGCCACATCGATCCTTCAGCCGAAATTCGATCTCTTTCAGGGGAGGCGCGCGGCAGCGAGCTGGTTGCCTTCGGCCGCGCGCCAGCCGTATAAGTGCACCGGGTGGACCTTCCATCGTGTGTCGCACGAGTTGCCGTCACACGGCGAGCGCGCAGTTCGAAACAGCGCCTCGCCTCGCCCAGCCCCGGTCGCCGAACTGATTAAACTAGTCGCGCACGCGGGCGCGTAACACGTGCGGGCCTACAGTTTACAACGGCCGCGAGCAAACCGGATTTCGCACCGCGAGTTCAAAGCGGTTATCCCCGCGGCCCCCGCCCCCGGGCCAAGTTGTACCCCTCCGGTGTACACGCGCCCAACTATTGTCCGCGCGAGGCTCCAATTCCGGCCGGACGACTCGCCCCGCCGGCGACACCGACGCCGCCGACTTTTCCGGGCTTCGCGCTCTTTTTTCGCGGGACAGGCGCGGAGGGAGACAAAGAGCCTGGCGCCGGATTCAGAGCGAGAAGAAATTAAATTTTGAGAGGGAATCAAGGTACGCGGTATAAGGAGTGCCCGCAAAGCGAGCTGTCGCGCTTAGAACAGCGGATTTTTGCCTTTGATGTTTCGCAAATACAGGAAGATGCAAAGAGGCGCGCGGGCTTTTGCCTCGATTTTTGCGTTATGCGGGAGAGGAAAACTCAAGTGTAAGAAGTTTTTTAATGGAATTTTAATGTGTTTGAATATTGAAAATATGTATTTACACTGACAGCACTTCACGGGTAAATGTTTCAAAATTAATATTCTCTGGATCCTTGGCTCTGAATATCGATTGATTTTATAAATTAATTTATTTATGAATCTTTAAATTTCCATAGCAATATTATCTTTAATATTAAAATTTACATTTGCATTTTCATTAAAATTTTTCGTTTTTTAAGTATTTGTTTAAAAAGAAAAATTATTTTAAAGTTTAAATTATTTATAATTCTATACAAATTCGATAGCTGATATTCATACTCCAGGTAAAAGAAATTATGCCACTCGGTATTCAAGTTGAGACTGAAGAAACAGGGGGTAAAAACTTTATCGACAGAGTTTTATTCCCATACTCGATGTTGCATATGTTTAAGTGGAGAAACGATAAGTCAAGGTACTTCAGACTCACAAAGTAATTTGAAGAATTGTTTCCTTCTCAATATTTATTTGCATGCCTTAGACGCATTTGTTATTCAAATATGTTTACGTTCATAAATATTTATGACAAAACCAATAACTTAACCAATTCTGTTGCAACGCTGAAAATCCGGGATATATTTAAAATAGAAATGTGTTTTCTTCTAATACTTTTTCAAACAACTTTTCTCGAAAATTTTTCTAAACAATGAATCCCTAGTTATTTATCATTTCATTCGTTGCTTAAAAAAATTTTAATTTCGTTTCCTTCACTACAAAAATAATTTTTCGCAATAATTACCCACACAACGCGTTTATGCACATGATTACTTATTGTCGGAAAAACGCGAAATTCGTTTAACCAGTATATAAAAAAAAGTCGTAAATTCTCGATCCACAGCGAAAACAGAGAAAAGCAACCCTCCGGCAGGCAGGCAAATATCTCCGGACGAATCGAGCTAGCGGACGGAGAAGGAACTTTCATAAATGTACTTTTCTCCTCGAACCCGGATTCGATTTGTTTCAAGTAATCAAACGGACAAGAAAAAGCTCATTCCCAACTCGAGTGCAATTCAAATTTTCCATCAACAATCACTTCCCCCACCCCATCCAGCGCCCAAACACAATCAGGCCAGCCGATAGTGTGGAGAGCCCGCCTCTTTGTCGCCTGCTTCTCGCGCTTTTCAAAGAAATCCCATCTCCTGAAACTTGTATGCGCTCTCCTCGGCGTCTCCGTGGGCAAACATATACACGGAATTTGCAAAAGCGCTTATTCTTAGCTACGCCCCCCCTCACTCGTACCCCCATCCGGTCAGATCAAACTTGATGAAAAACACAAATACAAAAGAACGAGTGCACCGTGGGGAAATTAGGTATTCCCTGGCGCGCTTTCGGCCAATCGAAGGATTCTGCCTGCGAAAAGATCCATTTTTCATGAGGTTCAGCAACCTTGAACCCGTGACAACGGAACCAATGAAAAATTTATTACGGACTTTATGATTCAATCCGTATTAAAAAGTCAGTAGGTGTAAACTTTATTGTTGACAGTTCATGACCCTTACAATCAGTCGAACTGCCAATGATTATTGAATAAGGTTCATTTTATTCACTTACACATGTTTTATTTTGAGCGTCTGAACTTTCAGAGATGCGCGTCATTAAATTTTTTATGTTATTGATACCAAAATGAGAAACAAATAGTTATCAGTCAATGTTTGGGCATGTTATAAATATGCATCTGCTTCAATTTTTTATTTATAAACACATATAATTAACCACTTGGAAGAACAATACTGCTGACTTGTCGTTTGAATATATAAAACATAATTTGATAAAAATTTCCAATTCCAACAAAAAATAATTAAATTTTTACCTGACGTAGCAAAACTCAATCAGTTTCGTGAATAATGAAATTATAACAAAGTAATTTCGACTCCACTAGTACCGAAACAAAACAACCACCTGACGCAAAATTAATCTACAAAGAAAAAAAAGGAAAATCGAATCTACAAAGCGTTAAAGCGCAGGGAGAGCGTGAACGGGAGAAAAGGGAGAAAACGGGGAGCGGGGTGAAAATGTTTTGGCACAAAAGCCATCGGCTCGCAATGACAGTGACTGGTAGCACTCACCGACGGTCGGCGGCAGATTGTCGGTGCTCGCGAGTCCGGCCACGGCGGCGATGAGGGTCGCGAGTCGCAGGAGCGGCAGGTTGAAAAGCGCGCCGGCGCGCGCCCGGGCCGCGGCAGCATCAGCACGCTCGCCGATCATCGCGGGGCTGGCGGACGAGGTGAGAGCGCGGAGAGACTCGGCATCCCGACTGACGCGCCGGGCGCTCTGCCGCGCGACGCCGCCGCCGGACGAGCGCCTCCCACCGCCGGCGAGCGCGGGCGCGAATTTCCCGGCGCGCGCAGCCGCATTTCCGCCTTTCGCGCGCCTCTACGTCGACGCGCCCCCGCCGTGTACACACACTCGACTCGCTCTCTCGCGTGATCCGCCGTACTTTCCGCCGAGCCGCTGATCGCTTGCTCTTTGCTTGCGCAGCCTCGATGCGAGCGCTCCTCCAGATTCTTTCTTCTCTTTTCGCTTCTTTGCCTTATCTCCGAGATTTCCTTGTGCCCGCTTGCTTTATTTTACCGGCGAATCGGCCGCCATTCAAGGGAGCCAATTTTTCCCCTGCTCTTCTAATTTAAGCCATGGGCCAAGTATATCTCTCTTTCTTTCAGTTTATACTCAAGTACTAGAACTGTTTTATACATACATTCGAAATTGCGACTTTTTTTAAGTTATCCTCAGCTATCTTTGATCTCTTTTCAAATAATAAACAGAGCCACTGGGCAGTAAACACAAACATTTCATTTTTACGATTGTCTTCATTCAGTCATCTCACGGATTGAAAATAAAAATATTTTTTAGATTTTTTAAAGTGCAGTTGATTGTAAAGTGAAGAATAGCATTTTTCTGGCCTATTAGTATAGTTTATTTGTAAAAAAACAAACTTTCATATAAAACCAGGGTTCTAATTTTATTTTTGAACTATTTTCAGTTTCGAGAAACATTTGCATTTTAATTGTCGCATGCTTATTCGACGGTACAAAATTACTTCGAATTAAAAAATAAAAGAAAAGTCAGCAATTAATAAAATTAGAAGAGAAAATCCAAGCGGAAAACACTTAAACAAGGCGTTTGAGTAAATCGAATCTCGTAGAAAAGTCCGGAGTTTTTTCCAAGTTTCGATTACGTTATCTCCTGCTAACTTCACCCCTTGATCTCTTAAATCTTCCGCATCGGCTGAGTATCAAGGGGTCCTATCCCACTCGAGTCTCCTTCTAATCTCCGCTATCTCTTATCAATAGAGCGACATTAATTATCGCTCGAGTGCGCGGGCGAACGGGGCAGTAGCGAGACACCTGTGGAGCGCGTCTCCCCGCCGTTTGTCTGGCCTGCCTTGATCTTTTAACGTCATCTCGGTCTGGCTTTGGGATGACGTCGTCGCCGTTCTCGTCGACTTATCGTAGCCGCCGGCTATGAGACAGACTGAAAAAGATACCGGCGGGCCGGGGGGGAAGCGAGCTCCTAAAGGAGATTCGCCGACGAGAGACTGGACGCCGCGACGGGAGAAAATAAATGGAGCCAGTCGAGGGTTTAAGAGTTTTATTTGAGATGGCCCGAGGTGGGGGCTACTTTTTCATTTTTACCTTGCCCCGCGTCTTATTTGTATTCGAGCTGCGCTCGGCGCCGCGGCTCGCGCAAGTCTTGCGCGCCTCCGTCGGACTTGCGAGTTGATTGGAATTTAGTGCTTCAGGGACGCGGCCCCCTAACGTGTCCGCGGTCCTCTTCCTCCTTTTTCGTGTTATTATTTATGCTTTTTCTTCCGCACGCTCGCGAATAATTACAAAAGTGACACAGCGCCGTGACCTCGGAAGACTGATAAAACTAAATTACTTACTTCGAAAAACTTAATGTCGAGCTTCTTATAAAATGATCTAACTTAAAGTTTAAAATTCACTTTATTCAAAAAATCCAACAGCTTTTAAACGGCTGTTATACACCATTTCTCAAGAATTTCTTCTATTATATAAATGTCGTTTTTATAGTTATAAGTAAAATATAAAGCCAATCAATTATTTTCTTCCCATCTGTTTTACAATAAAAAAAATTAATTTAAATTTTATAATAATAAATGATTCTCGAAAAAATGACAAGTAAATACGAAACTTTGATAGAACAAAAAAATGGTTTTTTCAGTTTCCTGGAAAACAATTCTGCAACAATATTTTTCTTTTCTTGTTTTTCCATTTCTTGCATCCTATCGAATCCATTTGCTCAGTTTATTAATTAAATTGAAAAAAAAAGTTATGATTATATACGATGTTGTGCTAAAAAAAAGGTTATTTTTCCATTTCATTAAGTATACTTACATTAATTTTAAATAAATTTAATATTGAATAAAATATAACTAAATATTTTTGCAAATCGCGTAATGAATTTTTTTATTTTGTTCTATTTAAATTTTTAATTAGAATCTATGACTTTTTCATAAAAGTAAAATATCTTTTTACTTATCCAACTGCACATATTCATACATATATAATATAAAGTGATGGAGGGAGGATAAAAAGGTGAGAACAAAAAAAGAGAGACGAAAGCGAGGTGATGGCCGGGCGCGCATCCATAACATTTTTCATGCGCCATGGCACTTGGTGAAGCCGCTGGACCATGCGATTCGGCAATTATTTTTTTGTGTCTTTTTCCACGACGTCAGCGAGCGCTGCGCTCGCGTGCATCAATTTTTTGATTTCGTTAAACGCGTCGTACTGAGGACGCGACCTATAATAATACACGAGTACTCGCTCAAACTTCACCGTGGCTTTGGGATGCGTGTACTTCATTTTTTTAAAGCCGATGCTCAATTCAGCGGCGCCTAGGGATTAACATCAGGTCTAAAAGGACTGAGCCCCCTTTTACCCACAGCTAAAAGCATTTCCCATTGTTTATTGTTGAATCACTGAAAAGCTTATGGGGACTTTGTATAGATTAGTAGTATCAGAAATTGTTTATTTTATAGTAACCTGCAGAAAGAATTTCCGTGTGCTTTTAATTCATTTTAAATTTTACTTTAAAATGACTATTTTATTTACAAAGTCGCTTTTACTATACATTCATCAAAAAAAGATTCCCTATATAAATCATATTTGTATTTTATAAAACAAAAATTATGGTAAAAAAAGAAATTTTTTCTTTACGTACTAAAATTTTTTAATATAGGAAAAAGTGTAATATTGTTTTTTAAAATAATAACAATAATAATAATTCCAATTTGATTATTGTATGATTTATAGCTCTATATTTTTAATTCATCCCAAATAATACGGTTTACGTTTCAAAGAAAAAAAAGATTTAAAAACTTAATCGAAACAAATTATACTGTCTTGTCTGACTATTTTCCACTTGTACTACTTAATTAAGAAAAGTAAAAAAAATCTGTTGTTTCTCGAAGCCAAATTAAACTATTGATAATTTTCGGTGTTTCTGAAATCTAATCAGTTTGAAACTGTACACGTGGCTCGTGGGAAAAATGAAGTTTTTCGAAAATATAATAGAGCCGCTGTCGCCAGTCTGGAAACAGCGAGCTCGCCGGGAGGGATAGGGGCGAAGGCTCGGAAATAATGACGGGCGATCGGCGCGCTCGTCGTCGCTTAACCCTTTTCCACAGCGCGCGTGATTAATAAACTCACGGAGCCATCGGCGTGAAATATGACTTTCAATCGCGAACGGGGCTTTGATTGTTTATTTAGCGAGCTCTAGCTACTCGGCTAATGAATCACCCTAAGTATGATTGATGCTCCGTGGCCATTTATTATAACGATGCCCGAAGGAGTGAGGGAGAGGCCTGCAGGCCTCCCGAAAAAAGGAGCAAAATCCCGATGAATGCAGAGCGAAACTTTTTCGTCGCCTAACTGATGAACTACAATGGCGTTTATTAAATTTTTTTCCTTTCATTTACACCTGTGTTTGCACTACTATCTGCCGTACGTTGCGGCAACGTTACTTTTCATTGTTTATAATAAAAAGGGGCTGTATTGTTTTCTGCTCGACAGCGATGACGCTAATTATCCATCTCCACGGACCACGATTCTCCTGCAAAAAATATACTATAGGTATAAAAAGGCGACATTTCTATTAACATCGCAGAATTTAGATTTTATACCGATTTGTTTATAAAACATTAAGATGTTATAGCAAATTTTTTATGCATTTACATTCCTTAATTTGTTATCATGTCTATAAAACCAAATTCGAACATAAAACTTATAAGATAGTCATAAAAGAAAAATTACGCTCATAGAAATAAAAATATCTTACTTAGAAAAATGTTTTTAAAAAAGATTTTAACAAACTTATTTTTAAAATTTACTCAACTAATTAACACAAACAAGTATGTACGTATACGTTTTTAATGCTTGTAAATAAAAGATAGTGATTTTTCTGGTCTATGAGTTTCATACAATCTAACATTTACTGTACAATAATTCCTATTTGAGTATTTCATATTCTATCGAGAAAAATGAACTGCACCCAATTCGTCAGTATTAGGCGTTTGCTTCCATGCGGCAATCCATCATTGAAAACGAAACCACATAGGTCGATTCGCCGAATAACCTGGATCTAGCACAAAGGGCTATTTTAAGCTGTGACACATATTCAGAAATAATCGCAAGCATCATTATCTAAGCGCATCATCGTTCGGTCCGAACGCGAATCTCGCTGATCCGCCCCCCGAAAACGAAGCAGCCAATAAAAGCAAGAAAGTCAGTCCCTGAATAACAGGCTCCGCGGCCGGGGCTCGATCCATCAACATCGATCAGCCCCGACAGCCGGGGTTCGCTTGTCCCCGGCACTCGAGCGATGTAATGATTCCGAAATTTCATACCGCCGCAGTCTCGTTCTCCCGTTAATCGGTCAATTTGCCGGCGCGGCGAACAAGGGAGCGAGCCGGCGGGCGTAGATTGTGCAGCCGTAACGATGCTTGTTTTGGGCCCGTCAGCCCTCCCGCGGCACGCTGGCGCGAGCTAAAGCGGTGTCGCAATATTTATCTTTAATTATAAGTTGCTTAAGCGACGCGGAGTTAACGAGTCCGCGGCTGTTTGCCCGACGGCCCCGGAGGCTCCCCGCCTCGGACATAATTACCGCGCGTGCCCAGGCGTAATTCACCGAGCCGATAAACCATAGCCGGCCGACGTTACACGCAGCCCGCGCCTACGCTCCTTTGTGAGTCGGCGCGTGCGGCCCTTGAATTCTATCGGCTGATTCGCCTGCCACCGGCCCGTGTCTCTCTATCTCGCCTCCCCTCAAGGTGTAATATGCCTTTGGAGAGCCGGTTGGGGCTCCATTACACGCCAGACGACCTCACTCCAAGACGCGGCTACGGCTCTTACTCGCTCGTTATTAACGGACCTCGGAGCTCTGCTCGCTGGACACTATGGATGCAGGAGCCTGACACTTGCTGCGATATGGACGGGGAAAACTGTTATTTCGAAACCTCCTGAGTCAGGGAATTCAATATTGATACTAAATGCGGATGGCGAATTATATAATTCGAACGAAACAGTCGTTCATTAATGAAGAATTTTTCAGTTTAATTACATCGACTGCTCACATCAATACCGATATTATTAATATTGTACAATTATTTATATCAAATTTATTTAATTCAGACAAAATATAAAAAATAAATGCAGGTGCAGTAAATAGAAATAAAAATATTTTTATTCATATTGAATAAAACAAGGTGACGATCGATAAAAATTTACTGTCAATAAGCAGAGCAGAAAGCCGGAATTGAGTGGGTGCAGGGTAGCGCGACAGCGATCCCAGCGGCGGGAAAGAAATCCGGCGTCGAAGCAAAAAGAATCGCGCGGCAAACCGAGGGCAGTATCTTAAATCCGTGGAATGGAAATTGTCGGGGCGCGGATTCGCGCGGCGGTCCGCCTCGCTATGTGTATCGCCGGGGCCCCGGCGTGCACGTGCACTGCTGGCAGCCGAGAAGAAGTCGGAGGGCGGTATTCCGTTCACACGCCGGAAAATCGATTTTCAATTGCGGCGCGCGCGTGAAATATTGAAACAAAGCGAAATTGTGCGGGCTGCGGCTCCGAATTACGGCGGAGGCACGCACGCTCCACCGACTCCTTTCCCCGTGCGATCATCGACAACAGGCTGTCCACTGCTCAGGGAAATCTGGAAAGTCTTACTTTAGGGCTAAAAGAAATACGTCATATCTTTATTAGTTAAGGGAATGAAGTCGCCCCATGCGTTTCAGTAAGAGCTGAAAATTCAAATAAGCTAAGAGATGAAAAATTTAACAGAAATACTTTAGAAGATTCCAGAGAATTCAGTAAAGTAAATTTTTAGGTCAGTAAACCATGCCAGAACATTTTGAAATCTTATGGATAAACATCCTGGATAGAATTAGCTAGTAACTTCCGGTCTTATTCTGCAGTTTAACAAGTTAGAAAAATATTCCAGGAAAAATCATTGATTGACACTTCTACTTTAAGATGCAAGGGAAATGTTGTATTTCCACATTAGTTATTTCCGGAAGAGCTATTATCTGGCAACAATTGAATGTTTCCTTTGAAATAGGTTCATCTCATATTGCATTCAAATTTTCGAAAATAGAACAGCGTGCAGATTTGTCAGGAAATGGAGTTTTAATTATTGACACTATATGAAATGGCACATATCCGGCTATATATTTTCTATGAAATATTTATTGCTCCTTTCGCGTAGTTCCCTTTTATGATTTCAGTAATGAACTATCAAATTATGATGCATCAAAGTGGTCCATCTACGTATTTATTTTTCTTAATAAGAGAAGTTCAGCGTAGGACTTGAAGAATATTGCAGGAGCTCATCAATGCCTCTAACTTTCTTTATGTACTTTTTATTTGATTTGTATCTTCATCAATCTTAAGTCTGTAATAGAAAGTAATTGACTGCTGACCTAACAAGCATTCCCAGGGAAGTGTTGAGAAGTAGAAACTTAACTTTAATTAATACAATTCAAAGCTCAACAAATAAATGAGTTT
The DNA here is from genome assembly GCA_900480045.1 of Eurytoma adleriae. NCBI lineage: Eukaryota > Metazoa > Arthropoda > Insecta > Hymenoptera > Eurytomidae > Eurytoma > Eurytoma adleriae. The sequence continues at coordinate 369,349 of UXGC01000073.1, forward strand.
AACTACGAAATTAATAATGCAAAGAAATGAAAGTCAATCATCTTACTATTACAATTAAATCGACACAAGATTTATTTATAAAAAAAATAAGGTTTGTTAATGGTTTGACACGAGAGAGCAACAAATTATCTAAATACATCTGAATTCATCAAAGCGTTAATTGGTGTAGGGTAAAAACATAGTATTCATAAATTAAAGGAGACACGAAATATCCTTTTTAAAAATAATAACACCGGAAATACTTAAACAAACGGGCTGTTAATTACAGCAGCTTCATCAAATGTTCTAATTAGTTAGCGTACCATTAGTATTAACTGATTCACGATTTACTGATATTTTACGTATTTGCCTCTTACGTACATATATACAATCGCAAACTTTATCCCCAACCTTTGGAAGCTATCGGATTTTCCCGAAACAGTAAACAATCGAACAAATACTTCCTCCCCGGCAGCTGCATTGTTCCGGCAAGTACCCATCCACGCGGGAAAGAAAAACGAAGCAAAAGTGCATAAATCCCATCGACAAGCCGCGACCATAATTTTTTACCGGCGCCCCGGTGCACCGCCTCGGGCAAACAGGAGGCGGTAAGTCACCGTGGCGCTCCGCGTAAAAAAGGCACGTGGGGCGGGGGGAGGAGGGGGGGGGCTGCACGCGAGAGCAGTCGGCGGGCGAGAAGATCACCCGTCGAGAGGGTGGCTGTGCGTCTTCGCGGTGGCGCCGCGACGTCTCGGACACGCCTTCGGCCCATGCAAAGCTGCCGAGCAGCCCGGCCAGTCGGAACGAGGCGGGCGCAAGAAGCCGGCGCGAGCTCGCGAGCAGGGGGCCGCGCGCGAAATTGCAATCCACGATGCCGCGCGCAAGCGGTAATTTACACGCGACCCGCGAGCGTCACGCCTTCAATCGTAAGTCAAATCTGCCGCGGGAGAGCGACGGCTCTACGGCCTTTTTAATTAAATTCTTAAAGGGCCGCGTTAAAGCAGCCCTCGGCTTTTCTTCCTGGCCTGTATCGCGGAGCGCTGCGCGACGGATGGAGACTCGGGAGAAGCGAGGTAACCGTGAGACAACGTTTGACTACTGCACTTATCCTTTAAACTTTCTTTTCCTTATTTTCACTCTTTATGCTTGCAACTAAAATTAAAAATAGCTGAGTTTTTAGGCGTGATAATGGATTCAAATATTTTATTTGGGTTTGCGCTGTTATTTTAAAAATTAATTTAATGGCAGTCTTTATAAAAGAATAATATTACGAATTTTTTTTCAAGCTCGTTTCGAGTGCATTGAACCAGAGTAATACTGCGATTAAAGTGGCTAGTAAAATTATTCGGGAGTTAAATTTTTCTCATTTTCAGTAAAATAGTTAATTGCAGCGACTACTTTGGAAAATCCTCTTAATCTTCAATTTCTAGACATCACGAATCGAATGCTCGACTGCATTAAAGGCCTCGGCACGGAGCGCTTTCCCACGCCCCGCTTAAAACTTCTGAATTTTAATTAAAACCCTTTTTCTCCCAACTTTTCGCAGCGTGCGCGCGAGAAGGCGCAAAAAAGCGCGACCTCGCGTCGCCCCCTCACAAGCGGGGCGCGGCCAAAAGGGGGATTAAAAAAAAAAGCGAGAGAGCGCCAGCGAAGAAACGTCGGACTCGGCAGTGTGCACCCCGGAAAACGAACGCAATGTTTGCGCACGTACGCCAGACTCCTTTGCGCGCCCGTGTCAGCGTAACACCCGAGCTTTCTAGCACCGCGTCGAGAGGCTGACTGGAGGAGGGGGCGCGAATCGCGAAAATACAGAGCCCCGTTGTTGGCGCTTTCACAGCCGGATACCTGTGCTCGCGAGCGCCGCTACCATAAGGGGAAGGGGGGGCAGACAGAGGTTGATATAAATCCCGTGAGAGCGTGCTTCCTGTTCCTGTTCCAGTTGACAGCTGTCACCAGACTGAAACACGTCGGATGTCGCTCTTCATGCGTGAATTTTATTTATTGCTCCGTGGGGGCAGGGCAAGGCGCGCCGCTGGTACACCCGCCGTAGACGCCGGGACGCCTAGCTTCGTTGCAGTTGCCTTTTTTTCAACGCCTCGAGTGACCCTCTTTTTTCGCAGGTGTTGCACTGCGCCGCCCGAGAGGCGCGGCAATTCTTTCGCGGCTGTGGTTGCAAAAAAAATCTTTAAGATTTTTTTCCTCCAGGTTGAGCGCGCAGCTTTGCATGCGCAAATCAGGAAATAGTTGGAAAAATGAAAAGTCGGTAACCTCAATTTTTTAACAGAGATTTTAATACAAACTGTGTCCTCATATTCTTTTATTTTTCTCGCATATTCAAAACGTTTACAAACACAAGTTTTTGTTTGCTCATTGAAATTTTCTCTTCACAGCTTCAATTATTCTACATTGACGAATAATCATACAATAGAAAATATAGATACCCACAAATGCTCACGAAATGAAATTTTTAATTAATCTAATATAGATGTTTTTGATTGCCACTGCAGATCGTGTAATAGGCTCATTTCCATAAAATGAGAAATGTAGTCTCTGGGAAATAATTTCCCCGGTTCATTTCCTCATTACAGGCGGCGCAGCTCTCGTAATGTAGTTTATTAGGATATTCGTTTGTTGCACAGCGCGTACAACCCAAAACGCAAGGTCTGCGCCGGCGCGTACAACTAACAATGTCCGCAATACGTATAGTAGAATTACGAGGCGTGTTGTACGACTCGCCTGGAACTTGTATTTTAGGAAGCACTGAAGCGCTACAGTTTGTCGATTATTGTTTGTGCATTGGGATAATTTTGCATTTAAATGAAAAATGAAACTTTGGTTGTTCAAATATGTGCAAAATATTATTAGAAAATTTAAGTTAGAATTTAAAAATATACAACAGTTCGAAATCTTTTTTCAAATAAGATACAAAAGTGTAGCTTAAAGGAAAAGAAAATTGAAAACTTTTATTCTTGAAGCACAATAATCAACAAAAATATTATTACAATGTGACAGTTATGAACATAATTCTATGAAATGTTTATTCTATTTCTAAGTGATAACCAGAAAAAATGTTGTTAGAAGGAAAACAATATCCTAGGTGTCCTGCAAATTAATGGTGGGTTTGCGTGAAAAATGGATCAGTGATCATAATTATGACAAGATCAGACATTTCACCATGACTGTGTATTTTTCTAACGAGAAGAGAGAAACATTCATTTCATGGATACATAATTTAAGAAAATTGTTCAACGTTTATTGCTGGACCCTTGTCATAACATAGCATTCATATTTCTTATTTTTTCTAAGAATTATCACATTGTCAAATTATTACCGCAGCAAAAATGGAATAATTATGAAAAATTTCGTTGTATCCGTTTGATGGATTATTAAAAAATAGTTTTTCCTGTATTTAGACCAAATGTTTATCAAAAATAATAATTAAATATAACTTGCAGTACTTGCAGTAATTGTAAAAGTTTTCGATTCGATACCTACTGTAAAGACAAGACGTCGTACTTGTTTTCGTGGACCAACTCATTTGTCAACACTCGTGCAATTAGCCGTAATTCGAAATCTCCTCTCTATGCCGGATCCATGATGACACGTTGAGGTTAAATAGGTACACACTCCAGTAGTGCAGTTCTGACTCACCTCAGAAAGGGCGACAAAGACACGCTGATGCTTAGCAGCAGCCTTACTACCCCTCGCATCGACTGCCCGAGCAAACGGAGAGAATTACAGAGGGAGGGAGGGAAGGAGAGAAACTTGCGCAGGTGCAAGTGAATAGCGACCGGCGGAAATGTTCGAGAGAGAGAGCGAGAGTTGGTTGGCGGACTGCGTAGCCGTAAGACGCGGGGGTGTGCGGCGGCAATTGCCGGGCGCCGATACGTCCGCCGGCTGCTGCTCCCAGTATCGAACACCGAAAGCCCGGGGCAAACGCCGAGGCGACGACTACTCGCGATCTGGAGGTTAACTTGAGTGGATGACGTAATGAGATTACCAAGGAATGCACGGACAGCCTTTCAGGCGAGCGGCCGGAGCTCCGCTCCGCTCCTCCCTGCTTCCAGCCAGGCCGGGCCGCTTGGCCCCGATTTATCGGTGCAAAGCCCGCGCGCCTCCTGTCCGCCCGTCCATTTTCCATGGGCTATAACGACAACGGAGGCCTGCCTTTGTAGCCGGCTCACCTGAACTGCGACGCTCTCTTGTTGCCAACTCTCGCTGGCTTTACTTTGTCTGATGAATATTATGGCGAGCTCAAAACCTGACGCCTGAAAATTTGATATCGGCCGTACTTGCTGAACTTGAAGGATTTTCTCCGCGAGTAAACCCATTATATTTAGAGTTGGGCATCGATGTATTGATTTTTATATGGGTCGAGGTCGGCGTGTACTTTTTTTCATGTAAAATAGATGATAGAAAGCTTTTTGCCAAAATTTTATACGTTCGTTATTATGTTCATTGTAATAAATACTCTGTCATATTTTTATAATACTCGCAGCTACTGTCGACTTTTAGAGATTATTAAACAGAATAAAGTACATCTAATATTGTCAAACTTTTATTTTAAACGCGATTACGATGTTGTAAAAGTAAAAAATAATTAGATGAAAGTAGCTTCATTATCTTTCACATGTACAAACATTCATTTCCTTTGTCCTTACTCGTTTGTCTACTTTTTTAGATTAACCAATAATTTATGTAAAACCTTCTTTCCACGAAGCAACAGTGTTTTATTGCAATCGCACTTCGGCCTTATCGAGATTCGATAAAAAACGTAAGTTAGCCCGACATCGATCCTATCCGCACGTTCATTATCACTGTAACCCGTAAATTTATAGCTTCACCTGACGCTCAGAGTCAAAAATATGCTGATTCGTTAGTTTTGTCAAGCTTCCAAAATAATTAATTTTTTCATATTCAAATAGAGTATGAAACAAATATTTTTTACATTGTTTTTTTTTTTGTAAAGGCAAAAATATAGGTCAAAATATTGCGTACCAAGAAGTATTATTTCAAATATATCAGATTTTTTTAACCCGAGTCGCTATAAGTTTTACTCTCAAATGTTGAAATTGATATACTTCAATGGCGTTCATTTATTAGTGAATGTATGAATGACTCTTCCATTTCAATTAATACAATAAAAATATAGATTGGCAAGCTCGGAAATATTAATACTCCTCTCTTTTGCCTCTCGCAATCAGCCAGTTAGAAAAAAAGCTTTCTCTCGTAGATCCATCCATTCCATCAAGGTAAAACGAATCGAAAAAAAAGGCGGACCATTGTATCGAATCAATCTCATCACGACAATATTTCACGTAGCCCGTGTATATACTTCGGAAAATAAAATAAAAAAGTCGAGGGAGCTAGCGAAAGGAAGAAACTGTGGAATAATAAAAAAAAAGAGGGATAAATAAAAGTCGAGAAAGAAGAAAATCCGCGGATAGTGAGGTAGGCGCGGGCGGGCGTGCGATATCTCCCCAAGGGATTTTCGCGGACGTTCGCAGCCTCGCTGGGCAAGAAAAAGAGAGAATGATAAAGATGAGCCGCCGGAATCGGGCGCGCACGCGAATGTTTGGCCGGGCCGGACCCCAGATAGAGGTGGAAGAGAGCCGCTAGAGAGAGAAATAGAAATTCACGGATGCGGGGGCTTATAATTGAATGACCCCCTCCCTCGCGGAGGAAAATCGCCGTTGTACGCGCGCGTGTATGCGCGCGTGTATGCGCGTCCGGTAGACTGCACGGTAATCCATCCATCCAAACTGCCATTCAGCGCGCGCCCGCGCCCCGGACAAACAAAAGGAGCGATCAAAAGCTTCGGGTCCGCTGAAAGGGAGTTTTTCCTGAATGGCGATTTCGCATAGGCGGCGGCCGGCCTTTTAAGCGCGCGAAATAAAGACAAGGACGCCAAGGCCCGGCGCGATTGCAGCTGATGCGCCACTTTGCTTTCGCGCGGCGAAAGGAGAGCGCGACTACGAAGTTGCAGGGATGAAAAGCAGGACTCGCGCCGGCCGCCGGCGGGAAAAAGCGGCCGGCGGACGTTTTGAGGCGTCCGCCGTCCGGACGTGCGCTTGCGAGAAACGCCCATTGTTCTGGAACACTTGTTTTTAAGCGAAATCGCATCAAGCAATTAACACGCGGAAAAAACGGGCTTGCTTCGTTCATTCAGCGAACGCGTCGCCCTACACCCGTCCGGCTCGATTTTGCTTTATTATCGACAAATTTTTGCTTTCGACAACAATTCCTAAATTGCCGCTATGAAGCGCTCGGACTGATGCTCGCTTTGTGTGACCGTGCACATTTTTCCTGTATGCCTTCACAGCCCCGATTTTGTCCAATTTTCAATTTTTTATTCTTTTTATTCATCCGCGTTGAGTAGCAAATTGTATTAATTTTTTCATAATTTACGTACTGCAACATTGACACTGAGGATCATTAGAAATTGATAAATTGAGAAAATTTATTATTTCTTATTTTATCTCTTGTGGAATTAATCGAACAGTAGATTATAGGTAAAGCGCTATCTATTTAGAAGCAATACATCCCTATATGTATATAGAGAGTAAATGCTGGTTAACATTGGGGCAGACGTTATCTGTACCTGCAGCAATCCAACGAAACATCAGCTATATTATTTTGATGGCCTAAAAATCAAAACTAGTGATGAAAGTTATTCCAAAATGTTGTAAAAAAAATGTTTAATATTTGAACTTTTAAAAAGCTTTTAAATTACGAAATATTTTAAAAATATCTTATTCATAAGTATTTTGTGCATGCTCTTTACAAAAAGGTTTAAAAAAATATTTTATCTTTTACATTCATCAAAGCTGCAATAGGGTATGAGTAAAAAAATATTTCCACAGAATTCCATAGGACCTAAAAAATTCTAAAGCTCTCACAAGGGACTGCGAAAGCTGTAATTTTCTACGTTGTCTAAATTCTTTTGATACTACTACCTGTAATGAATGATTGTGAAATGATGATGGAATGGAAGAGGCATGGAAGTGTAAATCGTTAATTTTTGTTCGTATACATAAAGTTTTCTCCATAAAGAAGCAACAATGTGAAAGATCGCTCGTAATGCGTAACGCAATAAAGCGCAAGAAGGCGCTGACGCAGCTCGGAGCGGCTCGGAGAAAGTATAGGACCTCCGCATGCACTCGAAAGGCTACTTAGGCCAGAAGGAGGTTGCAAAGGGCAACGCGAGCGCCGTTCCACTCGGTAGCGCGCGGCATGTCGATAGAGAGCGGGGCATCGGTGTGGCGGCCGAGCACACAGAGCGTCAAGGCGCTCTCGTGCCGCTCGCACCTCCCGGCGCCTCGAGTGACAGATCCCGGGGGCGGCCCGCTCGCTGAAGTTGCTTTTGCCCCGCGCAAATTGCGTTTGTCAACAATGGCTAATTGCCGGGCGGAATATTGGCCGGGCGCGCGTGCGCGCCGCCCCGCGAACCGACTCGCAATTAGCCTGATGGAACCCTCCGAGAAATTGAATTATTTGTCTCCGGCGCGGGCGCGCCCATGTGCGAAGAGCCGTTTGTCTGCGGCTCGCTGCGCCAGCCTGCGCCTCGGGCCGCTCTTTTAAACTTGTCGAGTGCCGCTCGCTCCATCGACGCCACCTCCCGTCGGGAGGAGCACGTGTACGCGCGCTCCCTGAGGAAAGAACCGATGCCGCTTTCGTAAGAGAGACTTTGCCGGGGTTAAAAGCTCTATTGTCTATCGATATTGCGGCTGCTTCTTTTGCGCTAACTTTGGGTGCAGCGAGTAAAGGCTTTAATTGTGCATCCGTACACTTCGTAATATTACTGTTTTATTATATTTGACATTGCTACATTGATTCTCCGGCTTGTTTACTGTTTCCGCGGTAAACAGGAATTTAAGTGCTATCGATCATTGGATGGTTAGCCTTTAGATGGACTAAATTTTCTATTTTAAGTAAATTTATGTTTTATATTATGTTACTGGTAAACAGTTTATTTAAAATTATCCGAAAAAAGAAATTATTTCACGTTGAATTACTAAAGTTACGGCAAGATTTTTTTTGCACATTCACGTACACTTTTCATATGCTTAATATTTCCCTTCGTTTCAACGCGAGCCCTTAGAAATTAATTCAAAATTTTCCGCAATAATTTCCGAAAACGTTATTCTAGACGTCGCCTAGTCCTTCGCATTTCAGTGGTTCAAGAATAAAAGAACACTGTTATCTTTCGCTCGTCGACTGAGCTTTTCGTATAAAAGAATCAACGCGTGACATTCGCGTGCATGTAATTTCGCTTGGAATAGGGTAATACTGGGGCAAATGAAAGGTACAAAGGAAACCAAAGTGGCGTAATGCATACTGTCGCGACAGCCATCAGCGATTTAAATCACACGGGGAGAATAGCAGATCCCTATATGGATTACATGCATTCATCCGTATAAAGTCAAATCATCGAAATAGTTTAAATTTATTGTTTTATAATAAGCATTTTCAATAACGTTTGGAGGACGTTTTAACTTTTTTTTTAAGTTTTATCCAGCGTGTCATATTCACTTTTACTAAAATATTTCTAAAATTCAATATTCTGCGCGGATTGTTCTCGAAATGTAAATATAACTGTGCTTTTTGTCTGTTGTGTTCTTTAAAGCGTTTCAAATTTAATAAATGTACATATTTAAATAAGACATTTTTTATACATTTCCCTACTGTATAATATAGCAGGTATGTAACGAATATTTCTAATTTTTACATATTTTTGACCTCTGTACAAATCATAAGAAATATTTTATTTTACCCGGCGAAATCTTAAAATGCTCGCTTGTAGGAGCAAAAATCGAAAAGGGACTTTGTGAGTTCGCAATTGCAACCGCTTCTCGTATGCGTACAGCGGACGTGGAACCGGTATAGGAACTGCAAAATGGAGAGTGTGGTCTTGCGCTCATGTGTAAGTTCAGACACTATTAGGATGTGAGATACGGCGAGGAAGAGGGAGGAAGGAGGGGCGATTCGAGCTCGTTTACTCGTTGATACGGAAAAGCTGCAGGATTTGGCTATAGCGAGCCAAGAAGCAGCCTCCACACTCCTTCACTCTCTCATGCACGCTATTTTCCGCTTTTTTCTTCTCTCTTTCTCTATCTAGCTCTCTTTCCCTCTCTTTCTCGCCACGTCCACCATATGTGACACTTCTTAACTTACAACATTTTTTTGGTTCTTTCAGATATAGTTTTAGATGAGGCTGCGTTTTACTTCTTTTTCCGTTATAAACGCCGTGGCAGTCAGGCAGTAAAAAAGGGGAAAGGTCAAATTTGATTTTCGAAGCTCGTTGGATTCGAGTGAGTTACGATACCTTGTGCGCGTGCACCTCGTTAAATCTCGCTCGAATTCTCAAATGGAAATAAAAGATGTAAAAAGTCTCATTAAGAATGACACGTAAAAGTTTTATTTCGAATTTTTCTACGAATTAAAAATCCTCTAAAAGGAGAGAGTATGCTGATAAAACATGGCAAGAAAAGAAAAGACACTAGCACTTGATCCCGGAGTAGTGCATTCATCAGCGCAATCTCCAGGGCAGCCTTTATATGCTTAAAGCTGTCTAATCGTTATCTGACTGCTCCCGCTCCCGCGGTAAAAGTAATCTCTGGGAGTATTAGCGCGTTCGCCAAGTCGAAGCCCTAACGAGGGTTTCCGGGAGACGCAAAGGTACGCAACGGCGAGCTTACGCTACCATCTCTTTTCTCCTTCGCTGGATCCCGGCACGCGGATATTTTACGGGGTATTTTGCCGGTAATGAAGGTGTTTACATGCGGCCGCGAAGACTTACCGGTAGCAGCCGAGGCCGGACCAGATAATTAGGCTGCCCTCCCATCCCCCTCGTCCTCCTTTCTCGCTCGCTCTCCTTTATACAATTCCCCCATACCCGAATGCGCAAGCGGAGAAAGGGAGCAGGAAGAGTTGCTCCAAATTTGTATCTTTAATTTTAGATGAAAATTCAGATAGCGCCAACAGATGGATTCTCAGAGGAAAATAAAACTTGATGCTTAATTTAGCTATTTTAAAAGGAATTATTCAGACTTAAAGTAAACTTTCGGTTTTGACATTTTTCCTTCTTTCCATATTTTAAGAAAATATTAGAGTAAGATACGTTATTTCTTTTCAAATTTTTAGTCACAGAGCAAGCTTTATGTGGACAAACGGATTTTTCAAAGCTTCAACGATTCAATACTTTATGACGTTTGGACTACTAGAAATATATTTTTCTGCATCTCGCCAATTTATATGAATATGCGAAAGCAAACATATCAATTGTTTCGTTTTTATTGTATTTTAATAAGATCATATTAATTAAGAAAAAATATTTTGTTTTATTTAAATTTATTTCATTTATTTGAGTTAAACTTTCATTTAAATCTGAAAATGACTAAATTATTCATTTTAAAGTTTTATTCTTATTTTAAAATATTGCCAAGTATGAAGAAAACCAGAATTATGTCATTAAAATGATTTTCAAGTTAAACACCGCGATTCGTTTTAATATAAAACGCAACACAGAAGAAAAAGGTAGCAAAAAGGATATAATGCGAGTAAAGTTTGCTTCAGTAATTTTGTCGCACCTTCAGGTAAAAGTCATGAAATAACAGCAAAGTAGCAACGGTGAAGAAAAGTACGCTGCTTATGAGACGCTGAGAACGTGCATACGAAAGGAAGTTACGCTTTTTTTCGCAAACTTTAGGAAGTGTAATTTTTTCGTGAACGCCAACTTCCGAGAATGAAATTATGTTAAATTAGAGAGCACCTTTACATCGCTGTTTCAACTTTAAGTGAAAATTTAAGTACTCAGAAATTTAGTTACTCTAATTATCGATCGTTATACTTTTTGATTCATCCATAATTTTTTTTAATCATTATCATTTTTTTTAATAATGCAGACTTGAAAGAAATAGTTTAAATGCTTTAAAATTTTTTCCTTTTTTATTTTAATGAAATATTTCACCGATAGCTATAATTTCTAAAAATTGTTAAAATAATTTAAAAAACGTTCTGGCAGACTTTTTAAATTAAAATTCCAGGATTAATTTTCTAGGAGAGCATCGATATATCCAATGCGCGTAACGAGAAAAGCCGTAGAGAGCTGGGGCGAGGGTAACGAGGGAAAAGCGAACTATCGACAAAAAAACTGCGTGCCCAACAAATCCATAGAAAAGCCATGGAGATTGGGCCAAAGGCATTCGGTCTGTCTCGCTCCCGAGGGAGGGTTCGTCGGCTCTTCTGTATTACACATAACGCGGGCACGGCTGCGATCTACCCAGGCGCCCGTTGACCGCCACTCCATTACGCACGCCCCATCCCATGGATGTAGCAAACCGCTGCAAAGTCGGAGCGGAGCCCACTCTTTGCTCGCGTTCGTCAGCTTTATGTACACCTGGTAAAAGAAGGCCTATGAAGAATCGGAATACCCTCAAGAGATTCCGAGTAGTTTGTTTATCGTCGATTCGTTACTTGCTTACCCGACAGTCTCATTTCCTGTCGGTGAGCGTTTCTACACGCGAAAAATGTCCTCAACTGCTTTCAAAAATTAATACAAGTACTGGCTGATGCTGTTGATGATATTCAGGAAATAGTGATTATTTGAAAAGTATTTAACTATTTCCATTCTCATTATGCCTTAAATTTTTATTATTAACATGCAATCATTTGATAAGCCTCGAATTTTACTTATAAAAATCTTAAATAAAACACTAATAGTATAATACATGATTTGTGAAAAATACTTAATTTTATTGTATAACTTCTGTCTTAAAAAAAATTCATCGATTTTGGGTACCTTGCTAAATCGAAGTCATACAATCGTGAATTATTTAAAAGGAATCAAATCCACAAATGTCATAAACTAAGAAGGAGAGGAAAATGAAAAATTGAAAGAGAAGAGAGAATTTAAAATGCTTTCAAGTAGTGAAAGAGTGGGAAATATAAGTCGGAGAATAAAGAAGAGAAAAACAATGAAAAAAGGGAAGGAAGACGTAAAGTTTGAGCTGTTCAGCACAAAGAGAGAGAGAAAGAGAGACGGGGAAGGTGGTGGAAAATGGGCAAAAGTAGGAGAGAGGTCAAAAGAAAAATAAAACGATGGGGACGGGGGAAACGCCAAACTACTACGATAAGCACAGTAGTAAGACTAAACGTACGATACGACATCCTTACATTGTGCGAGCACAAGTTGCTCGGATTGCTTGAGGACAATTTATCGAAAAATTAATCAATGAATTTTATGATGATTTAATACTTGATCAATCAATATGACGTTTACATTTTTTTACTCATTTAACACTATAAATGTACAGGCAGTTTTGCCCTGAAAATATTATTGGAAAAATTAAATTTCGCACTACTGTTATGATTATATATTGCACGGTGAAAGGTAAAAGAACAATTAACAAAAATGTATTCAATTTATTTTATTCCATTTTATTTTATAATGAATAATAATTAGATTGCCCCTATAAGTTTATATAAAATGTAACCCAAATATTAGAGACAAGTATAGGACAAAGAAAGCACGAGTTTGCACAAATTGGCAATAAAGATTGATTAATATTGATATTTTCATTGAAAGAGTCATTAGCAAAAGAGAATTTCGAATAAGTTGCAATATATCAATTATCAAAATCTGACCCATCTATTTACAGTTGATATATCATTTTCAACGTAACATTAATAATAAATATTAGTTCTACCTACAATGTAGAACTTGAGTAAAAACCAAATATTAGTTATGCGAATGGCTTTAAGCAACCTTTTGATTTAAATCAAAAATTGTTTTGTTATCGACATGTTCAGAAACTCGCTCTTGGATATCTGCTTCTAATTCTTCTTTTGTTGCTTCAGAAATACTCTTTCCGCTCCCATAGTAGATGTTCTCGTTATAAATACGATCTTTACGTCTAATAGTTCCATGCAACTATAAATATCAATAATAAAAAAATAATATTATAATTTGTTTAGAAGTACAATTTTTGCAGTGTCAACAATATTCGAAATAATCAAAAAATATGTCTATCATAACGAAAGTAAAATTGATAATACCTTATCCCAAAAGAACATGTTGAATCCAAAATTCACGTGAGTGTACTGATGGTGGTTATCATGAAAGAATGCATCTGGTTGCCATGGTTGCCACCACTGTGCTTTAAAGTTTATTCCAGAATGATCCATTATTCCGTGGCAGAAATTGTACATCATGATGGCACAGTAAGAAACTACAACAAAAATTGCGACATAAAATAACAATAAAAACATTTTTTAAGCAAAAAAAAGTTTAAATTCTTATTTAAATTATTTTTGAATATTAGTTACGTAAAAGTAAAAAAAACAAATTTACAATAAATTATTTGTAAATTGTTCTCTTAGAAAAAGTAGAAGGAATGACGAGGTTAAAACGCTCTACGGCGTTATCCTTGGCGTAATCCCTTTAGAAAAAGAAGGAATCTAGAAATATAAAGTCTTCGTCGGGGATTTTCGAACTAAGATAATGTGACTGTAAAATATCGAGCTCTTGTGGGCACAATGTGAAATAGCGCCTATCCACGGGTAACGTTGAACGTGATATTTCATCCCATTCCTTATTGGATTTTTTTCGCACCGATGAAAATTCAAATTGGAGAGTAGAAGAGAAATTCACTTTGCGGAATAACTGATTTTGTTCTCGCCACTTAAGAAAAATAAATTAAAAAATTTTAAATACTAAAAGCCTTTTATTTTGCTACAATTAAATCCTTACTTCATAGCTGCATATATATACACTTTATGAATGAATAATAAAAAAACTATATTATAAGTACTTACACAAGTAGCACGGCATTACGAAGAGTGGTACTAAATATAATAGCTGAAGATGCGTTATCTCGACCGGGTGAATAGCAGTTGCAGACCACGCAGTTGGTTGCTTGTAAGTGTGGTGTAACTTATGGAACCACTTGTACAAGGTAGGTCTGTGATAAAGCCGGTGAAACCAATACGTAGTGTAATCCTACAATAAAAAAAATATTACTTGATCTGCGAAGAGAATTCCAATGGGTATATTGAAATATTTTCTATATTTAAAATTTTCTATTGCAGAACAATATATTCTGAAAATCTTAAAGTACACGTGTATTTTACACTGTGTAATGCACTAAAAAATTTAATTATATATAAAATCTATTTTTTATAGACAAAACTTTTTATTCGACTGCAACATTATAGACTAATACGTCGCACACCTTAGAACTGTAGAAAAATCAAAAAGTAAAAAGTAAAAATAAAAATAAAAATTGAAAAAGTAGAATGGGTCACTTGTGCGAGTGACGAGTGCTACGGTGAAGCGTTCGAAAGCTCATAAAGTTGGCGACGATAAAGCCGAGTGTCCGCGAGGCCGTGTTAAAATTGCAAGGCGATATTGAAAAAGGTTCTAGAGTAATTCCGGAGGTGCGCGTACTGAAGCTAGGTGAAAACGATTGAACGAGGCCCCTGGGCTAACTCAACTCAATATGCCGTTCCGTAGCCGTGAATTCGAGCATAACCATTGTCAGAGGCCTCTCTTCTCTTCTTCTCTCACTCTCTTTTTTTCTTATTCGAATATCGTCACGTAAATTGGCAGAGACGGTAACACTTTTCTCTCTATGCAAAAGAAATCAAACGAATGACTCACAGGCTCTTATTTTTTTAAATACTTTTGGCAAAATTGTATGAATTGTTTATTAAAAAATACTCGGCATGTATAAGATAGTGTGAAGCCTGAATTTCCAACCTTTTGTTTCAAGCCGTTAACTCATTATCACAGCGCAATGGCCACGCCACTCGTTAATATACCTCGGGCTCGCCGATGCGCTCGCGAGAAAATCACTATTGATTCGTAGTCGCAATCCCCATATTTAATCTCGACACGCGCGTAAAGAGCTTCGCGGCCGTACCTAATTTAATTATACCGAGCGCGCGCAAAAGAGCGACTCTCTCTGCGCGCCAGCTCACCGCAGAGTTGAGGCTGCTTCGCAGAAAACCTGGTAATTAATACAAGTACCGCGAGAGAAAGGGAGAAAGAGGGAGGAGCCTTTCGCGTGTGCTCCACATTTCCCGGTTTTCGTTACCTGTACGCCTCTCCTGCCGGTCCCGTGAAAATATTACCCAAGCCCAACTCCCCAGACTCTTTGCGGAATTTGAGCTCGCGCGCTACTTTGAAGCATCGACCTATACGCGCGTGAAAGCAAACAGCCGTGCGACGCGGCCAAAGGAGGAATGAAGTAATTTGTTAATAAAAAGAGCTCGTTCAGTCTGTGCTCGGTGCATTAAAAGAAACATTGAGAACGCACTAAGCATTATATGAAGCTGTACTTAATTAAGCGAATGAGGATTAAAACAGTGATTATAATATCAAGTGCAGTTAAATAGGATCATCTTCATTCAATATTTCTAACGTATATATACCTAATGGCTCATAAATCATTGATCTGGAATCTCGATGTAAATATTTTCGTTTCTTTCAGTGCGATGGAAGAATTGATAGATTTCAGAGGACGCAAAAAAATATTATACAACCATCTTCGGCAAGAGCTTAGAATTTAAATTGAACCAGTAAAAAGTCGGAGCTATGGAATTTCCTCTGACGACCGGCGCCACAAAAAGAACAGGAGATTTAAAAAAAATGGGCGGGAAAGAATCAAACCAGTCAATCAAAGCCCAACGTATGCTCGTAAAAGGCCGGATGGCACCGCTTTTTTCTTCGTTTTCTCGTGGAGATAAAAAAAACAGAGAGAGAGAGAGAAAGGGTGACTCGCCACGGACAAGCGCGCGCACAAAAATTTTGCATCGGCCAGTGCGTCGCGTACGCGCGCGGGGCTTTGATGGCAAGATATTTCTCCGAATTGGTATTGTTTACACGAATCAAGGCACCGAACGAGCGGCTCTGCCACCGTCGCGCTCCCGCTGCACACATCGCTGCATACGAATTGTAAACGCAAATGAACTGCGCAAAAGCGAAAACCTTTCATTTGGCGGATTCGCGGTGTTTCTCCAACCTTTTTTTACGAACACGCGAATGTTAAGTGTTTACAATGTTTGGGAACTGATTGGGGTGTAGGCCTCGTTATCGCCTCTCATTTATAAGTTTCAATATATTGTTTAATTTATGGTATTCAGTTTACAAAGCTTATTGTTTTTATTTCAGGCAATAATTTTCTTACTGAAAAGACAATGGTCATTATTTTCTGAGATATGATGAATTTAAATTTTCTACATTGGGCATATAAAGCCAGCCTCGCCAAATTACATATCGCTCAAGCGTTTCAGTAATCACAGCCTTTTGATAAGTAGCAATTGACACAATTGCACGTGCAAAGTCGTTTGGAAACGTGTGCATTTTGGAAGTACAAGAAACTACATATGGGAGCGCACGTGCATAAAGGAGCAGAAAACGAGAGGTTGGGGCGCTAGTCGTCTATAGAGAAGCAAACAGACTGTCAAAGAGAGACGGAAGAGAGGGAGAGAGAGTGAGAGAGGGAGAAATGGAGGTAGACAGGAGTTTCCCAGCTCACCTTTGCAGGCGTATCACGTACTGTAGGAAATCTCAACAGACGAAAACGAGGGAGATAGACGAATGGAGAGGAGTCGAGAGAGAGGGAGAAAGACGAACGAGTAGCACCCACGGAGCTGAAGCCGCTCAGATGGGAATAGCCTTTCCGTCCTACCGGAAGATGTCCGACGTTTCGACGCTATCGACGAGGAAGACGCTTGCTGCAACTAGGACGGCGACGTATGTCGCCTATTTGAGGAAAGAGAACCATTTTAACGAAAACGCTCATGCATCGTTAAAGGTTTTACGTGGTCCTCATGCTCTATCTCTTCATCTCGTTTCCCCTCCTTTCGCCCTTCTCTCTTCGTCACTGGTTATCTTTATACAGTTGTGTTTGCGAAGAAAAAATCAACAATATTAAATGCCCCGATTTTCAAATCTAACCACGCAATGTGCTAATCAATAATGTCATTGAACTTTTTGCAGAATTTATGAATTTTCCGTAAAATGTAAATTTACCACTGCTATAAATAACGTTATATTTTGCTTATGCTGCGAGCATCAAATGATAATAATAACAGAATTTTAATGGCTGCACGGAGATTTTCGTTACAAATTGAATAATACAAACAAGCTAAAGATTTGAATACATATTCAGTTTATCATATTTTCTTAGAATCCACGTATGCTTGTTTTCTAAAGACAAGAAAAAAGAGATCTTTATGAAGGCTCATGAAAAATGCAAAGACAAACATTTTTTCAGAATATTATATGTTGCATCTAATCCTACTATGTAAAACAAAATTTTGTTTGCAATAAATAAAAAAAAAATGATTTCATTCAATTTAACGAACATCTTCAAGAATTAACAAAAAGCTCTCCTAGGTTTATTGAATTTAATTGCCTTTGTGTTAAATTGATCATGCGATCAATCTATTCTCTGCACTAATGAAATCATCCGTCACTTTCACTTTTATGATATTATCCACTACGTTAGAGAAACTACCTTAAATTATATTTCACTTAATAAAGAAGATTCCTTGCCTTTAAATCTAAGTACTGCAAATCATTCAAAATATGATTTAAAATTCTGAAAACATTTAAATTAAAATAAAAATAGTTTATCATTTTCATCAGTCTTTTGCTTCTGTATTTACGTATTTTCCTTGTAAACGTGTACCGCATGATAGTGTATGCTCTCGTAACGAAAGTTCAAATCTACTTAGACAGCTCCTCCTACTACTATGTATCTATAAGTATTAAATCAAAAACAATGTTAGGGAAAAAGTAAAGGGAACTTGACAGTGAAGCACTGGCGCCCACCCGGTAATCACCTTCACTCGAAAAATATGCGCCGAACATCGTTTTGCCGGTGAGTAGAGAAGAGATTGAAAAAAGGTATAAAAAAATATACGGCATCGGCAAAACTGCGGGTAAATTCAAGCAACAAGAGTGGCGGCCGCGACGTCTAAGAAAGTTTCGCGTAAAATTGCTCCGGTTTTCGCAGATATTCTCGTTTTTCCTAGGATTGTTCGCGATGCCTCGCTTCGTCGACAGTTTCGCGCCGCCAGCTTTCCTTCGTATAAGACGAGTCAAAGAGAATGTCAGTTGCTCGCACCCCCACCTGCCCCCACCCCCCTCGCCACCTCTTTCCCGCGTGCGCGGGAGAAATGTTTCAATAAGTCGACTTCTCACTGGCTTTTATCGCGCGAAATAAGTCCCTCTTTCCTCGAGCTCGATGAGAAGTACCTATTTCCCCGGTTATATATAATTTTAAGGGTAAATGCCGTCGTGAAAGTTGCCGCGTCCGAATAATTGAAAGCGACTGAGGAAGACTTGGATGAGAAGAGCGAAAATCGAGTGTTTATAAAAAGCTGAGCATTCAAAGAATCTCATTTGCTCTAATGATTGCGCTAAACTATGTTTGCGCAATTTACGGATAAATTGCGGACAAATAAAGTTGATAGCGTTACTTGAACATTTTTTGCGAATGCACGATGATGAAAAGATTTAATTTTATTATAGTATTTATAATATATAAAACATTCAGTAGTAAATCAAGCTATTGGATGTAAGATCCTTCTTACAGTGTAACATGTCATACAATCCCATATAGAGATAATTTTTAAATGTAAGTAAATAAAATAATTAATAAAATAATTAAACCTAATATTAATTCAATGTTAAATTTAATATGATTTATGACGTTTTACTTACAATAACTAAGTAGATAATGGGAATCTGCAAGAAGAACCACAGCCAACCATATTCATCAATGCGGTAGTATATCAACGTTGGGCCACCATATAGTACATATGTACAAAATAAAGCAGTAGTTAAATTAGCGAGTGTCAAGCTCGAAACTCCCAAGATGATTTCATGTCTTTCCAATTTAGGTGACAACCACTTGTACGGCTGACATTTCCAATCCTCAGGCCTATGTCTTTGCCTGACGTAGTAATAATACTGCGAAATAAAAGTTTAAAAAATTATGCACAATCTCTTACATATAAACAGATATTTTGCAGCAAATGTTTTAATAATAATTGCGGTTACAATAAATTTTTTATCTAAGCATAATAGGTAATTGAAAAAATACTGCAAAAACAAGCGATAAGTTTAAAAAAGTATTTAATGGAATTCTCGGTTCATAACAGCAGGAAAACACGAGCAGCGAGTTTAATTCAAATACATAAATTTCAAAAAGTCAACCTCATTCGAGTTCGATTCGCGAGCTGTCCGTATTTAAAATTGAAATTCCTCATGTACCCACCGCGTAGTCTCCCATCTCCCCGCTGCCGATGCTACACGCGTCACAACGAGAAAAAAAAAAGAATAATCCCGCATATCGATCATCGCTTCGTCTCCGTCCTCCCGGGCGTCGCGCCACGCGCCACAACTCCATAAAAGCCCAAATATCTTTCGTTAGGGAAACGACTCGTACGAGTAAAAATGATTTACCGACTATTCCACCGGCTTTTCCTTCGCTGCGGCATTAGCGGGGTGTCGGGGACAGCGGGCGAGGGGGCGCGCGGCGGAGGGAGTGGGCTGGAGTGCGCGCCCGCGCCGAAAAAAAAAACGGAGAACCGCATCGGCTTCTCCCCGCAGCCCCTCGGGTCGGCGCTTCGTTTTCCGGCGCGGGCACAACGGCCGCGCCGGAGTAATTACAGGCTCGGGGCCCGGCGCGCGCTGGCAAACACAGCGGCGAATAAACGACGGGGTAAACAGCCGCTCGTTTATCCGAGTGGAATCGCAATTCTTGGGCGTCGCGCGCACTCGACGAGCCGGTCCGCCGGCTAAACGAGCAGGTGCCGAGGAGAGCCGCCGGCAGACGGCACAAACGATCGCGGCGGGGGTGCCGGCCGATTGTCAATCAAGCGTGCGCCGCCGGCTCCTATGATTTGCGCCCCCCGTCGTTTTCCCTCTTTTGGCGCGCCGGACGCGGCGGTCCATTCGGTCCTCCCGTTACGCGAAAATTTGTTTGCCGGCGCGCGCCATTTTCGCCGCCGGCTTAGCTGCATTAGCCAATAAAGCGGGCCCATCGCTTTTACGCCGCGCTCGTTCGACTTTTATAACGATGTCGACGACTGCGACGGCGAAAGCAACTGCCGCGTCAAATGATCGTCGTAAACAAACGGAATAAAAAGCACGTGCGCGAGGGGGTGCGGAAAAAAAGAGGCGTGTACGATGTGCTCACGTGAAGGAAGCCGCCCATGCTGAAGTATACGAGGAAGGAGACGGCGATGCTGCTGCCTGCGAAGGTGAAGAAGCTCCGGAGATACGACACCTCCTCGAGATCGCTGTCGGTCGAGGCCGAGTCGTCGTTGCCCTGCGAGCCGCTCGATACGGTATCCGCCACTTCCTCGTCGCCGCCGAAGCCGTAGCGCCGGGCGAAGAACACGAAGATCAACATCCATTCGCCTATCGGTGCCAACAAAAAGGGATGTGCGTCACGGATTCTTTGGGTGTCATTTTTTAATGCCATGACCGGCAGGATGAGCGCTTGTAAAAAGCGCCACTTAAGTGCCGCGCGCTTTGTGCGATTGTCGAAATTGCTTATCACGATTTTTCAATTTTCAAGATTTATTGAAATATCTCGGATATTTTGCAAGATATGCGAACCTTAAATCCTTTGTGTACGAAAATTTCTAAAGTAATAATGTTTTGTGCTGATGTTAAAAATTTCAATCATTTTATAATACAATTATTCGATGTTTAATTGAGATAATAATACGCATAATTACATTTATGGAAGATTTCAATATATTTTTAACTCTTTAGCATGCTCTCATTTTTTTAGAAAAATAGGAACTGCTTCGCCTAATATAGTATTAAAATACGCGAACAGAAAGATAGTAATAATATTTTAAGTGATACTAAAAATTTCAAAGTATCGATTTTGTATCCCGAACTACATCGAAATATCGTATGCTCTTTAGCTTTACAAACCGGCAATTTTTTCGACTAAAATTATAGCTTCGAAAATGCGCTCTAGCCATTTCGGCCATTTGATCTCGAAAATCTTTTGGAATCAGGCATCGGCGCTACATAATAATTTAGCGCATTATGCAGCGTGAGCGTCCTCTCTGTTTATAGGCATAAATGCGTGAAATACGAGAGATTAGCAGTGTTAATAAAAGGCCTCAGCCCCAAACGCATGACCCCTATAAAATGATCGCCCGAGCGGCGCGATATAATCGCGCGAATTAGCTGGAATGCGAGGTGAGCTGAAAGAAAGCTCGAGCGCATGGAAAGCATAAAGTCCATCGAAATCTCCGCGAAGGGCGCGGAACGTTCCGACTTAAAAGTCTATTACAACGAAAGGGTGAAGCTATATACAGGCGCTCGGTACGCGAAGCCCCGCTCAGTTTTATTTCTCGGCCGGGCGGGGGCTTGATTTCGCGCTGACAATAAAGCCCCGCTTTCATGGGGCAATTTAGCACTGAACGCCGACCCATAAAATTCTCATAAACTCATAATATTTCGCCGATAGCCTGAGTCCCTCCTCCCGTCGTCGCGCGCGCCTATCCTCATCCAGCTTGGCAGTCGCGCCACGTAGGTATGTAGCTCGAGCGAGCAGGCGGCCCGGAGAGAAAATACGGGAGATTCCTCGGCGATAATCGGCGGGGTAGAGGGTCGAGGGGGGCTACCTCTCGGGAGCTGGCTGCCGCGCCGCGAGCGCGGAAAAATGCGATGTAAGTGAAGAATCGGCTGCGTCGGGCTTTACTTCGAGCGCCGCGTCTATTTACGGTGATATAGAAAGAGAGGAGCGCGGGGCTGCTTCGCTATTTTTACGTAATAAAATTCTCTTGACTGAAATTTATGAGAGCCTCGGACGAAGCCGCTTCCTGATCTAAAAACTTTCATGTACGGACTATTATGATCATTCGTTTTCGTCCTATATCTATGTTGGAAATAGTCTATTGATAAGCTGGGAATTCTTATTGTGTTTGTACAATTTATTTTTTCAATTTTTTTACGCGAGCAAAGTTGGTTCTTTTCTTTGTTTAAATCAAGTTATTATTATTATTAATCACAAATTGCCTATGATTTTTATGAAAATGATTATCTATACTGAATTAGGTGCATTTTTTCATGCGTCATTTCGCTCACTTTATTATCTACCATTTTAGCGATCTTATGATAATATATTTAGCGATCTCAAATAATATTATCTTATGATAATTTATTGAGCGAACTCAAATAATATTATTCGGACTTCGTTCAATTGAAAGATTATTATTTATACATAATGAAATAGTAGCTATTTTTACCAGAGTAAAGTATAGAATTAATTTTATTATTTCTTTTAAAAATTGAATTTAAATTTTATATACGATCGAAATCTGCATTCTGAGGTGCAGGAATTGTAATGAATTAATAATTTGTATATTTAATGTAAGGTATACCGTCCGTATAGAGATACAGATTAAATCACCTTGCAATGCCACTGTTTAAGTGCAAATATTGCAAATTAAATCATTTTTCCGCTTTCTGTGCTAGCTATTTAAGCATTTCATTATGGTCATTTTTAACACCAATATTAGACATTACGTACATACGCATGTGAAACATTCCAAACACAAAGCATGTAACTTTTATTATAAAATATACAGTCACTGATAAATAGAAAGAAAAAAAACGATACCTCGAAAGCAAGATCCTAGGAGGAAAAGAGCAATCGTAGCTGCCAAGGTTCCCGCGAAACTCGGCAAACGATCCCAGTGCTTGTACATTTTTTCGGTGTAGATCTCCAGCCATTTGTTCATTATCGAATCCTTAACGTCCCTTTTTTGCTCCTTGAGCGGGGCAATCGACTCCGGTGATTTTTCCAACTTTTCGGCCCTGATGGCCCCATCATTGAGATCCTCGCTTCGCAACATCTTGCGGACACTCGCAAAAAGATAGCTCGAGCAGCTCGCATATAAATGCTCGCTCCTCCTATCAGTGTTTATCGAGATATTATGTAGACTTTGAGATTTCGATATGTAGGAGAACGAGGAACCAAGCAGTGAGTAATATGGATTTTTGTTGTAATTCATTAGCATTATTTTAATTAAATTTGTTTCTTCAGTATTGAAATTAAATAAAATTATTCTTTTACATTAAATTATTTATGTTTACAGAACCTTTTTAATAATGATTTAAATTTTTCAATAAACATTATTAGTTTGACTATTCAAGCTCCCACAATGCCCCATTGTGAAACACGTATTACTTCAAATTATGGAAAGACTAAAAATTTCAAAAAATGTAATTGGTTTTATTTTCACCTACAGAATTACTTTATATATCTATGAATGTCTGCAGATTATTGCACGGTAATTTAATAAAATATTCAAGATAAAAATTAATTGGAGATAAAGATCTTGTTCTTTGGCTACCTTGATCATTTATCATTTTTATATCCGTGTCGGTTCCACGTTATATGTATAGATATAAATAAATTCAACAAATGAGATAAATAAATAAACAAAACATGTTGAAAGATTACGCGAAGTTAGCAAATTTTTCCTATTTCATCAGTAAAGAAGGTCAATTTTGTTATTAATTTATTGGGCTATATGTGCCCAAGAACAACACAATTGAATAAATAAATAAAATATTTACCTTTTATTTTTGTACATTTTCAAAAATTGAATTATTAAAAATGTTTGAATTCTATTAAAGCCAATGTGGTGGAGTTATTAACAGAGCTTAATTTTTACAAGATATTAAAATTTTTCAACTGAAATAAAATGTTTATTATGATCTACTTCATTTTTTAATAAATTACACGAATAACGCCATCCTCCACCCGCATCGAGTAATTCGAAATTGCGCATATAGGTAAAATAGAAATAATTGCCCGTGTATAAATTTCTTTAACTTTCGTTGGCCAAATTGGACATTGCAGGTAATGATGATCGCTGTATCAGAAGGTAAGTGCGTAAGTGTAGATGCTTTCTACTTTACCGCTTAAGAAAAGCGCGCAAACGCAATGCGCGCGCAAGATATACGACACCGTCGACAGCTGTGCTGTTCCCGACTCCGCGGCTTGGGCGGCCTGGCATGAGAAAAAGGCGGGCGTTTTGTGCCTTTGTGGTGAGCGACGGTGAACTTTGCTGTTATTTAACTTAAAAACGAACATAATATTTCGCTACATAAAACATGCAGATGCATGTAAAAGTCTTAAGTTTTATTTGTCAAATATATTACTCGATTATAACGTGAAAGTGAGAAAAGAACACACTCTGGTGCAAAATTTATGTCTATGTTAACCTCGAAATATAAAACACAGAGAAATGGCAAAAGTGCGAGAAATACCTTGGCCCGAAGAATATTCTGATTTGAAGGTTCGTAAAGATTATACTTATTCATAAATAATTAGCTTTTACTATTCCACAATTGTACTTTTATTATGTTATGCATTTCCTTTGTTTAACATGCAAAGTGCATCTTTGTTATGTGGATGTGTCACTAATGTCTTTTTTTTCAGAGAATTGAGGAGTTCATGGTTTGTGGAATATGTTACGAGTACATGGACACTTCAGTCATGACACCGTGCGCACACAATTGTAAGCCGGCATATATTATCTTTTTTTATTGAACATTTATCTTTTATAATATCAATTATTTATAAGAACAATGTTTATTTAATTTCCATAATTAATTAACTATTCTATACTCTGTAAGAATTAAATTAAACTTCTACCTAAAGTACTTTAAATGTACAATACATAATACCAAAAAATTTGTTTATTTTAGATTGTTCTTTGTGCATCCGAAAATACTTACACTATAAAGCACAATGTCCAGCCTGCTTTCATGTTTTCTTTGAAAAAGATTTATATGTCAATAGAGCAATGGACGGGATGATACAGCATTATTTACAAATCAGAGAAAAGTTAATTACTCTTATAGAACATAGAGTTGTATATAATTCAGTCGTACAACAAGAGTCTGAACCTAACACCCCACCAATTAGACCAGCTAGAAATAGTCAATTTATAAAATCTCCAAAAGTTGTAGAGATAAAATCTCCAAGAGTGAAAGAAATTAAAAAAAGTGAACCAAAAACTCCTACTCATTTACCAAGCACATCCAACATTCAAGTTTCTAGTCCAAGTGCGGTCAAATCGCCCAAGGTCTTGCCCACTATAGCAAAAATTTTTAATACACCTAAAAGAAAAGAAACAGTTCCCCAACTTTCTGTAAATATAAATACAGTAGAGTGTCCAATATGTAAAGTTACCATATCTGAAAACCATGTTAATGTACATGTGGATGCTTGTTTAAAAAGAGAGAAAGATCGAGAAAAAGAAAAAGAAAAACCGTAAGCATAAGTGAATGTCAATGCTTTTTTTTGTAAACTTTTTATAATTTTTATTAAAATTTTTATTTCAGATCTGCTCCAAAACGACCACCTTTGCCAAAACTTGTACTTCGAGTGATGAAAGATGCAGAATTACGTAAAAAAATGAAAGAACTTGGATTACCAACTCAAGGTGATCGCAGAACTTTGGAAACTCGGTTTACTAGATACACTACAATTTATAATGCAGAGTGTGATAAATTAGAACCTAGACCAATTCCTGAATTAATCAGGCAGTGTGAAATGGAAGAAAAACAGGAACGAAAGATGGATAGTTTTCTGGTGTCAACGTCAACAACAGCACAAGTAATATATTAATTTTAACTTAATGACTTGTTGATTTTTTATAAATTTTCAATTATTTAATTTATTTTTTATAGCGATTTCAAGTTGAGAGAAATGCCAAAGAAGAAAAAATCGAAGAAGCTCAAAAAAATTATAGTAAGTGCATAAAATTTTTATGTAAACAAGTTTATGTATTTATTGTTTGTTTTACATTTAATGTAAATTACAGGAGTTGCAAATAAATCAAGTTTTGACAAACTCATAGAAGAAGTTAGAAATCGACGAAAAATGGAAATGCTTAAGAAACAGAGTGAAAGCAGCAATTCTCAAAATGATGAATCTGTTGATTCTTCAACTAAGCCAACTACTTCGGCAGAAGCTGATATTTCTGAAAATGCTTTAGCAAATGAAAATTCCGTGAACACTCCACCAAATGAAATTGCTTTCCAAGACTCTGATTCAGATTCAGATGCACCTTGTCCCTTGCAACATTATAGGAGTGACCTTCCAAGTTTATCGAATAATTTAAATGATTCAAATTTAAGTTTTAGTGCATCAAATAGTCCTATTAAAAGACCACAATCAAGTTGCAACAGTAATGAAATAGCAAAAATTATACAGACTGAAAAAATGAATAACGTATATGAAGCATCAACAGACGACGATTCTACAGATGATGAGGAAGTACCTTCCAGCCCAATATTAAATAAGAGTCTTCATCGCAAAAGAGCAAAATTATCAAATAAATCTAAAATTTCTTTAACAAAAAGTGTTTCCAAAGAAAAAGAATCGCGAGAACTAAAAGCAAGGGATTTGTGCAATTCAATTATCAATGACTTTGCATTTGATGACAGTTCTAATGAATTTGCAAATAAGCGTATGTAATGATATATCATTTACTTAAAGATTAATTAATCTAGAAAAGTCATCTTAATTTTATTCGTTATTTTAGTTTGTAAAGAAGAAACCAAAAGTATTGAAGTAGTCAGCAACGGAACGTCACACGAGCCTGAAGAAAATAAATCAATGTCACAAAGGGAAAACGGCTTTCGTCTCGAACATAAAAAATTGAAAGACTCTTCAGTAAAGCAAAACAATGTAGATAATGAATCAAACGATACACTTGATAATTTTTCATTTGACATCCTAAATGGTGATGATTCTAGTGAACATGTAAATATATGTAAGTTATCAAAAAACATTTATTTACAGTATATGTTTTTTTAACATATTTAAATTAATTGCACATTCTACTTATAGCTTCTACATTTTCTTTGGGTATAGAAGAAAAAACGTTAAGTGAAAATATAGAAACTTTATCACGTTCAAGTAGCGCTAAAGTAGAAAAAGAAAATGATGCCTATTCAGCTAATGAGAACTCCCATCAGTCTAACAATGAATCCTCAGTCTGTCGCCCGGTAAGGAAGAGAAATCGTCCTGCCCGTTTTGCCGAAAGTCAAATCGTTGAACCAGGAAATAGGGACAAAATGAAAGGCCATTTATCCGAGGGATCACAGGAAAGTGATTCACCAGATAAGTTGAAAAACACCGCTACCGACGGATCGTTTAAACGTAGAAGGGGGAGATCGAAAATGCATTCATCGAACCTTCCGTCGGATGAAGTACAAAATCCACCAAAAAGACCTGTACGACGTCGACAAGCAACTTCTGATCGTAGTTAAATCTTTACTATTTTTAAGTATGTACATAAGCACGAGGCTGAGCCTAAATTTATAAGACCAGACATTTATACTTTTATTTTTATAAGTAATAAAACTTATGTTATTTGCTAACTGCATTTTTCTTTTTCTTTTTGTAATATTTGACGATTTAAGCACAAAATAAAGTGTGGAAAAAAAAGTTGGGGAAAAATGAATAAATGTCTCTAAAGACACATAAAATACGAAAATTAGGAAGTTGATGGGAAGTAAAAGAGAACAACAATAAATTGCGAAAGACGTTGAACTTTATTTCATATAGGATAACATCGCAGTCTGACAGAAAGGCATTGAACTTTAACACTGCGAAAACAAGGAGCTGCCTATCGTTCACTAATTTATAAACTGTTACAGTGAGCTCGTGTTTTCAGGCGCGTAGAATTAAAATAAATGTCTTTGATTATTTA